>VYXH01009885.1:440214-576465 GCA_013397275.1 Burhinus bistriatus | reverse complement strand
TTACAAATACTTCAAGGGAGGGTGCCAGGAGGATGGGACCAGTCTCTTTTCAGTGGTGCCCAGCGATAGGACAAGAGGTAATGGGCACAAACTTGAACGTAGGAAGTTCCATCTAAACATGAGGAGGAACTTCTTTCCTTTGAGGGTGGCAGAGCACTGGCACAGGCTGCCCAGAGAGGTGGTGGAGTCTCTGACTCTGGAGACATTCAAAACCCACCTGGACGCCATCCTGTGCAACCTGCTCTAGGTGTCCCTGCTCTGGCAGGGGGGTTGGACTAGATGATCTCCAGAGGTCTCTTCCAACCCCTGTGATTCTGTGATTTTAAAAAATGGTAAATGACAAGAACACACAGTGTAAATGATATAATGCTAAGAGATTGTGTCCTCTTATGCTAAGAAGATGCTGTGTTTTTAGTATATATGTGTATGTGTGCATATTGTTGTGGAGTCCCTGATGGTGTCACACTGGTGGTGTTGTAATAAGCATAGTAATAGTACTAATAGTGCAGATTCAGACATAGAAAAGATTTTTTCAACATTAAGAGAAATTGAAGTACTTTTCTTTCCTAGAGAAGTTTAGAAAAGGAATTCTTATACCTGGAAAAATTACTGATAGAACTTTTGAGTTTTGATTTCAGGTTTTCAAACTTTTTTCTTTCTCTTATTCTTTTTTTTTTTACTTTTACTCCTGTCACTCTTTATCCTTTTCTACTTAGTCATAACATGGAGACAGAAAGAAAGAACAAAACCAAAAGAGCCTTTCAAAGACTGACATTTTAATTTTTCACTTTTGTGAAAAATCTTTTCATGAAGTTGAATGTAAAGGTTTTCCATGCTCTCAGTGTCATGAACAACTGTATGTGTATACATATTCATACAGCTAGGATAGCAATTGGAAATTCTCTCTGCACTAGAACATACAGTTATTTCAGCTTGCTTTGCTTAAACCCAAGAATACCAAGGAGGAAACAGGCATCTAATTTCCAAAATTAATTAAAAGATAATTCTGGGGAAGAGGTAGAATTATTATCCATTGTCTTTCTGATGAGTCCTCTTCTGTGCGTGTCAATATGCAGGTTGGGAATAAAACCATGTCATTTTTTTACAGAAACCTGTTCAATATATAGATAGAATTTAAGACCTAAGGATGGAGAACAAAGTTAAATATTATCAGTTAGTGAAAGTGTATCTTTTGGGAGTATTTTGAACATCAGATCACTTGCTGAGTAATGTATGTATATTATCTTCTCTCTGTCCCTTGCAGGACAGACCTCTTGATGGCTTTTTGACATTCTTTTATTGTAGTCTTTATATATATAAAGATAAATCTTTTGAGCCCATCTGTAATGGGATGATGCATAAGTCTTGAGATAGAACTATGCCACTTATTTCTTAAACAAATGTGCCAGAAGATGCCAAAAACTCACAATTTCTTTGGCTGTGCTTTTGCTAAAAAACAGCAAGAAAAAAAACCTCTGCGCTTAACCCCCTGGTCTGGAAAGCTCACAACTTCCCAGTGAGACCAGTTGAATTTATTCTCCTACCAAATTCTCACACTGTGCTTTGTATCCTTCAGTCTTGCTTTCAGTCTAGTAGCTACTGGTGACTGTTGAGGTTGCAGCTAATTCTATGCAGTGCCTATGGAGCCTTTGAATATTCTACATCTTTCCACAAATGTTGAAGCTTTTTTTTTTAAGGTCTTTGCTGTAGACAAGTCCCGGCTTCTCTCGGGAGGCTGCCAGCTTCCCTTCGTGCTCTTTGCTTGCTGTTTAACAATGCTAGCGGGACCCGTCCTGCCCTCTAGAAACTTCCTGTCGTATATTCAGTTATTCACAGGAAAGATGCAGTCTTTCCTTGCCCTGGAGGACCCCGCCTGACCCACAACCCATGAAGGAGCAAGAAGTAAGCACATTTTGACTCCCCATTTTTTTTAACAGCTTATGCAATGTGTAGCATTGATACAACAAACTGGAGACAAATTAAGCATTTTTCCATCTGCTACGTAATTTGAAAACCTTTCAGGCAACAGATGAGACTTTGCATTTAGATGGTGATTTGGAAAGAAGGCAGTGAATTGGCCTGATGCATATGAAAGCGTGAATAGGTGCAAGGATGCGAGAATAAGGGGTTGGGGGAGTTGCGAGCCTTTAGTACTACTTTGTCCAGGAAGTGATGCGAGAGGTCTCCTGTACTGGGAAAACTGCTGAATTTGCTTACTGTGGGAGCTGAGATGATAGCTCTGGAAAGGTGGCTGGTGATATAAAACATGGCACACTCAGCAAGAGGTTTAAAGTGGGAGGTTAAATGAGTGTCTGCAAAACTGGCCTTAGGCTCTAGCTAGAAATGAGGGAACTGACTGCTATCCTGAATTTCCTGACAGCTCATCGAAAGCCAGAGATATGAGGTGGCGATATCTAGGCAGATTGCTGGCTAAGCTGACACATGCACTTATATTTTTCACAATAACTTCAAAATGAAGCTTAACTTACTGTGCTGGTTGTCAAAGTCACAGGGGCAGGAGGAGCACAAGGATTTACTGAACGGTGTGCAGATGTGCTCCTGGAGTGGCACATTCCACAGCGGATGGTGGTGTCATCAGGCACAGTGTGTGTGCTGCTGTGGGGTGTTTCTGAACATGGCCTGCTGCTCTTTTAATACTCCAGCTGAAGTCTTGGACACTGTTTGTTCTCCCTGTTATGTGGAAAAGTGTGCTTTAGGTTCTGTAGATGAAACAGTTCACATGGATCTTGGAGACAGAGATGCATTTTGTTAAGGATGGAAAATGTCAATTCAGAAGTTCTCACGGAGGACCAATTTATTTACAGGTTTATTATTAGTTCTTGGATTTTCAGTATTACTCTACATCTATATATACACATACATGCATATAGAAAGAATAATGAACTCAGTTTTATATTACTAATAACTACAGTGATGTTTTGTCTGGGAAACTACTGTTCTTAAGAATTATGGATTGCAATGACTCAAAAGTTGGCAGGGACTGCTTAATGCACAGGAGACTGCCTGAGCATTTGCTATCATAATTTTTTAGTTCAAATACCAGCTTTTGTGCATGTTTCCTCTCATGACTTGAGTAAGTCAATAAAAGTCCGTTCTTCCATTTCTTCTCTCTGGTCTATACGGAGTGGAGGTTGTTTTCTTCTGCTTCCCTTTTTGAATGATAATCCATATTAAGGGTCTTCCAGGATGGTTTCTCATGAAAGGAAGTGTAACTGGTATGGACATGTGGGTGTGCGTTCTTAGTGCCACTTGCTCTTATTACCCAAAATACATTAGTAATATTTTAGGGCCTTTGTAGATGGAGTCCCTGCTTCTGCAGAACTGTTACCTGCTGGGCAAGAACTCTGTGTAGATATTGTAAACAGAAGGAAACCTTCTTTGCTGCTTGCAACAGCTTTCCCATTGGAAATGTCTTAAAAAAAATGACAATGCAGACTTCTTAAAGGCTAAACATGACTTGTTCTCAAAGCTTGTGAGACTGTTTATAACAGCTCCATCCAGTGGCTTCTGCTATAATATGAATGCAGGGCTTGGCTCACAGGGGTTCAAGACCTCCAGGGCTGAAAAGTGCTACTTTAAGACAATGATTTGACAGTTATCACCCTGCAGAAGAAAGCATAGTTAAAATGAAAGATGTAGTGTTTACATTTTGCAGTTAGTTGTGAAGAATTACTCTACCTTTTTTTATACTCCTTGTATCAAATGGCTTCTAGCTCTTGGCATACAGTGACACCATCCCTCTTCAGTGACTGGAACATAAATTATGCTTGTTATGAAGAAGAATAGTGTGCCTGTATCCATGAATTTTTGAAAGAGCAAAATAGCCCAGGTGGACTCACTGGTGCAGGAAAGGCCGACTCTGCTGTTCAGGAGAGAATGTTGGAATCGTTCAACAAGTTTTTGATGTCACATTTTTGTTGAAAAATGCTGATTTCTTTTTACAAAGTCTTTGATATTGAAAATGTGAGCTTTAACTTCAAAACTTTTTTCCCCTTCAATTTTAAACAAATTATTTTAATCAGGTTGATTTTTTTAATCTTGTCTCCTTTATGGGAGTGATGCAAATAGATTTTCAGCTGCAAAAATTTGAGATTTCAATCTTGCATTCCCATTCAAGATGGGAAAAAGCTTTCAAAATCTCAAAAATTCTCATGGGTCAGAAAAAAAAAATGCTTCCCACACAGCTCTAGTCAATGGGAGCATTACCATAAACTTCACTGTGCCTTGGATCAGGCCCTGAGAGCATATTGGAGAATTTGTCAGCCTCATTGATTGCACAAACCAGCCTTGTTATGAGGAAACATTCCTGGGCCAGACAGCGATCTGACATTTGTCTGTAGTTTTCACATTTAGGAGAGATTATTGTCTCCAGAGGGTCATTCTTAATGATTTAAATCTGAGGTAGATCGTTTTTTCTGGCAGCATGTGTGTAATCTAATCCATATATTGTTGAAAATAATTGGAACGAGCATTGACTTTCTATATGGCTGTGGTCAGTCAGTATTGACGGCATTGAAACTTGCTGAGTAGGTGGTATAAATTATAAGAGGACCTGGAAAACCAAAGCACAAAAAATAAGACATCCAAAACAGGGCAGCGTGGAAGTAGAAATGCTTTCCACTGGGATTACTTTGGAAGCAAACAGTCTGAGCTTTAGAAAATTTGCTCTTGTTAATTACACGTTGGATAACATCACATAGACCGTATGACTGAGCGTATGTAAAATTTTTGTTTGTTCCCTTTGCAAAGGGCTTGATGGTGACTTTAGGCACATCCTCTGAGTGAGAGATGGTGTGGAAACTGTACCACCCAAGGAGCAGCCCCGGGAGGCAGCGTGACTCACAAACACGCTGCTGAGAGAAAAATCCCTCCCTGCTTTCCCTTGGCTTTCAAGGCTGTAAAATAGAAAGATACTGCTGGTTTTTTACCATGGTAAAGTTTGCCTGCAGTGGCACAGCTATATGGATTAGTAGTTGGGAGTAGGGGAAGGATGCTTGGAGTCCTGGCTCCTAATCTTCAGGAAGGGGATGTGTGGGCAACTCCAGTTTGTCTTGTAGCCTAATATGAGAGTAACTTATGGAAGTGAGTTATTTCTTGAGCCTAGCATGGTAAAGCATTTCAACACAATTTTCAGTTCTTTAAATGTTGATTGGATTTAAATATGTGCTTAAATAAGTGTTCTAATGCTTCACCAGAGAAAAATGTTACTATGAGATTATATTCCGTCTGCATATGTGTGTGCTCCAAGTTACAGTTCAGCACATTACATCTAGCTTCTTTGAATTACTGCCCTGTCCTGTGGTAAAAGGGCTTTTTGCTGACTTCAGTTTTGGATACCTCACTACTTCTTGTTAATTAGAAAAATATTTAGGATGTTGTTTAGTAGGACTTGGCACTATTAGCATTATTTCTGTATACTAATGATATGCTTGGTTTAAAAACAAAAAGGACCTGTGTGTGTGAAATATTCTAGGTAGTACCCTACATGAAAATAGAAATCAACAGCAGTGTTTTCCCCAGAGGTGCAAGGTCCAGTTTGATATACATCTAACATGTTGAACTGATTAGGAAGGTGTTTTAATAGGAAGAGAGCCAAATTTTAACCAACAGGTTGAATTTTATTTCAGGCCCAAGAGTTAATTTTGCAAAAGAAATTAGGCCTCCCATTTCCCATCCCTTGGCACTAACATTTCTTCCTTTTCTTTCTATAGTTGCATTAATTGTCAACTGAAAGAGACATTCAATCCATAGGATAATTTCTTCAATGTGAGTAGTTTTAAGATACTGCTTTTTAAACACTAATCTTACTGTAGGTTTAGCATAAACCTGTGCAAAAGACTATTTTAGGAGGTTCCATTGAAACTGCAGTTATAAATATTTCCCTCAGATTATTAGATCAACACGAAAGCCAGCCTCTTAATTTGTTAAAACCATTATCATTGTTATTGACTCTTATTTTTAATCAACACTAGCATGCTGAAAGAGGCCTTATCTTGCAGTCTGTGTGTGGTTTTTTTGTTTTTTACCTTCTACCTACTGAATCTGTTGGTTGTTTCTCATGTTAATTAAGGAACATTTGGATAAAGAAGTGACAGGATCTGAGAGAAGACAGTTTGGACTACATACCGAATCCTGGCATTTATGTATGCACAGAACTCATGTTCATACCAGTGGCAACTCTTTGCTATGTTACTGTGCATAGCTGTGTGAGCTATGCAAAAGACTTAAATCCTGGAACACTTTACAACTAAATTTTACTTATTTCGCCAGAGTGAAAGGTTGTTGCTTTGCACTTGACCCCACTGAAGAGCAGTGTGTGGTGTTGCTTCTGCTTAACCAGACCATGAAGGAAGTCCTGTTTTAGAGAATCATGTTTTTTCCACTGTGGTCAATTTGCTTCTGGGTAAAGTGTTTGTCTCTTTCTGTACTCCGGTTCCGTAAGCAGCAGATTATTTTTCCTCTCTGTGCTAGCACAACAGTGCCTGGGTGGTAGTGGCCTGCTGGCTTGCTGTTGGAGGAGGGACGCCCCCACCCAGTGAAAGTCATCTCTCTTCTTTATTGCTGGCTAATGCAGGTACTAGACAGGAGAGAGGAGGCACCTGTGACTTGAAAGCAATCTATTATATATATATATTAGATATTTTCTTCCTGAAATTTCAGCAGTTTACTGTCAAAATTTCTCATAGCATGCCAAATGGGGCATAAGTGATGGATCAATGTATCTTGTGAAGTCTTAAAACTGTAAGACACTTGTGAGATGGAATGCTATGTATATCCCTTATTATACCTGCCTACATTACATTGCTGAGGGATCGTATCCAAATGATGCTTACGAATCCTATATTGGAAGAGAAAAGGATGTTTCCTACTCATCTTATGGAGTAGCTTACAATGTGTAATTGATAAAATTCAGGCTAGATTTAGCACAATAAAAAGCTATGCTTGCGTTGGAAAGCATAGGAAACTCTGGAACTTATGATGCTCTTACTGGAGAGAGGAATTATTTCAAGTAAACAAATGTAGCTGTTTCCCTGCCTAACATAGGTGAAGGCTTAGCTAATGCATTCCACCTGTGAGAGTCATAAGGGGAACTCCAGAGACAAGCTTCAAGCTGCACCTAGGCGGCTTCTAGTAAAGCATCTATTGAATTGATAAACAGCAAAGTTACGTGCAAGACAGGATTATTGGTTTTCTTCATTTATCTTTAGGGCAATTTGTTCAGAGAAGAGAAGCTGCACTCATAGTTAACAGAGTATTTCCAATTTTCTGATATTGCATTGGAGCTAAATGTCATCAACGCTTGGATTTTCTTAACAAATTTTAGAGCTAGTTAGATTTAAAAATCTTGCACTTTTTAATTTAATGGAATCTTCAATTTTAAAAAGGCAGTGAAGGATTTTTAAGTAACAAATTTTGCTTCCTTCCCCACCCCTCCAACTTCCATAATATCTTGATAGTTTGAATATGTGCCTCTTTATATACAGGACTTTTCAGAAGTATGTGGCATGATGGACATTACAAACTGGGCAGTGTCTGCTACTTGCACATTTGTATAGGAGGTTTCCTCCCCACCCCACTCCTTGCAGAATCTTGCTTCTAAGGGTGAAAATCTTCCATGGTCTTATCATCAGTGTTGGATGATATTAAAGTTGGAGACCTTAGGCTGTAAAAAAAAAAGTGACAAAGCTGCTGTAAGGAAGGAAGAAGAATGGAAGGAATTAAGTTTGTGTTGACTGCATTGTGGGTATCTCTTAGCGTGAGGTAGTAGTGGAGAACAATGTTTATTCATTAAGATATAATTGCTTGGAGCTAGATGCATTTCTGCCTTCCATGCTGGTTGTCTTTGAATGCCTTCTGTTTAGGTTTTTTTTCCTTGCTGTAATTTGCTATGCGCTGATGGGGATGAATGTCATCAAAGGTTGAAGCTTTTGATGTTTCTAATATAAGATGCAAATGTTTAACAGATGAAAAATATTTGCTAATAAATATCAAAAGCAGAAGTACAAATAAAAACCCTTGTGTAATACTTGCTAAAAAGTCAAGTGACTTATTATTTAAACAGTGGGCAGAGGCCCTTCTTTGAAGTATGTAAATATTTTCAGACAGAGGCATCCTCATATTGTTAGATTGTAACTGCTATTTTCATTTTCTCTTAAACCTCACTTGAAACATTCTGGGGAAGTGTAGAACTGGTGAATCTTCCTGGATATAGTGGAACTGAGGGATAGAGGCAGGATGGAGCCTTTCAACTGCTGATGATTCCCATCCCCTTGTCTGTTTAGTTTGGGAGACTGTTCCTGACTCGCAGATCTGGCAGAAACTGTGTTTGTTCTGTACAGAATTGCTTGTGCTCAATATTGAGCTTAACGGGTCCTCGTGCATGTCTGCAGTTTCTGCAGGCTGCTCTAATAAATACTGGGCAGCTTAAAACTGTCTACAATCAGGATTTCAAACTGAAATGTGGACTTGTCTTGACTATATCACTAGAAGACCCATCTTGCAGCTAATCATTGCTGCTGATACAGAGCAAGCCAGAAGAGCTGCTCTACTGTCTTTTATTATGACAGCCTTGAATCTTTGTAGTACTATAGCTGAAATCTGGGAAAGGATATTGGGCTGGACATGTTCTCTCTTGACTGGTTTTTGGCTGATCAGTGTTTAGGGGTCAAGGTGCTTTGGCCTTTGGATTTATTCACTTGCAGTTTGGAATGGTTGAAGTACTAAAACCCTTAAGTGCATTTCTTGTCAAAGACCTCTTAAATCAAACACAGCTTAAATGAGTTACTGAAAAGAAACAGTTTCCACTTCTTCCTTAATCTGTCTCCCATGCTCAGTAATTGATGTCTAGTTTCATGAGTCATATTTAACTAGCCTCAGGTTAAATCTCTTACAGCCTAATCCTGTACATCCTTCCGTAGTCAATGTCTGTGCTGGGAGTTGGTGGAGGTTTTGCATGAGTAAAGACTGCCAGATGGGTTTTTGCAGGAACTTGTATTGTTTTTATCTAGAAGGGAAAGAAACTTCAGGAAAAATCAGCATGTGTAGTCTTTGCCTCTTGGGTGACTGGAGAGGCGCCCTGGGTTGATCTGGGGATTCCCAAGGAGTGAGGGGGGTTCTGTTGTATGGACATGCAAGATACGGAATTTTTCAGGATCTGATGTTAGGAAGCCAGATCTGATGACATATGAAGCCAGCCGAAACCAAATTTAAATCTGGTATCCCAAGCAGAGATTTCAACAGGGCTTGAGTTAAAAACAGGCATAACAGCCAGAACTTGCTGATCCCTGCAAGTGAATGAGGACTTCCCCATGTAGGAAGATGGAGATGGGAATGTGTGAGTTGTGCTGTTTTGATTTCTCTCACTGCTGTGAAGATGGTCTCCTGAGCTGTGAGAGTTATGCTCAGAATCTGTTTTTCAAAAGGCTTAACAGCCATTCTGTTCCTTGATTTCTTTTTGTCTAGTATTTTGTTATGGAAAAGGAAGGGAAAACAGGGGAAGAAAGGCATCTAGTACTGAGAATTTTGCAGTTTTGTTTGATGCAAAGCAAAATGTGACTATAGTGCCAATTTTTATTACAAATCAAACTTTGAGCAACAAAAAATCATCATATAATGGCTGTTTTCATTATTGTTGCTGCTGAAAAAACAAAGTATATTGGAAGACAAAAGAACATCCAAAATTTCCTGACTACTGTCAATCATTCAAATTAACAAAGAGGAAGAAAGTTGTGCCCTTTTGTCTTTTCTTGGTTTGTTGTCGCAGTGCTATACATATTAGAGAGTCTGCAAGTGTCTTGCCCCTTTTGTTTGTTTGTTTTTCTGTTGTCCCGGTGATTGTTTTCTTTCATAATCAGGCCAATTAACATGTTGACAGAAGAGAACCACTTGTGGATTTTTCTTTTTTTTTCCTTCCCTCTGAGTCTGGAGCAAAGTTTAGCAGATAAATAGACTTGCCTCTAATGAAAGAGGGGAAATTGCAAGTGGGAATTTCCCTAGACACATGTCATTAGTTACTCCCACAAGTCTTACAGGTGTGACATTAATCAGGTTGTGGGCCATGTTCTTGGAGTCTGAGGGATCTGACACCATCTGCGTGGCTCCTATGTTCAGGGTCACTAACTGAGTATGCAGAAAAAGATCACTTCCTGAGGTATCTCTGCCTTTGAACAGGCCTCTTCCACCCCATGATGGATACCTCAAACAGCCAGCACCTGAAGGGCATCGCTTTTCCAATATTGACACTGATGGATGTGCCCAAAGCTAAATTAGCACTTCCTCCTTGCCTGAAACTCTGGCTGGCCCATTCGTGTACGGGCACTGTGTTTGGAGTGGTGAATTAGTGTTGCTAGATCCAAGGAAACCAAGCAGGATGTAAATGATGATATCTAGAAGTTCCCATTTTTCCTGCTTTCTTAGAGAATTTTTAAAGACCGCTGTAAAGGGGCAGCAAATAAAAGTTTGGGGCTTGGTCTTCAAATAGGCTATAACTTAGCAATACTTGGAAAAGAAATCCCTTTAAAAAGGTATTGCAGTTTTTGGTTGTGAAGATATTTCTCCGTGTTACGTCACCTATAGTAGCAGAGCTAGGGACAGACAAAAGGATTTCCTGTCCCCTTTCTCCCCCCCCCCCCCCCCCCATGAAATATCAGTTAGAGGGTAGATAAGCAATAAACTATTTGTATTCTCTCTCTTCTTTGCATAGCTAACTGTGTAGTTACCATTTTCACTCAAATCTGGCTATCTGGTTGTTGTTGGTTTTATATATCAAGCACCTGCATGTCAGACATACTATTTCGTATGTGAGGCGGCACAGAGGGTCCGTCTTTTGGACCATGATTCCCATCAGTTTCTACCACAGCCAGATACTTCAGGGAGTTGTGCTCATCCAGCCTCAGCCCATACTATGTAGAAAACCCATCCTAGATGTAGTTATCCATATTTTAATTCAAGAACATAACTTTCTGAATTTCTTCCCTTGGGAAAATATCCCCTGATACAGATTTACTTCCAGTCAAGGCTCAGAGTTTCAGTATCTAACAGAGACCTAGTTTCCTTTAGGCTTATGAGTCTAACAACTTGGGAACTGTTTCTCCCCCTCCCTTCCCCCCCCCAGCAAGAGAACATGCTTGCTAGACGGGCTTTCCCAAATTCTCACAGCTCTAATCTGGATACCATTTAGTGTGACAGCCTTCTTCCCGGGTTCCCACAGCTGGTTAGTGTTTTGAATTCCAGCCTCATGAACTCATATCAGGCTACATGGGCTAATGCTCCGAGCACAACCTAGAGCAGATATCTCTGATGACAGAGTAATGGAGAAAACCGTGGTACTTTCTGTGTGTTTATAAATGCACAGTCATTTGTGGTGTTCTTCAATTTCTGCGGAGAGTAACTGGCTGTAATGCCTCATAGAGGCATTTAAATGTTGATGGAGGTGAAAATAAAATCATTAAAGTATGTTTGATGAAAGACCAGTAAAACAACCTGCTGCAATGGGAAAAGTCTTATCAAATCCCAAGGGTCACAAATATGGCTAAAAATATCACTTAAATAACTACTGTTATCTCTAGCTGAACTCTTACAAAGGAAAAGTCCAGGAAAAGTATTTCCCATTCTCTCTCATAACATCAAACTTCACCTTGAATAAACAGTGTTTCAAATAACAAGAGACGGTACTGTCCTGTCGAACAGTGCAATGGGTGCAGCATCCCCTGTTTGAGCCTGATGTGGATAATGCCATTGAATTCAGTGCCTTAGACTTGTTTAGGGCTGGTTTTGGAAACAGTCTCTGGTTCAGTGGGGTGCTGCTCACCCCTTCCCCCTGCTGATTTGTGGGGGCCACCAGCATATGGCTGGATTTGGGGAGATATTTGCAACTCCAAACTCTACTCACGCATTTGAGAATCCCATGCTCAGCACTGCTGTTAGACCTGTGAGTCTCTGAAAATCCAGCACTTAAAGCACTCCCAAAGTAGTGCCCTCTGTGGGAGCATTGTATCTGAGATATAACTGAGTAGAGATGTGAAAGAAGTTGTACAGAGCTGGGTAATTCCTGATATAAACCGCAGCAGCTCTACTGATTCTTGGAGGGGTTTGACAGTCTGTACTAGTGCAGGATCTAACCTACCTCCTCATTTTTGAGTCTTCAGTTGTTTGTTTCCTTAAATTAAACAATGGAAAAAAAACTCATTTAGAATTAAAAGCAACTATACATCAAAATGGAAATGATTGGTGGCATGTGTTGAGAGCATGGAGAAGCAGTGGGTGGAAGTCAAGCATTTTGTCTGCAATTGTGTTGTTCAAAATACTATTAGGGAGCTGTTTTACCTTAAAATTTGAGGGTGAAGCTACACTCAGGGCACATGACAAAAAGGATTTTACTCTGAAGCATTTTCAAAACACTTGAATGTTTGTTTTTCCTTTGATGTTGACACAACTGCATCCCATGACTTGCCCATCCTAATCCATTGAGTAGCAGCCAGGAATTTGAGTACTGTGTGGATGCGAGGTAGCTATTTTTCATGGTGAAGATATAAAGAAGATAGTTTACTAGGAACCTGTAGATGGATCTCCATTTAAACATACAAGCCCATTCAGAGAGAAGATCAGATACGCAGGAAGTTGGTCAGCTTGTGGCTGGCTCCTGGACTAGATCTTTGCCTGGCAGAAAGTCAGCAGAGATGAAGATGAGGCCCAGTAGAAGAATATCAGGGTAGTGAGAATTTCAGAGTCTGACCAGGTATAGTAAAACCTAAAACTCACAGCAAGCAAGTAGATCTTTGTACCTTAAATGAAAATATGCTTATTTTGCTTTGTTTTTGTAGGAAGGTAGAGGCTTTTCGATATCGTGCCCTTTTACGTAATCAGGTAGTTACATTAGAACGGATCTGTAAGTGAGAAATTTGACTTGTATATGAAAGTTGAATGGAGGACTGGAAGGGATCTGTCATCTACCAAAAAAAAAAGATTCCCAGCAAGCAACCTGGTCTACAATC
Organism: Burhinus bistriatus; assembly: GCA_013397275.1. NCBI lineage: Eukaryota > Metazoa > Chordata > Aves > Charadriiformes > Burhinidae > Burhinus > Burhinus bistriatus. The sequence goes on along the minus strand of VYXH01009885.1, from coordinate 563,452 downwards.
CCATTTGTACATTTATCGGGCTGTTTAATTTGGGTGTTTGGTATCTATTGAGGCAGTTTCAGAACCTCATTCCTCTGATACTTCAAAAACTTTCTCATTTCCCTTCTAAATGCGGTAGTGCTCAACCTTTTCCAGGTGACTCTACCATCCTGTTAAAATAGGGACGTTTAAGCTGGATATCCTCTAAAATGTGATGCATCTCCTTGGCATTTACATCAGAGAGGAAGAAGGTGACTGGTTCCCTTGCTGAATTCTAACCAGGAATTATTCAGACCTTTAGGAAACATGGGAGAGCAAATGTTTACTGACCGTGTAATTAGCATGATGATTTGCTCTGTCTATTGGCCCTTAGCACCATATTTCCTGTCTGAGCAGTGGAAAGCAAAAATATTAGTTGCTGTTTTACTAGAGGAACAAGTGTCTTCCAAATGAACAAATGATCTATTACTAGTCTTGCAGACTCTTCCCATGGGAATAGACATTTTGCTTCTTTTTTTACAGCTAATTTCTTTCATACAGCAGGTTCCCAGACACATCAAATGCCTCACATGTTAAGCCGTTACTTAAGATTTATAGTCTCTGTTTGTGTTATCAGAGTGAATTACACTACGGCTGGCAGTCAGACTTCTTCTCATGGACTTTTGTAAAAAATGAATAAATTATTTTTTTCAGTATCTAATGCTTTCTAAAACACAAGACATTCCTAAGTTCAGAAGTTTTTCGTATTGCTGGTGCGCCAAGGCTCAAACAGTGAATACTATTTCTTTGCTTGCTGAAAGAATAAAATATATGCAGTGTTGATGGGTCTTTCATAGATAGGCAAAGGCTGTTGAGGAGGTTTGGAGTGAAATTCAGTGGTTGTCCATTACTGTGCTGTTAATAGAGCTCAGCTGAGTCATGAGAGGAAAACATAGACTCAGCAGATTGAAGAAATGCACTTCCTACATTAGGGTTTTTTGGTCTAGATCTTCAGCATACAGTAGCAGAGGTGGAAAGATAGTGCTTTTATACTAAGCTAGGCCATATGACCCTTCATCCAGTACTTTTCCTTTCTAGTTGTAAAGATGTCATGGAAACTTCCTTGCAGTAGCATAAAACATAGAGAATAAAAGTGAAATTTGCTGTTTGAAAAGTGAAATGATTTTTTTGGAAGGTCAAATGAACTCTTTTAAAGTTTCTGGGAAATTTTCTTTAAACTGATATGCCAATTTATATTTAAATTTGTAGGGTAGCTTGCAGTTGAATGGAATGTCACTTCTAGCTGTGAGAATCAAGAATTGCATATTGAGGTGTAAGCAGATCATTAGTTGGTGGACTGGGGGAAAATGGGCAATGGCATCCATGAGACTTTGCAGTTCCTCAAGCTCTGCAGCTTTTTTCTAGCTGTGTGATAAGCCAAAAAGAATAAAGTTTTTTTCAAAATAAGGGAAGCAAAGCCTGCACTTTTCCCTCACCTGCCCTTCATCAGTCTCCACTATAAATGTTGAATTCTTTAAACTTCAGTTAGATATACTTTTTCAAAAAACAAACAAAACCCCTCAAAAACAAACAAAACAATCTCAATGTTTATGACTTTTTTAAAGGGAATAGGGAGGAATTGGGAGACCCTTTCAAACCAGAAATATTTTATTCTACAAACTTTGACAAACAAAAATGGCAGCTAATGCATTTCTGAGCTAAAAACTTAACTCTGTTTTTATGTTTCAAACAAAGGAACTGATATCTCTCTTTAATGCCTGCTGTTCAGGAGGGAGCCCTGATACTGCATCACATCTGCCACTGCTTTGAGACACCTCTGTTCTCTGGAGTGAGACCACAAGATCTATTAGACCTGATCGTTAACCAGGTTTGAGCTGATCCATAATAACAAAACTTAAGTGCTGGTACTTTAGCCACTCATCCACACAGCTCCAACGTTCGCAGTCTGTCTTTTTCTCAGGAGAGATTTCACATTTGTTTCATTTCCAAGAATTATACTGTTTATGTAGTTCATGGCTATTACATAATCAGTTGTACATATTTATGTATCTTTAAGGTACAGTAAGACTTCTATAGTAGTTACATAAAATATTTCAAATTGTAGGGCAATTACTAAGTCATCCTGATGGCTATTATTATTTATTGCAGTGATAATTGCCTGATTTTTCTTACAAATGTTTAATCAACATTTTACAGAAGGAAGTAGATCGTCTTTTTTAGAAATTTGTTATTTAAAATAGGCTCACTTTCACTTCAGTGCTGAGCAGAATAGCAGTCTGTTTTTCATGTTCTTTAAGTTACATTTTTTCTGTAGTAGAAAGAAAACTACAAAGCTGTACTACTGTACAGTGGTTTAGTTCAATTGCTTTTCATCTTGGAGACCCGATACTGATTTAAGTCATATGTCAATATGAGTCTGTCTCATTCTAGCTATGAATCTATATCCCAAACCTTGTTCCCTGCCTGCACTTCATCCAGTTAATGAATTTCAGCACAAGAGAGGGCTGGAGGTTGTAGGTAAGTATATTGGTGGGGCTGTTTATTATCTGCCTTACACCTGTTTGCCTTGTTCTTGATTGTCTGCCCACTAACTTGAGGTCCTGATGTCACAAAGTGTTAAAGCACTTGTGCAACTTGGATATTTGAGGCAGGTGTATTGAAAGTCAGACTGTCACCAGTGATGTGACAGTTGATGTAATGCTATTCCGTTGGATGGAACACTGCAAGTTTACATCTGTTTAAAATCTGAGATCAGCAGACAAGGTTCAAATTATTATGCTACAGGCTTAGATACTGAATGTCTTTCTAACTGCAAAAATTAATTAAGAAGAAATAAAAAAATGTAACACTAACTTGTTTGACTACAAAAAAGTTTTGAAAAAATTAAATGTACTAGGCGTGATTTAAAAAAAGAAATTGCTTAATCCCTGCTTCAATTATTTTATGGTTAATATAAAGGCAGAGCTACTTCTTTTTTTATCAGCAATTGCATGCAGTCTCATCTTTCTTCTTCTCTGACTCTTCGGGTATTAATAATTTTTATTTATTTCTATTTTTTCCCCACGGGCAATGTCATGTTTCAGGATACCCTTCTTAAAGTGAATATAGTTTGAGGTCTTGTTTGCTTATATTGGAAATACAGTAGGATTTTAGTCTAGCAATTTAGCAATTTAGTCTAGCAAGTCTTACACATGGATTTAAATATTAATAAGTGAGTGACCCTGTGTAAAAATGATCAAGTTGTGTTATAAAAGCACAGGTAAATTTTGTGATTCGGTAGACCACGGTCTAAACAAGTATTTCATATTGTTGAAGCCTCATAGCACTACAAAAATAATTTTGCAATGTAAAAAGTTAACAAAAAAAGAGATATGCAAGTTTACACAGGATTTATGTTTGGGTAGGTTGTATTTATTAGAATATTTGTTTACCTGTATTCTGCAGAAGTCAAATTTCTGATCTCTACTTTCTTATTGCCTATAATATTTTGCAACTTGGTCTCATAACGTAAATGTTGGCAGAATTTGATATTTGGATATACCTTGTCTTAAACAACAACAAAAATATGTCTTTGTTCTCTGTTGCTTTGCTGGACAAAAAAACAAGCAAAAAAGCAGCATTTTTTTAGTTGAAATGTCCCCAGACTAATAGTTTGAAAACACAATAGGTGACAATTGTGTGACAGTATTCTTCTGAGATGTGACTGCAGAATTTTGAGGACAGCAGTGAAAGGACAAAAATGTCAGCATGACTATCCAAAAGGTGCCTTAGTCCTCCCATTCTGAACTTCTGTCTTTGGGAATTTTTCTATGGAAAGTTTTATACAGCAGAGAAGTATTTTCCCTTGCATCTGGGGAGGTACAGCACAGATCAGAGGCCAGATTTTCAAAATCACCTCAATACATGAGATCCAAGGATAAGCCCAAGTTTTTGTGAAAGTCTGTAGCATAACCAGGAACCAAGTTTTGAAACCTGGACCAGAGACCAAATTTCTGAGTATCATAATGGGACATTCAGTGAAATTGGGCCCTGTCTTCCTTGAGCAGTTATGCTATATTTCATTTTAACAAGCTCATAAGCAACTACAGAAGAGTGTCTTCTGTTGTGTAGAGTTAGGCAATCCTAGTGATACATGTCATCTCTCCTGGAGGTGATATACTGAGAACAAAGCTGTGCCTCGAGGTATTGTAACATAGAAGGCACTTCCTGATGCGAAAGTGTGACTGTAAGAGTGAAAAGGGAGAAAGTAATTGAATGGAGGGGAGGAGGTATCCGGCAAAAGGGATAACCTTGCTGTATTTTAAGGTGAGAGCATCCAAGGAAAATGAGGACAAGGGCAATATAAAGAGAGGACCTCAAACCTCACTCTGCTGTGAATGTGATGGGTGAACCTCTGGCAGCAGCAGTGTTCTTCCTACGTCCTTTACTTCGTAATGATAGGTCGCTGATACAGGAGAACGGCAGTGTTAGTATGGTATTTCTTTACCTTAGAAATAATTACAGTGGTGAGTTTCAGCAAGGAAGTGTGCAAAATGTGATCCATTAGCAATTTTCCAATTTACACCAGCCCATGCCAGGTTTGCCTCATTATCAGACAAGATAAACCCTGGAAGAGAAAGCAAGGAGCAAGCCACTTTGTCTTGTCAGGCAGCTTCTCCAACACATTCACTGGAGTGGGATTCTTTCCCTGCAGCAAACCTACACATGTCATGTGTCAGGCTCTTTCCAGAGGGTGGGAACCTTTCTGCCCCCCTTTTTTGCTTCTCAAAAAGAGTCAAAGACACCCAGCGAGCACTTGTACACATGTAGTTAGTTGGTGGTCTCTCTGCTGGCTTGCACATTGGGATCTTTCCAGGGGGGTAGGCTAGCATGTGGTTTCCATCTCGGGAACTCTCAAAGCCTTCTTGCAGTGCCACATGAGCATGCTTTAACAACTTGGGAAGAGTGCAGCTTCTTTCAGGTACTTGGGCTTTGGTAGCCTTCCATTTGCTTAGCTACACCTCTGAAAATAAATGTTTACAGAAGGATCGTAAGGCATTTTGATTCTCCTTTTGAATGCTTCTCTTAGCTATGACTGGTCGGCAGATTTTCTCTATAGCATCTGGTCTGCAGTCTCCTGAGTGTACTTCTGCACAGCTAGGCCTGCAGTGGGGGCTGTTCAGACTTCCCCTTAATTTATATATCTGCTGAGCCTCCTCTTTTTTTCTTTTTTTTTTCTTGTTTGAGGTGATGTGGTTCACTGGAGAAAGGTTTTGCCCTATATGATAACTTGAGAAAATCACTTGCTTTTGTCTCTACCACCTTCCCGTCTATATGGATAGACTAAAACCATGCCTAACCCAATATGGACAAAATATTCACTGAATATTCATTCATTAGGAGACATCTTCTCATCCTCCTATTGTGTGGTAAGATGTCTGATGAATGTTCTTACTTCACCTTTAATTCTGGAACTGGCACTCGACTGAGGATGGCAGACCGTAAGAGAAAGGCACTGGTTTGCGGGACTTCTGATTTCAGTTCTTGACTCTACCGTGGGCCGCCTGGTCCTGTAGGTGAATCTCTCTGCTCTCATTACTCATCTGTAAGAAATGAATAACAGTTTTTCTTTTCTCCCATCTGTGGTTGTTCCGGTCTGCCTTGACTTGATGCTTGTTTACATGTGTAGTGCCTATCAATGCCTGTCCATCATTGCTTGTAACCTAGTTAATTACTCTGATATGAATAGTATTTTTATGGAGAATGCTTCTTGATATCAGAAATTGTAGGCCTGTAAAAAATTTAGGCTTTCAGAATTAGACTTTAGAAAACCTTGATGTGCTGCCTGAATGATACAGATTGTTATGGTGTTAGCCAAGATGTCTCTGAGCTTTTGCCATACTCTGAAATTATTATTTTTTTTTTTTCTCCCCCCTCTGCCCCCGCAGTCTTCCCTCTCTCTGGTTTTATGAATGGAATGTCCTGATCTGGATCTGCATAAAGGTCCTTTCATTAGATGCTCTTTCTGTTCTTAAGACGTTTATGGAGGTTAATTTGGGGAAAAAATTCTTTGCAATACACGACATTTTCCTTCCATTATACTTCAGCTGTCCCAGATTTATGTGGAAAGATTACACATAACATCTTATTTATAAGAATGTGTACACTCATCATTCACACAGGCAAAAATATTACAATGTATTCTTTCTACAGGGGAAGAGCTCTGGTGAGCCAGAGAAAATTACATCATGGGACTAAACAGTTTTTATCAAAATCCTGAATTGACATAACTAATTTGCAACACTTCTTATGTGCTTTCCAAATCAACATTACCAGAAGACCAGATGCACAGCTCAAATCACTGCTGACTTTGCCACTGTCTTTTGCCTTTACCTCTTTTACAGAGTTTCTGGTAACATAAACATTTACAGCCCAAACCTAGAAAGACTTGTGGGAAATTGAACCAACTTTTTTTTATTTCTTTCAACAGCAGCTTGCTCATCCTTCTTTTTTTTTTTGGTTCCCAACATGTTAACAGATGTAAATATGAATCATATTTCATTCTCAGACTCCTTATAAAAATACACTCAGAACCAAAGTTTCTGAGTAATAAAAAATTTTGGATGCATCTCCAAACCACAATGAAACACCCTATCCCCAAACGAGTCAAGGCTTGGCTTGCACACCTCTGTCTAAAAAGGAGAGGAGAAATCTTTTCAATAGCATTGCTGTTTATTTGCATGTCTCTTAATTTTACAGACAAGCAGCACTGATTAAACTGGTGTATGTGAGTAGATGCGTGCTTCTGTGTGTGTGTTTAGGTGTATGGTTTCCTGTCTTCCTTATCTTCCCTGTCTGCTCTTCATGACTGGTCTACAGTGTAGACATTTTTGTGGTTTTGATGGCTAAAATGAGCTGATATTCATTGTTTTCAGTCAGCCTCCTCCACGCTCTTCCAATAAAATTCAGAATTAGGTTTTCTGAGCTTGCTTCTACACCAAGAAAGTCAGGATATATTAGTGATCTGGGATTATATTTAGGCTACAGAGTCTGCTATGAGTTAGCGTATCAGCCAGTACGCAGGAACTGGTGCTGTGAGTTGGGTGTGAAGCTTGTTTGAGTTATTGGAAGGAATCGTGCTGGCTTCAGGCTTGCTGTAATGACCTCTAAGACAAGAGCCTTCATTTAAGCTCAAAATAAATTATTTGCATTGGTTACTGATCTCAGGATGGATGGGCTACATACAATGCTAATAAACTGAAAAAGGCTGGGACGTGAGTCTTGAGTACAGGCTCGTGTTGGTTGCTCATTTTGTTTAATTGTTAGACAGCTGAGCAGAACTCCTGGCAGTTTTGATGTGCAGCAAGTAAGTCACCCAAGTGACTTCTGGGCACATTTTGGGAATAGGGAGTGGCCAGGGCCTGGTCCCAGTGGGTAGTATGAGAGTGAGGACACCATTTTGGGAAGAGAAAAAAATATTCAGCTTATGTGGATGTGAACTGTGCTGTGCATTCATTCGGCCTCAGGGCCGGAGAACATGTCCAGCCCACTTTATTTGGTAGTATAGGCATAGCTATTGATGTTTTCAATTGAACCTTTGTATTCTGAATGTTCTAGTTATGGGCTCTACATCCCCTTTTCCATGTTAGCAATACACACAGTGTGGACACCCACGTTTAAGGGTTTAGATTTGATACTATGAGCTGGCAAGCTTCAGTCTCACCTGCCGAAAAAATCAGCTGCTTTGAACAGAAAACTCTTAGAGTGGGCTTAATTAAGCATGGACTGTTTGACTTAACTGGGTTTTGATTCTAATGGGTTATTTTTTCTGGCAACAAGCCAACATAGCAGAGGTTCATTAAGTGCAAGCGTTTGCTTTCATCCTCCCTCACCAATTCACAAGCATCTTGCTATTGTGTGCAATCCTGTGACACTGAAAGATTCTTGCCTTCTCTGTGGACTTTGCATGGACTAAATGTGAGTGCCTTGTGCCCCCAGAGCTACAGGAATCCAAGTCAATAGCGGGAACAAACAGCAGTAATGGGAGGCTGGGGTATGTAGAAGCATTTCTGAGGGGAAGAATAGGCTATTCCTTGGTAGTATTTCCTTCCATAACCTAAGCCTCCAGCCTTTGTTTAGAAATGAACCTCTAATTGCAATGGGATTTAATGAAAACTTCCAGGAAGAAAAGGGTATTGCTATCACTTGGCTGTAAATGCTCTTGAGAGATTCCTTGTACATATATTTTAACGAAGAAAATACCTATGGACCCCACCAGTGCAACTCCCTCCTCCAAATTAAAAAACCCCTCCATAACTCCCTCCCCTGAACTTAGAGTCAGGAACATTGAAAAATGGTTTCTGCTTCATTATGTTCTTTGCATGGCCGAGCCAAAGCCGTATATGCTGTCTCTATCCTCTAGATAATATCTTAAAAAAAAAAAAAAGACAGCCAGCAATGATTCACTTCTGTGGGAAATACGCTTCTTTCTTTGCTTATTTAGGGGTTTAATGTTACTTTGGAATATGTGCCTGCACAAAGAAACAAGGAGATAAAGAGAGGTTTTACTCTTCTGAACTTGGTTTTCTAGATGCAGAGCCCAGATTTGAGGGATAGCAGTGTGTCACGCCTGCTTACATAGCAACCTGGAGTAGAGCAAATGTGACCTGCTGGTTTTCTTTTCGTATCAAATCATAGTATTCTGGGAATGCCTAGGATATCCCAGGCTTTGTCACAAACTGAGTCATTTGAGGATTTTTCTGCTGTAGCTATAGAACATTCATATAGAAAGATCTCTTGCCAGTGTTTGCTTTGTGTTTACCATGAACAAACAAGCCAGAGGAATATGTGGTCAGCATGATGATGAGGATTTGAAGTAAAGAGAAAAGCCAAAATGAGTGTAGACATGATCAAAGCTTTACCCCAACATGCATGCTAAAAGCACTTTCCCAGTACTTACGGGAAATCTGTTTAGGACCCTGTGTTACTGGGAAAAGTTTTCAGCTCAGAGCAATGTTAAATAAGATGCTGGAAGTGAGGCCATCATGACTACTTTTCTTTTGCTTGGCTAATTTTTGAATGTATGTTGCTGCAAAACTGTTCTAGTTTTCTCCTATGGATTTTATTTTTTTTTATGCATCACCTTATTTGTGTAGGTGACAGTAGGGAGATTGAGCCAGGAAGAAGGGAAAGTAGATGGAGGTTCCTTTCTGAAAGCACTAGCTGGCTGAGCTGAATGGGCTCAAAAGCTGGTATGAATTGTTTTTACAGGGAAACAGCAATTACTTCTTTCACTGTGAATTGGAAGAAATAGTACCTCAGCAATGTGATTCTTAGTCATCATGTTTTGCAAGACCAGTTTTATAGATCTTTTGTAACAACTGTGTTTATACCCTAAACTAAAATCTAATGTTACCTCTTATTTTTGCCTATGAATGGCTTGAGCTGGCTTACTTCCTCTAAGGAAAAGCTTTCTCTTTTGATTTCCAGCCCCCCCCCCCCCCCCCCCCCCCCCCCCCCCCCCCCACTCTGGCTAAGGTTATTTTGACAGTATGATTCTTGTTCAGATGTGGAATTAGTGATCTTTTGATGGGTGTCCTGAAAAAAAGATTATTTACTGAAAACAATTAAGTGTCATCTTATTTTGACTTATTTCCACGCTTTTATATCTGTGACTCTAAAAGAACTGCAGATGTAGGTTTATAATTTGGGTATTTGTCTAGNATCAGTGGTCTCCCTATCTATATAGAGGAGAGAAGGTGTCAAAATCAGGGCTCAACATTTTTCCTCTTTGTTCCACCCCACAGGCTGTGCATGAAACTTTGATAGGCTCAAGGTTACTAAGTTTCATCGGCTTATTTTGTAATGACACAAAGCTTCCTCTGGGACTGGTTTTCTCCAGGATGATGAGCTCCTAAAAGGATACCTCTTCATTAATGATACAGCCAAGAAGGGTTGCTTATAACATTTTTCCTCCCCTCAAGCTCTTCAGTAGATCCATGTATATGCTAGAGGCAATAAGGATTAGGAAAAGATTGCCATCTTGGGAAAAATTGAGTGTAACAGCCAGGTCTCTCCTTTCCACCACTGAAGATGCTGAACAACTTTAAAGCAGCTTTGGTAGGAAGAATTGGTGCTCTGTGCTGCTGGGCTGGTTCTGGGTAGGAGGGGGTAGAGCAGAAGATATGGTGACATACGTTTCCTGTTTTGTCTTTCATCCCCTTTCTATTGCTTCACCAGCAGAATTTGTGGAATCAGAAGCATCCCACAAATTCTATCTTCCATTTATTTAGTACTTTTCCTCCACCGTTTCACCTGACAGAATATCCTGCCTTGGGAGCAGCAGGAATTTTCCTCTCTGCCCTCAAAACTTAGTAAAATCTGCTTGTTGTATTGGAGATCTTATGCTATTATAGAAAACAACATTGGGTGATTTAACAGAGTTCAGCCCTCACTGCACTCATGAAATATTGTTGGTGTATACGTTGGGGCAGAATTTAACATGGTGGAGCTTATTCAAATTTCTGTTGGAAAAAATCTTGCTCAGCATCTGTTTCTGAGGTTCTCACAACTCTGCAACCTGCTGTATGTAAGAGGGGTATTATGAAGGTTACCTTTCCAGAGCTGAAATCTTCCTTGATTCTGCTTTGTTTTTCAAAGACCATGGGAGAGCAACTCCGTGTAGTTCATCTGCTTCACCTCTGTGAACTTATTCCATCGAGTGTACTTGTCAGTAGCTGATAGCACTGTGCATCTGGGACATCAACATCATTGATCTGCCTTGTCTTGCTGTTTAGGTTTCATAGCTCCCAGTTCATGGACCTGCCTAACTGCTGAGAGACTGCACAGCTTCCTCTGTGGTTTTCACACACGCTGTTTCCTATGCAGTAGTCTTCAAGCTGGGCTAATTCAAATGTTCTCTGCGGAGTCCCAGAAACTACATTATTGGGAATACCTCTGCCCTGACATGGGGTCTACGTGACCTGGTATGCCTTTCCATCCCTAAATATTGCGATTCTGTTATTGGCATGCCTTAAATCAAATAGCCTGAGGGAAGTCATGCAAAACCCCTTGCCATTCTCTGGGGTTGCTAATTAAGAGATCCATCCTCTTGTTACTGAAGCTGCATGACAGTCAGATATTAATGGGGAAAAGGTGTTGGGGGGGGAGGGGGGAAAGGCATCCTAACTAGACCTGAGTATAATTTTCCACCAGCTTTCTTTTTCATATAGAAATGAAAGTTTAGGCCAATCAAAACTTCTGTGGACTCATTTTAAATTCCCTACGTTGTTCCACGTAAACAGAAAATAAAATATTAAGAGAATATTTCACTTTTAATGCTTTCATGTCAATATTCAGCCTATTTTTTATACATTTATGTAAAAAGGTATCATGCATAAAGGTCTAGATTCAATGAGAAAATATAAACAAAGTATCAGAGTTCTTAATATTGGAAATACTCCAGAATAAAGGTTTTTTATTTCCCTTATGACAATAGATGTTTCAGGGCTTGTTGTCTACAGAATGATATAACAGGTTACTGTAGGGAAAAGTACTGATGCTATTGTATTTGCTTTCGAGATAAAGGATTATTCAGGACCTCTGATCACAGTATAGTTCTCTGTGTACTTAAAGGCATCTCCACGTATTTATTCATGGTGCTTAAGAAGATATCTAAAGTGGGATGATGGTGTGAAACCCACCCTTCTCGCATCCAATGTGCCCACTTTGTTGTTAATGGAAGATCACTGTGCTGGTGGCATAGTGTGATACCAGTTAAAGCCAGGTCTGGCACTGTCACCTGTGCTTGGTTGCACAACAGCCCTGCAATGCCACCCATCAGCAGATGTCTCTCAGGGCTGTCTTGGTTTTGGTCAGCTGCAAGAGGCATTACAAGATTAAGGCTATGGGAAATACAGGTGGCAAAGATTGCTAACCAGCTCCAGTTTAGGTGTTTTTGCCAATATTATCTCGGGCAGCTGTTACTCTAACAAACTTAAATACCTAAAGTTGCATTGTACAACAGTGTCCATTTTTTTGTGGCAGTGATCTTCTAGTAAAGTCTGTGTAAGCAAACTTTTTTGACTCATAAGATTATGCCCCTTGATATTTCTAGCTGGTTTTTTTTAGCAAAGTATTGGAAGATAAACGTACAAATCTTTCTCCCCCGCAATTGTGAAAAATCTTTGTTACTGTATGTGCAAAGTAATTGCACAAAACCCTCCTCCACTGCAGCGCGTAATAAGAACACCAGCCCCTTTGTCCCAAAAAGGAGTGCACAAATAGTCATAAACAGGGAGTCTTTCTTTGAACCTGAGTAAGCAGTCTGAAAATACAGTAAAAAATTTGGATAAAGCCAAATATTCGTAAGAAAAAAAGAATAGCTGGGCACTAGGAATCTATCTCAACAGCAGGCGAAGCTTTTCATGTGAATAGAAACTCTTCAAAAAGTCTTCTCTTCCACCCTCCTTAAACCAAAAAGCATTCTCTGAACCTATATGTTTGGCAACAGATGTTATCTAATTTTCAGCATTAAATGGAACAAATGAGACAAATATGTATTTCTCCTCAGGGGGAGGGAGCAGAATCAAATGGAAGAATTGGGAGGAAAGAAGAATTCAAGAAAGCTTTGTTGAACATGCACGAGTTCCATTAAACCTGTGGAGGGAAATAACAAAGCCCTGCTGTGCCATGTGAAAGCATTCATTGTAATGCAGTACATCTTCAACAGGTGTAAATGTGTGTAGCTCCCTGCATGTTGATGGCTCCTGCACCCGAGCATCTGACTCTTTGATTTAATTCGTCAAGGGTAACAAGCTGTTATGAGCATTTGTGTGTTATTAATTCGATCCCCAGGATATCAGCGAAGCTGTTTAAATATGTACGTGACCTGTGAGAGCTCACAGCAGCCCAGTTTCTGTCTGATTCATCTTAACACTACTTGCCAAGCCAAGACTTGAAGGCTTTGTCAAAATGTAGAAAAAAAATTTTTATTTGGGTGTCAGTCTACAGTAGGTAGCACCTCTTGGCAGTGGAACTCAGTGCCCTGTTTGCCATTTGTGTACTGGCAGATGGCTGGATAGTGTCAGCATTTCTGGGGGGGTCTCCTGGGTGCCTGGGGTTGGCATGTATACTTCCTTTATGATAAGACCTTGAAAAAGGAGTCCAGATATTGTAAGAATCTCTGTTATGGTGGCTGTCCAGTAAATCCTCTTTTTGGCTTGGGCTATACTTTTTTTTAAACCACATTTCACCGTGTTTAACTGGCTGTTGTGTCCTCAGTTGCTTTTGACACTTCTCAGGTGGTTGGTTAGAGGTGCATTGCAATCTGAGCAGCAAGATGACTGGTACTAAAGCACATCCATCCACTTGAATGTCCAAGCATTTGCAGTATCTGTTCCCTCTCATACATATGTTTAATGGGTGTGACGGAAAAGGGGAGATAAATCTGATCTAAAAGAGATGATTGCAGGTGTCAAGATTGCTGCAAAGAAGCAATTGATATACCTGGAGCACAGCTGGGTCTGTGATCTGGCCCAGGGGTATGGCAGGAAAGGGATATTTGGATTAAAAGATTCTGAGACCATCTCACCCTGCAGATGTGATGTGGCAGCTGAGGACAGTCTGCTACTAAATGTATCCTGGGACACTGGTTCCGTGCAAGGGATGGGCAAACCCTGTGGATCTTGAGGTTTTCTGCAGCATGACTTAATGTTTATCAGAATGGGAAAACCTAGTTTGAGTTGAGGTTTTTTTTTTCCCCTCCTATAATTCCAACCCATGGTTGGCTTAATTTTCTTTTCCTCACCCCTCAAAGTGAATCAAGTTCAAAAGTATAGTTTTCCTCAGTCTATACTGAGTTAAGGTTGTAAAGGTATCCACAGAAGGTAGGCTGAGAATGTGCCCATAAATATACATCCACCTACCTAGCCACAATTTTATTTTTTCACTGAATTTCTTTGTGTTCATCTTCTATACTCATGCTTTCTTGCCTCTCTTCCCACTCTATTCTATTTTTAATCAATTTATATGTGGCTTAGACTCAGAATGAAAATCCAACTTATTGAAGATGAACGTTTGAACCATGAAATGTAGTACAGAATTAGTGGAACAAAGAAGAGCTACTTTCACTGTTTTAAAGTGATCCTTAGTTATCCTACAGTTAAAATTTTTTCATTCTGAGGAGCAGCTCTCCACCATAACTGTTCTGCTGTTGCTTTTTTGTGCCAGTGTGCGTGTGTGAATGTTTGTGTACGTACATTAAAAGGCTGATAGTCTCTTTGGTTATTTATTTTCTTCAGAAGGCTCTTATGAGAAACTGAATCAAAGTCCCTTGGAAAATCTAAGTAAACTATAATTCCAAGTTCATCCATATTTATACTTATATTAATTTTTAAGAGAACTTCAATATATTAGAAAGCAAAAGTTTGCAGAATTTGTACTAGCTGTGAATTTAGATGTACAGCTCCATTCCTAGGAACAGCTCTGGTTAGCTCTAGCTCACAAGATCTGTACATTTACAATGGTCTTTTTTTCTTTTTATCCCCTGAGTTCCTTTCTTAGGGGAACTTTCCACTCTTCAACAGCACCAGCTCTTTCCAGTTCATTTTGCAAGTTAGTTATTTGATTGTTTGCTGATCCTTAGAGGAATAAGTCTGATATGCTTACACTTCTAATATTGCCTGTGATTCCTTGAAGGCAAATTAATTTTCCTGAGTGATTTTTTTTTTTACTGTTTATTCTATGGAAAAACTCTCAGTGGAATATGAATTTTTCCTAAGATTTTCTAGAAATATAAAAGTTGTATCCAATCTGCTTCTTAATTAGCTTTTGACATTTTTAATTCAGAATTTCATAAGGACCAGAGGGTGATTCAGACCATTTGTCTGGAAAGCTAGAAGTAGCCTCTTTGCTTCATATTGCTTTAGATTTTTGTGCCATCTGTCTTGATGTCTTGGGACGGTTGTTCTTCAGGTTCTTTGAAGCATCTGGCTACCTTTTGTATTTCTCATTTCCCATGAACTCAGCAATATTTGTCTTGCATGCTACTTAAACTCTTCAGGCATGATTGCCACTTTGTATTTAGACGTGAATGCATTTGTGTTCTTTATCAGCCAACCAGATTTGGTTTATTTTTTCAGCCTCTCCTTTGTGGCAGGGGCTGGGGGATGTCTGGAAGGAGGGCAAGGGAACACTCGTGCTCCACAGTGTAGAAAAAAGAGGAACCCAACTGCCAGGTGCCTGATTCAGCTTCTGCAGTTGTGACCACAGAGGGATATTTACCCATTTTTTTTCATGGAGTACTTCAACATTTGTGGATAGGAAAAACTATAAGAAAAGTGTTATATAAATGCTAATTAGCATATTAGTTACTACTTTTTTTTATCATCAGTGCTGTTGAGGGTAATGTTTACACTGGTATGACTTTCCGTTGAAAGCCATGCCTAACTTGTTTCCCTAGCGGCTGGAAAATAACTGCAGACTTGTTGAATTAGACTACGAGTACATTAGTCTGAATTTAAAGACTTGATGTCCTTGCAGCTGAAATGCAGAACGGCTGGCTGGCCTTCAGTTTCTTGCTATGATATTTTGACTAATTTTGTGTGTTAAACACAGTTTTGGATCACAGCAGTTGCCTGCCATATGCTGATTGCTTTCTAGGGCTGGTGTCAGTAATCCCAGTGATTTGGCTTTCTGATGTTAGTTGATATTGGCTGTCAACGTTAATGACTTGGTTGTTACCTGCTACTGTAAGAATGAATGTCTACTCTATCCCAACTGGGATAGGTAAAATTGTAGGTAAAATATTTTACCTACCCATAGAATAATTCTTTCTGCATGTTATTGGCAATTGTTCTGTCGAGATGGCTTTCTATAATTCTCACGTTTTTTTTCTCAAGTGTTTGTGTTTCACAGCCTCTATTTTGATTAATAGGGAAGACAATTTCTCAGTTTGTAATATTACAACATTCAGTGGAAAAAAAAGCCTTGGTCCTTTCTGCATTACCTTGGAGAACATTCCACTTATCTTCCATCCCACCCTCCAAAAATAACTGAAGATCCAAAAGTTCCTTTTGGCGTGAACCTCACTGAGATAATCCATACAAAAAGCTTTCATGCCTTGTGATCCAGCCACAAATACTATAGACTTCCCAGTCTCCTGTGCTTCCAGCTATATTCCAGCAATTTATTCCAGTAATTACTAACACAACACAATATTGTGTTAGCCAGGATTTGTAACACTGGTTAGGCTGACAGAACCTCTTGACTTTGCAAAACAGACCTACCAATAATATCAGATGAGCCAGACCATTGTAGAACCTTCTGTTTCAGAAGACTGTTCGGTAACCTGAAAAGGTGCCAGGATTAGCTGTAGTCCAAAGACAGTGTCTCTTGAATTTCAGGAGACTTTAGTATATACCCTAGGAAAGAATATCCCTAAAGGAATTTGGTTTCAGGGCCCTATGTGCTTATGAAATGTCATCTTGGTTTTTTGTTCGTAATAAAACTGGTACCCTGCATTTAATTTAACTGTAAGGAATGCATCCTTCATATTTTCTGCATATAGCACTTCAATTTTGGACTCTTTCTAGAAGCCTGATGCATAATGCACAATACATGTGCTTTAAAGCAAACAGGTTATGTCAAAGTACTAATAACTTATAATTCATCATTCTTTCAATCTTGTCTTGAGCTGGTGTCCGTCTTCTGACATTCTGAATGAGTCAGAGGAGTGCAGTGTTTCAAAAATCATGGCAACATTGTAAAAAAGAAACACCTCTGAAAAGGCTCTATTTCTTTCCTTCTTCCAGCCCTCCACCACCTGCAGCTTGTCTCCTAAAAGCAAAATATAAAAATAAATGAAAAGTCAAGACGTATTTAATATTGTTCTGAATGCTTCTTAAAACAGCTATTTTAATGTAGTGTAGGTTCACTTGTATGACCTTAAACATAGTTACAAATAGACTTTGGAAATCAATGTATTGAAAATGCCATCAGAATTTTATGCAAGTTTACAGATTTGTCCAAAAGTTGATGAAAGTTTTTCTTACTTTATATTCTCATTCAATTCCTGCTATATATCTGTCTGTGCAGATGTGTTCTATGGATGTGAACAGGTAAGTACATCTCTAAAAATATTTTTCCATTTCTTTAAATTTTAAAACAGTTTTGTATAGAAAATAAGACTTTCACTTCTCATGTTCATGTTGATTCCACTCCATCCCATCTTTCCTAATCAGGTTTTTATCTGGTTTATATACACAATTGTTGCAACAGAGGCATTTCTTATTTGCTGGAAATACAGTATCCATAAAAAATGTGTGTGAAATGGTTTGCGAGAAAAATTTCCCAAAGGAAAATGAAATGGAAATTACAAGTTAAATCTATTTTTTAGGGATATTTTAGAAATCCTGGAATGTAATGCAGAATATTCCTCACACAGTCAAAAACTGTGCAGAGTTCTACATTCTCCTTCAGTGGGCAATGATGTAATTATGTCCTAAGACAGGCAGCTCTTAGTTCATAACACGTAGATGCTATAATTTCTGTGCTCGCTGAACCAGTGGGCAGCCACTGATCCTGCTGGCGTGCATCTCAGCTGAGCCTTATATCCCTCAGTGCACTACGTTGCTTTTTCTTTTCTACTTAAGCTGTTATCTTTTAAGATCACCTAAAGATTGCACAAACAATACTCACAGCAGTGCAGCAGAGGAGTTGTCCTGAGCACCCAATGGAAGTTGAGACTAGAGGCATGTCCTACCTAGAAAAAGGGAAAGACTGAATGCTTCAAAGCCATTATCTGCTGCAAGGTTTGGGTTCTGATGCTTATGAAATTAAGAGTAAAGGAAGTCTGCTCTCATGAGACCCCACCTGGAATATTGTCTCCAGCTCTGGAGGCCCCAGCATAAGAAGGACATGGACCTGCTGGAGCGGGTCCAGAGGAGGGCCACAAAGATGATCGGAGGGTTAGAGCACCTCTACAGTGAGGACAGGCTGAGAGAGTTGAGATTATTCAGCCTGGAGAAGAGAAGGCTCCGGGGAGACCTTAGAGCAGCCTTCTAGTATCTGAAAGGGGCCTACAAGAAAGTTGGAGAGGGACTTTTTCCAAGGGCAGGCAGTGATAGGACAAGGGGTAATGGCTTCAAACTGGAAGAGGGGAGATTTAGATTAGATCTCAGGAAGAAATTTTTCACTCTGAGGGTAGCGAGGCACTGGCACAGGTTGCCCAGAGAAACTGTGGAGGCCCCATCCCTGGAAGTGTTCAAGGCCGGGATGGATGAGGCTTTGAGCAACCTGGTCTAGTAGGAGGTGTCCTTGCCCATGGCAAGGGGATTGGAACTAGATGACCTTTAAGGTCCCTTCCAACCTAAACCAGTCTATGATATTTAATGCAGCTCTGTAATGAATGTCTAGAACAGCTTCTGCATGTTTCATGCTTAATTTCTAAAGTAGCAGACTGGTGTTCAGTGGAGAATGGATCTAGACGTCCAGTGAAGTCGGGCTGCTTGGTTTGCAAGTAGTTGGAAACATAGAGTCATAGACTCGTAGAATAATTCGTGTTGGAAAGGACATTTACAGGTCATCTAGTCCAACCCCCCTGCAATGAGCAGAGGCACCTTCAACTCTATCAGGTTGCTCAGACCCCTGTTCAACCTGACCTGGAATGTTTCCAGGGATGGCCCATCTACCACATCTTTGGGCAACCTGTTCCAGTGTTTCACCACCCTCATCATAAAAACATTTCTTCCTTACATCTAGCCTGAAGCTACCGTCTTTTAGTTTAAAGCCATTACCCCTTGACCTATTGCAACAGGCCCTGCTAAACTGTCTGTCCCATCTTCCTTGTAAGTCCCCTTTAAGTACTGAATGGCCACAATAAGGTCTCCTCGTGGCCTTACCTGATCCAGACTGAACAACCCCAACTGTCTCAGCCTTTCCTCAGTGGAGAGGTGTTCCATCCCGCTGAAGGTCACTGGTGAAAATAAGTGTTCTCTAACTAGGAATAGCTAAAGTAGGTATTTTTGCAACCGCATTCTGTGTTTAGGAAGTATAAGACAAATGTGAACACATTTTAAAAAGTCTATTGTTTTCATATCTCTGAAGTGATTCTAGTATGGCTTGGTCTGTCATAACTGCTAGAGGCATAGACTGTCACCTCAGCTAGTCATTATCTGGCTGATAGTAACCTTGGTTAAAACCATGTCTTAATGCTAAAATAAACTGTAGATTCTTGGTGTGTGAGATAACCACAAATTGACTTGCAAGTCTGCCAGCATAGCAAACCCATTTTTTTTTCTCTACCCTTTCCCCACTTATCTGCTCATATCCTGCTCAAATCCTCATTACTCAAACTGATAGGAGCTTTAGCTATGGATCTCCTCACACCAACCAGCAGTCATCTTTCACAGCAAGATAGCTCCTTGGGGACAAATACACTCGGGCAGTCTCTGTATCAGCTCTATTATAGGCTTGTTGATCCTAGTCAGCTTTTAGCTGGTTGGATACAGCAGACCAGATCCTCAGCTGATATGGAAGAGCTAATTCCCAGCTCACTTTCTCTTCTTAGATTTCTCCATGTTTTTATTTGAGTACAGTGTTCTTCTAAAGTAGCTTGAACTTTTGGGTAGTGGATATTTCAACTGCCAAATAGATAACACATTTCAAAACTGAATGCTTGCCAAGTTAACAGGTTTCTGGAAAGTTTTCTAAAGGTCTTGTTAGCTTTTGCTGATGAGTTGAATATAAGGTTGTGATTAACAGGAAAGGAACACCCAGGCTTAGTATGGACAGTGCCCTTGAGATGCTTGTTACTTCATATAAAATTACACTCCTGAAACTTAGAGATGTTCAGATGTGTTTGTCGTAACAATCTCTGAAGAACCATCCTTCCTAAAGAACACAACCAAACTTCTGAACTTGATTCCTTTTGGTTACTGCCTAAATCTATCTATAAAAAACGTGTTGTTCTCAGTTGCCTTTGCAGACATGGAAACTCCTCATAATTGGTATGTTTGCTTATGACCTGTTAATACGCCATGTTATGAGATTTGGGGAAAAAAGATTTCTATATTAGGCACTCTTAATTGTGGGAGCTCTGGAATAATCCTCTATTTCACTTGCTGTAATTTTAATTTTATAATGAAAATGTGTTGCTGTTGACCCACATCTTTCCCATTTCTCTTCTACTTATTAGTCACGTTGCAGAAGGAGGCAGTAATATGTTATCCGAACAGATTGTTATGTATAATCACATTTTGTCCTTTACTACCATAGTACAGAAGTTTGCAGTGGGTATTTAGGTCAAGTTGATCAAGTAGTATCTCTACTGTATGAATATTCACAGATCTGATTAACCTAATCTTTCAGTGACATGGAGACATTCCTGATCTTTGTTGTGCTGAGAGCCCAAGAGACAGAAAGTGCCACCAAAATGGTAACTTCAAATGTGTAGACATTTGAACAGGTGCCAAACTTTGTTCCACCGTCTGTGATCTGTATCTCCTAGAAGAGCTGTTTTTTCTGCTCTGGTCACCAATGAGCCACCCTAAATATGACTGGGTTATTGTTTCACATTCTTGGTGATAAGTTCTAGTACATGTCCCAAAATACTTCTTGTACTTTTGGAAGCTGTGCTTCTAAGGTCTGATCCAACACTCACTGAAGTCAATAAGTCTCCCCATTGATTTCAGTTGACTTTGGATTCAATCCTTATTTAGGGGCTATAAATACATCACTGCAGGGGAAAATCCCATCCCAGACTGCTTGATAGATTTCTTTTTTTTCAAATTTTCTTCTCTTGTGTTTTTGTCAAGTGAAATCTGTCAAGCTCTGTTGCATTTCCTAATCTTCACTCTTCTGACAGACTGCAGGCCAGCAGAAAGACAAGCTTAAAACCATGAAAATTAAGTGCATTTTTTCATTATGCTGTCTAAGATGTTTTCAGTAAAACAGAGAGAGATATCACTTTGCCAGATTGGTGTCGTGACTTTCCAAAGGTTTTGGCTAGTTAGCAGACTTCCAGTAAAAATACATGTTGCTCTTCAGACCACTTGTGGGTGATCCACACCTCTCTTGGAGCCTCCTCTTATTATCTTGTGGCTTCAAATGGAAGAAAGTCTAAATTATTTTGGACCTGTACTAACAGTTCTCGGTATTATTAATAGCACGCTGAGGGAGCTTATTATGTAAAATGCTCTGATTGCCTCTTCTGCCTTCCATATACCAAGCACTTAGCAAACAAACAAACAGTATTGGAGAAAACATAACTTGGTTAACCAGCTTCACATGGAGCCAAGAAGTAGGTGAATATCTAAAAGAGCAAAGCATTTTTGTGAAGAATAAGGAGCGCATTCCTGAAATGTTGTGAACACACTGAAGCCCCTTCCGAGCTAACACGCAACATGCATTGGATTAATGCTACACACAGCTGTGCAGCCGATTCTTACTTTTTTTTGGAGAAAGTCACTTCTCTATGTTGTTTTGCCTTCTACCTCCATGAGATGAGTTTTTTTTCCGATTCTACCCATTCCACTTTCATATTTTTGATTTGGAAATCAGTCACTGGAAGCTTTGCAGCCAGCAAATTACTTCTATCACTTTTTGGTGCCTGTTGTCAGAGACAGTAGTGATAAACCAACATTTATTTCGTTTATTTTTAGCATTCATACCACACATGCTATTGTGTATGTGTTTAGTTATTCTGACAAACATTATTATCGGTATGTATTAAAACCTCTGTGTTTTTATATATATGCTAATAACCATGTGATTTTTTTTGATATGTGGTTTGCGAAGGCGAAAGCAAAAGAATGTAGTTGTTGGAATTGAAAAAAAACAACACAAAACAAAAACCCGGACATTCCTATGTCTAACTGCTGTGTTGGATGGATTTGAAACAGAATTTTCCACCATTATCCAGGGAAAAGAATCTGAAATGTAATAATACTTCTGGCACCACCTTTCACAAATAAGGCGACTGCATTTAGTTTAGTAGGCATTTAAAATTCTGCAATAGGATACTCACAGCACACTTCAGAGACTGCAGCTGACTTCAGAGACATCCTCACTGGAGTCTGGGAAGCGGCCAGTACCACTGGAAAACATTTACAAAGCAAGCAGCGTTAGTATGACTTGCTAAAAAAACCTGAACAGCCAAAACAAAATACTCAACCCAATGCTGCTTTCCCCATACGTGCCCAGAGATTCAGCCAGGTCCTGAGTGGCCTGGAATGCCTTCAGCGTGGCTGGCTGAAGTTGGCATCGAGGAACCTGAGCGAAAGCTCAGCTGCTTCATGTTGAAGGCTAGTACTGATTTTGAGCAGCACTCAACTCGAAGTGTTTGTAGCTCTTGGGTGTTGTCGTGATAGACTACATGGTGGAGGGAAAGTTGATTCTGAATATTTCGATGCATCCCTTGATTCCAGGAGTGGTCCCTGAGCAGGTGTGGAACAGATACAGAGTGTCTGTTTAACTGACAGGACCTGAAAATGTTGGAACTTAAAGAACTGTCAAAAATCCCTTTCTGCACAATTTTCAAACTATGGACTTGCATACACTGTCCCGGTAACAGTTTGGAAAACTAAAACATTGGAATGAGTGGAAGTCTGCCTGTTATCAGGGAAACGAAAGCAAACAACATAGATTACTGTAGAAAATATTCACCGATGCTGAAAATCATTGCATAAGCTGCCTCCATGAATTCACAAGGTTCCACAGTGTGTACCGCCCTCAGTGAACCAAATTTAGATTGCTGAGGCTGAGCAAAGTTTGAGAAAAGCCAAATGAGCAGAGCTGAATCTTATCTGAGTTTTCAATTTTGAAACTAATGTTCAAGTGCTTGTTAAAAGCCCAAGGTTGGCAGCCTTAATGTAGCTGTTTGATGAATAAACAGACCACTTCAGTCCCCAAGTACAGCCAGCTTTAGTGATGTCTGCTATGCTAAGGCCTGCTATTAGAGAGTACAGTAGTTACCAAGGTCAAGAGAGGTGGATGTGAAACTTCAGTTTGACTTTGTTCTGATTTCAGTGTATTTACTGCAGTGCAATGACTCTGCTCGAGTGCTGGCTGAATCACAAAGCAACGTTATTTTTTATTTAGAAAAATGTTGAAAGGAAATATGGTTTTGTCAAATAGATGAAAAATTAAAGTGAAAAACATGTCTTCAATTTACGAGATACTTCATTTTTTCTTATGTTTTTTTTTCTTCAAGGTTTTTTTAATGCATGTGGAGGAGGTAGCGTGGTGGTCCTTTTTTCTGACTTCCTAGATTTTTCTACTAGAAAATAAAGGAAATTCTTTAAAGCTTCATTTTGCAAGAAGTTGTTTTAAACAACACTTTCATGGAAAAAAAGCAAAATTTGAATACATAATTTGGCTTGATTTTTGTCTAAATTTCTTTTTAGAGGGCTTTTTTTGGTAATTTTTTCATATCTCTTCAGCATATAAATAAGCAAAGGCACTTGTTTTAATAAATGAAGACCAAAAACCCAGTCCTGCTTGGTTTCCCCCTGTGAAGTTGCCCTTAAATTCTGAGTTTTTGGATGTTGACTTTAGCAGTAGTTTGTGTATCAAAAGATGTGGTCTGTAGGAAAGAACTGTTGGAGCAGTAATTTGCTCTTACAGACTTGGATACTTTCTTGCCTTCACCAGCCCTTGGCAGAACTGAATTTCTCAGAAATAGTAGTGCACCTGATGATTGTCATAGAGTGGAAAACCTTCCTTTTGAAACCTGATTTTATTTTCTTATGTAGAACTAATGAAAGCTTATTCTGTTGTAGTTAAGGCCTGTGTCTTGCCATGGATTATTCTATGGCAGTCAAAGATGGATGTGCATAAAACCACCGGCATGCTAAAGCTTTTGTGCTATTTTAGAATCTCTGTGTTTTTATTAATCACAGTGTTGGAAACTTGCATAGATTTGTTCACCCTCGCTTACCTCATTTTTCTGGATGTTTTCTGATAACTATGTTTGAGAAAACTAAGGGTTAATTACAGCTTCAGAGACATAGTTTATACATCTATTAGAAGCTTGATAGTAGCTAGAATACAAAGCCACATTCACAAAAAAGGTCTCGGTGACATCATAGACAATTGTGACATCAGGAAATCTTCAAGAGTGAATTACTGTCTTTGTCTATGTTGTGGGAGCAGGCATTGCTGTATATAGTGCTTTGTACGAGTGAATGTTTTGCTGTTAGCTTGAAGTGAAGAACGAAGATTAAATTTGAGCTCAGTGAATCATCGCTTTGCTGTATTTGTTATTTTTCGCTAAGTCTGTGGAGGAGAGGAAGCCACAGGTAGCATTTTGTTGGGTTCAAGTGTGATACTGAGGGGTCTTTACAGGACCGTATAGTAAAGTTCTGTGGCTCAAATATACTTCTCAGCAATACTGGAATTCAAATATAGTGTTGCATGAAAGTACTGAGTTATTTACTACCTCCCAATGGTTATTTATTACAATAGATGTTAGAAGAACATGTTAATTGTTCATTGGGGTGGGGGGGGGAGGAGAAGAAAAGAATCCTTTAAGATAGAGTATTCCAAGAGAAGGCAAACAACTTATGTTCATCATCAATCACCCTGAAAACTGCCCAGCGTTCAGAGAACAGCAAGCGCTTAGCAGAAGAGAAATATTTTAGCACTTTGGGAAATCTGGAACGTGTTCGAAACATGTGGGGTAAATGATGGCAAAGAAAACAAAATAGTGAACGGTATTTTGAATAACCACTTGCTGCTGCTTTGTGGACACCTTCAAGGGTATCCCTTTCATTAGGATGATTTTTTTTTTTCCTGTAATGCTCATGTTACATATTTTTCGGACAAATTCAGTGCATTGTGGTTCCAGGAAATTCTGACTCATGAATGTACTCTCAAATATTCAGCCTCTTTAGATAGAAAATCTTAACCACTTCTCTAAAAGAATTTATCATTAAGCAGGCACCAGTATGAAAACATGTAGTTAGCAGAGACAAACATGAAGCACTTAAAGATTAATCTCTTAATTTATTTACAGATTAATCACCAGCTCCATCAAAATAATGATGTTGTTATTACCACAACTGCTACTACTAATTGATTTATAGATCACCTTGCACATGTCCCAAGGTGCTTTAAAATATAGCCATAAAAACGACATGAAGCCGCAAAGGCATAATAAAATATAATTAGAACAAATACTAAATCCAAAAGTTGCTAGAATAGTCACATGGGAAATAGCTGTAGTTTTAGGAATTACCTTCGATCAGTGAAGGAGCAATGGGAGCTGAATTTGCTTCTTTTTATAACTCTATCTTCTCTATTTCTAATAATGACTAGCAATATTAGTCTTTGAGTCTCACTTTCATAAAGTCTGAGACATAAAAAAGGACAAAGTATCAAAGCATCTCAAATTCGTGCCTGTTCGTTTTCACGCTTTACAGTTGGAGGCTAGGTTTTCAACAACACTTTCCCTGAAATTAGGTAACTCGTTTCCATTGCTCAAGGTCACAGAAGGTGTATCTGTACCTTGGGATTAGTGTGCAACACAGCCTCTTTTTAGGTTTGAAACCTCTTGGTGGATAAGCAGGAATCTGTGTTCTAAACACTGGAGATCTCTCGCCTTTCTTTTCTTATGTTGAATTTCTGTTTTGGCGGGGTTTATAAAATACTAGAACTGGAATGTTTTTTCCTCTTAATTTTCTATGAAAATGTTGATATTTTGTTGAGAACTTCTTTCATTTTTCTTGTTTCGTCAAAACTTTATTTTTGTTTATTAAAAAAACCCCAACTGTATTTTACTAGTCTTGGAAGGAAAAATATGCAAATTTGCTTTTTGTTGTTGGGTTTTTTTTTGAAAGAAAGAACACCATAAAAGGGTGGTAAGGTTTACAGCGATATCTTCATAAAAAGATACATCCTAATAACCTTCTACAATATCTCGCGATACTCTTCTGGAACCACATATTACGTCTTTATCAGAAGAACCCTGTTCTTCCATTTGATGTCATGGTGTGCTGAGATTCCTTTTTGATCACTTAAAATGTTTTAGTGCCTCATGTCAACATTGAGCTCATATTATTGTAGCTAAAGACTTTTGTCCTTAAGTTATCAATATCTCCAGATATAGTGCTTTATGTAGCTCTACTTGCTTTTTCCACAGACCTAATGTATGTTTGCCAGCCGTTGATAAGGCCAAGGAGGCCAGGCAGCAATGCTCTTCTACTTCCTAGTCTAGCTAGGGAAAATTCCCATCTTTGACCAACTAGGGAGGAAAAGTGCTAAGAAAATCTGACTGGATGACTAGCAAGATAGATGGAGGGAAGAGCAGGGATCCTGAGCTCTTAGATGTGTTTCTGGTTTTTGAGTTGTTGTTTTCATATTTTGAACATCTTTAAGTTTTATTTTGATCCATCTGATGATTCTAGTCTTGGATGCTGAATCTGAACGTTTCCAACTGAACATGAAGAGAATTAAGGTTCAGGTTCATTTGTGCTGTCACCGTAGTGAATTGACAAAGCTAAACATCAAACACTGTGAAATCTTTATCACAAAGGTTCCTGGACCTAGTTTTAAAGTTGGCATTTGCGTACAAACTTTGAGAAATAGAATAATAATGCATGCCAGTAGTTGAAATGGAGGAAATGCACCAAAGCAAAAATAATACCTATTCTCTAATAGTTCTTGCTTAATCTGACTCTGAGTTAATGTTATTTTTAAAATAGCAACATATGTGTAACCAGATACCTTGATATCTAGTTACTCATTAACTTTGAACTGGTGGTCTACCTCAGGAATGGATTGAAGTCCTCAAGTAAATAAAGACCACTGCAAACTTCTTTCTGATACAAGTGCAAATCTTTTTTCTTCTTATTTTTTTTAAATACATAATCTTATGTTCTTTAACATGGAATCACATAGTGTATGCACTCAAAATCCAAATAAAACCAGGGCAGAGAGTAACATGATAGAGTATTTCATCAGGCACACAACTGTCCCCATAAATAAAAAATGAGAGAAGGACAAAAGATGGAATTTGAGATATGCTTGTCAGGCAATGTCACTTCATGTATTTTGGGAAGGGCCATAGCAACAGTAGTGTAAGAGCCCAAATAGACTGGAAGAGTTTTTCTAAAATGCTGATGTAGCAAATAGTTAATGTCTTTAAAAAAATTATCTTAAAAAAAAAAAATTCCCTTATTTCCAAGTACTATATAAAGGCAAAACTGTCTCTTGGATTTGCTCTGTTGCTGCTAATGACACGTAAATTTTTAACCATGTTTGAGAAAATGCAGACGTTGCAAAATCCAGGGAAGGTTATTATCTCATGCACTACATTCTTCCAATCTGGTGAAAAAAATGCTAGGGTAATAAAGCTTTATGATTCAAGTCAAAGACATGACAGCAAATGTTGCATGATTGCAAAATGCCCCAGTTCTTGTACTGTTTACGTTCTGCCCTCTGTGATTCTATATAAATGGACTCAGTATATCTGTCGTAAGTATCTGCTGGAGCAACACTTCCCAGGGCAGATCTGAAACAATTTAAAGTCTATGGAAACATTCCTGTCTGCTTCCATGTGTCTTAGATGAAGCCTAAGCCTTCTGGGCTATCTTTTGTTATGTGCCTGATTTTCCTACCCCTATCTAAGGGCTGTAGCTTGATGCTCAAATGAAACAATCAAGTAATTGCCAAAGATATTGAAAGCTGAGAGGGTTGATGTGGTCCCTGAGGTCCTGATGTGAGCTGGTGTGCTCTTGTTGGTGAGTAATAGGTCAAGTCTTGAAATCAGGCAAGCCTAAGAGTGTGTGCTCTACATGTGCCAGCAAGTAAGCTTGGTATCATGTTTTTGATAGCATTAGAAACTGTCTTCTCATTCTGTGATGAGAGAGTGCTTCATTTTATTCATTAATTCAGTTTTCTATTGAGAGGAATATGCCTTTTACAGTGGTTGAAGAAAAAAATCCCTCTGGCAAGGCAAAATTGTATTTTAAAAAACCAAACCTAACAACAACAAAAAAAAAAAAAAAAAACAAAAAAAAAACCACAAACCAAGAAACTTCCTGGTGGGAGGTTAACTGCTGTGATGGAGCTGTCATCCAAGGGCTGGGGAAAAGATTCATACTAAGGCCATAGCTGTGAAAATACCATGGTCCTCTACCATAAAAACATTCCTTGGGATCAGGGAAGTAGATAAAAATAACTCAACTTGATTGTCTACTGATTGGAGTGAACTATCATGCTGTGTTTTCCTGCTATATTATGGTGGCTGTTAAGTTGGGAGAGAGCACAGTGGCTGAAATGTTGTGAGAGCGGAACCGACCTGTGATACAGTGTCTACAAGTTGGTCTGTGGTCAAGATCACACCCCTCTTCAATTTTGAGCTACTATTCAGAAACGGGGAGCTTTTGTCTTTTAGATTTTTTTTGACCTGTGCGGGATTTTGTGTTGTGTGGTTTGGGTTGGTTGGTTTGGTTGTGTTGGGTTTTTTTTTTGTGTTTTTTTTTTTTAAAGCTCTGTAGATTTGGGTCCTGTTAAATGTTAAGTGAAAATCTACTCCTTCATTTAGAACTAAACGATGTTTGCCTTTAAACCTTTGCTGAAGGTCTTGCCATGGAGGGATGAGATTATTTATGCAGTTGAACATAAGCACATGCTGAAACGCTTCCTGAATCAGGACTGTAACTGGGTACAGGGAAGCACAAATAAAGGATGAAATCAGTGCAACTGATTCATGGCAATTTTTTTTTACCTAAACGTAGAGCTGACCATAAAGCTATGTACCAGAGTTTTCTGGAAGGAAGCGAAACTTTAAAATCACGCTTTTACTGGGAATGTAGTGGTTTTGAGAGACATTTGGACAAGAAACTAAGGCAAATAGTTTTGACATGCTTATTTCATTTTGTAATAATGTCAACTATAAAAAAAACTTTTAGAAGAAAATAATTTTCACATCTTTTTAAATTTTGTGTCAGCTTGTAAAAAGTATGTTTTGGTATTGCTTTACATATTTAATCTACTTTTCGGATTTCCTGTAGAATTTTACATGTTGTAATAGTGTTACTGCATTATCCTATCGTCTTCCTGATCAGTTCTATACCCTTGTTTTTCTGATTTAACACTAGGGATTTTAATTGAAATATTCTAATGTTAAACAAGTAGTAGAATGCATTGGGATCATTGACTCTAGGCTGGTAGTTTCTAGAACAATGTGGAAGGATGTTTTGATCTTAATATTTTTGGGATAACTTCCATTTTTTTCCAACCCCAAATCTTATATCTTCATCATGCTCAAATCACTGTATTTTCTATTAGCTGTAAAGAGAAAACATGCCTAAATTTCTTTGTATAGCCATATGCGTCTAGAACTAGAATCAGATGTTACGCTTTCACTCCAAACTTATACGCAGTACCCTTGCAACATAATACTGTGCCCCTTTTATGTCAAGATGTCAAATCTCTCTCTATTTTTACTTTCACCTATATGAAAATGTCATCAGGGCTAAAACTGAGCTGTTTTTCACACTCTGTGCCCTATAAAACATAGAAACATTACACTCATTAAATTTTATGAAAGGAATTCTTCTTTCTTAGTCCACCGCAAGTAACATTTTGTGGTGTGTGTTTCATGGTTAAAAGGCAACAGCAATTTGAGGACTAACACCCCATTCTTCCCTTACTAAATCAAGGATATTCCACTTGTTTAAAATTACAACTTTGTTTTATACTCCAAGAGTGCCTTGGAGAATACTTGAGGCAAGAAACATGGAGAATGTGTATACATGTATATATGCATTTAATGATAACCAGAGCACGATGAAACACACAGGACATAATGAAATTAGAAGTATAGGACCTATAGGTCATTTTTAATACATAAATAATGTGGAGCGAACTGAACAAGTTTGGATAATTGAGATTTAAGAAACTTGAAAAAATGCTCAATATACTTCAGGAAGAAAGCGAAGGGGTATCGTTGCGGTGCTATTAGGCTGTTTATTGGAATGCAGCTATGTCAGCATTTTGTCATGTGGAGTAGCAGGAAACTTTGAATAGTTATGGCTTGCATATTTCAGAATACGCTATTTTTATTATTATCATTATAATAAAAATACCCAGTAATATGCATATTATATCCATTTTAGGATAAAACATATAGAAAATATAATCTGTTATTAATGTTTCACTTTACTGCTAGGTTTGAAAAATATAACAAACACAGTGGCCTAATCTCTGTAGGCATTTCGGAATTGTAGAAGTGAGCTCTATCAAATGTACTCTCTTCAGTCACAGAATAAGGAAGAGAAATGCTATCCTGGACCCCAAACTATATAGTAATGCTACCTACAGCTTTTTCTCAAATGAAGCAGCAGCTGTGTCAGCGTGACAGTCCAGATTTGTGCTCTGACTTCTAGAAAATGGCTCTAACCTTGATTGTTATTACCTGTACTATAAAGGCTGGATTTATTTAAAGCTCTAGATCCTGAATTTTGAGAATCTCAACCTACAGTTATGACTTAAAACAAAAATGCTGGTTTTCAGGGAAAATTGCAGGATATGATGTAGGTGAACCTAAAAGGTCCAGAAATCCAAAGGGGAAGAATAATCCAGGATACTTCTATGATAGTAAGAGGTATACAGTCTTGATTCAGGCTGATCCAGTACTTCCTTTCAATGATTCCAGTTAGACTCTCTTTTGTTAGAAAAATGTAAATAGCATCCTAGCATTAAAGACCTGGCATACCACTCCCTGAGGAGTTAATTCTCACCCAAGTGTAGGAATTTAAAAATTAGACATCTAGCCTAAATTAATTGCCTAGGCTTTCTTTATAGTCACTCGAGAGGGGTGGCCACCTTTATGGCCTTTTGGGGATACTTATTTTTCTTTCCTGAATATAGAAGAGCCTTATTATCTATCTTAGACTGGGCAGCTAACTTTTGGATGTGGGAAGTAAAACGAGATGTTTTCGGCAAATCGATCAAAATGCTGAAACAACAACAATAATGTGTTTTGTAACCTGTCATAATATTTATACCTGTGCAGGAAGTGCCCTGCAGACACGCAGAGCTGGCCTTGCGTGCAGCTGGGGAGTTCCTTGCTCTCTGGCTTGCTGTCCTGACAAGCCTGAGCAGTGTTGAGTGCAATTGCCACAGCTGCTGTCCCAAGAGGTGGATTCTCTTCGGGCAATGGCTTGTGCTCGAGGCAGAACCTGGTGTTTCTGCTCTTGGTACAGTGGAGGAGGAGTTGTGGGACTTGAATTCTCTGCAATAATATTATTAGACAAAAAAATCTTAAGAAGAGAGTACATTGCCTGTTGCATTTGGCTGTGAATCTGCTAATTTAAAAAAAGATGTTTCTAGGACTTTAAAAAGTTACTATTAAAACTAGATTCTTTAAAATTAACTCAGTGATGAGGACATTTTTAAGAGCCATTAGAATCTATTGTATATAAAGCCTGTTTGTTATTTTGGAACACTTTAAATTGCATATTACTGACCTGGGAGACTCTATTGGGCGCCACTGTAATGTTTTATATTACCTCATCAAACTCTTTTTATATAGTTAAAATGTTATTTGCTCACAGCTAAATACCAGCAGCTTGCTGACCTGGCAACTGGAAAATATTACCCCTCTCTAACTAGCACAACAGTAAGGAATCGTTGGCTCCCCCCTGCATGACTGACAAGGATCTTAATGCTAGGGTAATAAAAGGCCAAGGATCATTGAGATTTGCTTGGGCAAGCCTAGGGTACATCCTTAGTGGCTGTATATTGGATGTTCTGTCTGCTAAAGGTCTATCCCAAATACATCATGCCCCTGCAGGTATACAACCATCTGTGCGCATATAGTTGGGTGTGAGGACATATAAGCAGAATATGATGATTGCTGCCAAGCTGGGCTGTGACACTTAGCTCTACGAAGGGAAGAGGTAGGTGACAAAAAAATATGCAGTCATACATAATATCTTCTTTCATGTTATATGGAGTTACAACATAAGACCAGGCTACATATTTTGAGTTTACATGTACTACTTTGGAGAGCTTCTCAGCTTTGTTTTTTCAGGGGTTGAAGCTGATGTAGAAGACTTTCTTTAAAAGCAAATATCTGTGTTGCAATTTTTAAAGATCGCTGTGTGTGAAGGCAGGAATATGAGCTGGGCATATGTTAGCACAGAAAAAGAACATACTTATATTTTCAGTTCTTTAGTGTGAGTTTGACTCTTCAGGATGATAAAAATGCCACAGTTGCTGCAGAACGTAAAGGCCCATCTTTGTATCAGTGGGGGAAAGATTGGTGACAGGATACTATCAACTTAGAAATTAATTCAATTCCTTGGTCTGCCAGACAAAGCTTGTGTGACCTTTTAGGTTTTGTACTCTATCGGAGCCTAACAAGAGATTTAGTGGAAGCCCCTCTACTGACTTCAGTGATCTTTGGATCACTGCAACTTTACATAATGCAAATTTATGCAGTGTGAGCAAGAATCATTTTAAAATGCTCTGTTCTAACATTCAGTCATTGGATTTTCTATCATTCAGTGCAAAATGCCAGACTGATAACAGCTATTTATTTGGACCTGGAACCCTGAATAAATAAGAATAAAGGAACAACAAGGTTTAGGTTCTTGCAGTAAAGGTATTCTAAAGCAAATGAGGGCACTTCTGCTTTATGGCTAACTAAACGATCCTATCTTGAATTCAGCTTTCAGATATTTATTTCAAAAACTTCTGCTGCTTAAATGATTTTCAATCTGTGTTGGTGCATTGTTGCTTTATCTCCGCAGTTTATACAGCTGTCAGATACCTGTGGAGGGTCCCTTATAAATCAATTCCCCAGTAGTAATGTGCAATTGGCCTGAAGGGAGGCTCAGGTCATTTAATCTGAGAGGTGCAAAGAGGCATCTTACATATTGTATGGTTTTATTTATTTTTGTAAGACTTGAGGCTACTTGAAGCTTTTGTGAAGTAAAAAGGGAGTTGCAGCCCCAAGGAAATACTATGAACTGTCACTAAATCATTTTGCATTGTCTCAAAACATACCTTTCTTTATTTTGAAGTTCTCCACTTTTACTCTGGTCATCTGTCTCTGCCAGCTGCTTTAGTCAAGCCTGGGAAAAGGATCTGAATCATGACTAGGTTTGTCTCAGTAGAGCACTGTGTTTGAGAAAGCAGATGCAGAAAATACAGCACGAACATCACTTTCTAAATGTCTGGGAAAAAACAGATTTGATCTGAACTTATTTGGTGTGTGTGTATCTATACACGTACATATGCAGAAGTAAAAGGAATTGGAAGGAGAAGAGGTAGAAAGAATAATTTGAAAACTAAAGGCATGACTTCCTGGCATTCGCTTTTCTTTTTATGATAGCATGTTTTGTTTTATTTTTTTTTTGGCACAGTATTTATTTCAGAACTGTTGGTCAGCGGCAGCATTTGGTTTTAGTGATGCTGTGTGTTACTATTTTCCAGATAGGGGAATGGAGGGACAGGAAGATAAAGACCTGTGCAGTGTCCTGCAGTTAATCACTGGCTCAGCTGAGATTAGGACCTCGTTTTCCTTTTGACTCTTAGTATTTCCTAGGTTGACTTCATCCTATCCTCTCAAGCTTGCCTGGTCAGTGGGTTTTTAAGATGAGGAATGAAGGCACAGATTTAAAGAATGCAACCAGACCTCTCTATAATTTCTGGTTAGACTTGTCAAATGCTTTGTCATTCCATACTTGATCAAATCGCCTGTGTGTGTTGAAAACAATATGGATGTACTTCAGAGCCTGCTTCAAAGCTCAGTGAGGTAGTGGGAATCTTCCCATGGAGTTCTCTGGGATTTGGATCAGACCTCTGAGTCATATATAAAAGCTATTTCAAAGGCAGAATGTATGATGTAAACAGAAATAATTTCACATTCATGTGTCATAGGAACCTTAATGTGCTCTGAACTTGAATATCTATTGTTCAAACCTCTCAGTGTTTTCCTTTGTTTCTATGGGTATTGTTTATACTTTGGAGACTGTATGTGTGGATTAAGCATCATCAGTGAAATATATGTCTTTTAGGAACTGAATCCCATCAGAAGTCCACAACTTAAGTTAATTTGGCCCCATAAATATCTCCCTGGTACTTTAAAGAGGCTGTAAAAATATGAAAACAAATGTAATAAACATAGATTAATGTTACTTAAGATACAAATACTAGAATCTGTTCTCACACCCTGTATAGAGGATTTTATTGTTATCACAGATTTCTTTTAGGCGTACTAAATCCAATGGTTATGAAAATAGTTTCCAAATTCCTTGTTATAAATAAATCCACATCCACTGGCAGAATAATTTTCTGCTTTGTGACAGAAGAGGGTTTAGCCCTTGATGTTAAAGTCCAATTGCCTTATTACCACACTCTCTCAAATGGGGCCAGTTATTTGTGATGTTGATATATGTGAGAAAACTAGGCTGACCAGTGCCAGGTGATAGTAAGAAGAGAAATAAATAACGTTTTCCATCTTTAAGCATGTTGCAAACACATACTGCTCACTGTCCACCTTAGTGACCTTTTTCCTTTGAGTAGTGCTATGGATGGAGATTATGACATACACTTAAATACACAACCACATTTTAATAGGCATTAAATAACATGTGGTATTAGTTCTGCGATTTTTATTATATGAATTAATCTCGCTAAATATCTGAACTGAGCTTTAAGTACGTGAAGTCAATGAAGCTGCACACATACTTATATTTGAGAGCACACGTGTTTTGGTAAATTAGAAACATAATTTGAGACAAGCAGGCAGATCTTGAATTTGAAGCAACTTTTCTCTGATGTTGCAAAATATCCATTATTTTTTTCCCCCCTATTTCTTGAGGTGCTCTTGCACTTACCACACTCCTGGAATTTGTCTTGGCTTCAGGAAGCTTTTGAGCAAAATGGAGGGCTAATGTGGGAAGATATCTGCCTCCTAGCACTCAATAGATGAAGTCAGAAGGAGCCAGGTCAGGGGTGAAGGTGCCTGTGATGTGGACTTCTTGCTATTATTGTGCAAATCTAATAATTCCCCATAGATGCAGAGTGAAGACATTTTCAAATAACAGCTCCTACATAGAAAGAAAAAAAAGAAAACCTAAGAAAATTCAGAGCTGTTTACAAAAACCTATTTTGATCCTTGGTAGAAACTCTTTCCAAACTTTCCCAGTCAAGGTCTGTGTTCTTCAACTGATTTATTTTCTAGTTTCTAGGTATTTCAAATAGTCCAAAAATATTACAGCAAACTAATTCTTTCTGACCTCTGGGAAAGGAGCAGGAATGATTAATTCCACAATGTCCTTTGGTAGTGAGTCAGCAAGTTTCTTACTCATTTGGTTTTCTTACGTGCCCTTTTTTTTAAGGCAATGGGAATTTCCTTTTTTCTCCCTTCTCACACCTAGTGCAAAACCCCACAGTTGGGCAGAATTCTGTAAATTGCTTGACCAGTCCTAAGAAAAACCATTATAAGTCATATTTTTCTAGCTGAATTGCCTAATCCTAAGCAATTTCAAAACATGTACAAAATCCAAGAAAGTGCTCAGACGTTGAGAGTCTGTGGCTCTCATTTTTAGTTTAGTATCACTTGAATTGAAATGCCAGCTCTTTTCTTGTATCCAAGGTAAATGTTAAATCCTGGTTTGGGGATAGGTTTGCGTGTATTTAGTTATCTCCTAAAATAATAGTTTTGCTATGGGCGAATATGTCCATACTCATTATCTAGGCTTCAGTTCTCGATACCTTCCTGTGAATTGTTTTCTTGAAGGTAATAAATAGTCTTTCATAATGCTTCTTATGAAGGTTGTTGCTGCTTTGAAACAATTAATGAAGTGGAGAGTACTTTAGCAAATGGTATATAAATAGCGTAAAATCTCTTGATCTTCATAAGGACTTCTTCCATGCAACTGAACGTTCTGAGAGAAGCACTGACTGCGTGAAATATGGAGGTAGCTGCAGTTACCTTCACATATTAAATTCCGTGACACTGATGAATCATTGCTGGCATATCTAACAATGTTAAAAATGAAAGTATTTATTGTGCTTTCACAATAAGAAGTGTGCAAAAAAAAAATGTAGGCATTGGATAATACTAGAATTTCTTTGTAAACACGGGTTGATGGTCTTCATTTCCTAGTGAGTGCACTGGCTGTAAACCAAAATGGCAATCGAGACTGTAAATTGGGATAGAGATTTGCTCTATTTTATATTAATTTCCAATGTGGTAATGTAAATTCTTATTTTACCTAGCAGATGTTTGAATACACATTTGATTGGAAAGGTTATTTCTGTGACTGACAGCTTCATTAAGCCATGTAACAGCTTTGTTATGTGAACTGTTATTTACCCTTTTCTGTATGTGTATTAACAAAGGATAGTCATAATTTTTTTTTTACTCAAGTTAATTGATGAAAGATTTTTGTTAGTAAATGGCTTTTTTTCCCTGCCCACTGGGACCTATCCTATAGTGCAAACTATTATTATTAGATCACAACAAGCTACACAAAGCTTAACTCCAGGAGAAATTCTATCCTATTTGAAACCACTTCAGGGTCAGTCCTTGCTACTGACCAGGGTTTGTCTTATATCCTAGATGATCCTATACATAGTTTAATGTTTGTGACTTGAACTTTTCATCTGAATTGGGATGCATTCTGGTTTCTCTGCGTTCTTTGAGGGTGAGGAAATGAAGAGTCCCCTGTGTTTTAAGCTTGGTTGTTTCATTCTAGATAGTGTTAGTACTGAGATTATTAATGACTTGCTTCTATGCCCATCATACCAGTGGATTGCTGTTTGAAAAGTGAAATACATTCTACTAGTTGTTTTCTTACAGTCGCATCTAAAAGTCAGAGAAGGGGATTTCTACAAGGATACAGAAATGGTATAGTTCATTAACACCTTTTTATATAGAATGAGGAAAGGGATAAAGGGAGAAATGTTAACATGCTGAAGTTTCGGGGGGGGAGATTTCCCTAGTGATTGTCACAATAAATGTTTGTTTAAGAGAAAAAAGAAACCAAGAGGATACGCATGCCTGATGCCAAAGAACAGCCAGTGTGCCTAACACACTGGAGAAATTGTTTCGCAACAATTCATCCATGGGAAAATATGACCCTTATAATATTACCAAGGTCAGTAAAACCTATGGTGATTTGCTGAGTAAGGGGTTCACTGGGCAAATGAAAGATGTCTGTGGTGGAATACTTTCCTGGGACCCACTTCATTTAAGATTTCAGAAATAAAAAATACAGGGGTGAGAATATAATTCATGACTCTTCTTTGTCATCTCTTCCATAAACCTGTTGATTATCTATAGACAAAAAATAAATCCATTGTTGAAGTAGGAATTCTTGTTATATACGTACCGCATGAAAGTAACATCAGGGGAAATACCTTCTCAGTCATTTTTAAGTTAATTTCATAATAATTAAAACTGTTGTAAATTTGCCTTGAAGAAATTTGGCTGAAGCAAAATCTAGAATTAGGACAAGTCATGGAATCTTTGCAGGCAATAAAAGGAAAATATTCATTTTATACAAGAAGAAAAAAACCTTTCCATGTAAAAACTCATGATGGTTAGCTAGTTGGCTGATTAGAAATGTTACATACATCATCTTTTGCAGGTGATACAGAGGATGCAGCTGAATAGGAAAAAAGCAAAGCTTGCACAATTTGTTGTACTGTAGTGAAGGATGGTCTGTAAGAATTTTTGGCCTCAGAGTTGGTGCAAATTTGCTTTGTAGCTTATTACTGTGACCTGCGGCCAGTTCATCTGTAAGAACACTAGAGAAGGAAATACGACAACTTGTCAGCTTCTGGCGTCACCTGTCACACAGAAGAAATTCGGATTGTGTGGAATTCCATGGTGAAAACAAAGAATCCAAATCAAAAGAAAACAAACAAAAAAACCTTAGCATCTGCAAAGACCAGGATTTCACTCAAGGGAACTGTATGAAAAGTGCCCTGTTAGCTATTGTGAAAGCTGCCACAGGGAAGGCTACCCTGAATAATTAAAACCTTACCATTTTAATCTACTTAAATAATTAGGTATTTTTAGCTGCCTGTAATTCAGTGTAAGCCCAGAAGCGTAAGGGTTTGGGCCTATTTAGTCTGGACTGGAACTTCAATCCAGAGATGAAATGTTGTCATCCATGGAGATGAAGTATCGGTTGTCAGTGTACAAGTTGGATTTTTGTCAATGCTTGTAGGGCTTTCCCTAGCTGTGGTAGTGCAGAAGTCTGTAGTGACCTGAGATTGTTTTTCAGATTCATGTGATGAACCTACCACCTCGCTCCTTAGTGTAAATGAAGATATGTTGGCTTTATAACAAGCATACGGACTCTTTTGGAGTTGGTATGGTGGTGTGAGGGTGGCAGGGTCTGGCCCAGCATGCACAGGAGGGGAATTCAGGAGACTCTTACCTTTCCAAATGAACCGTGACGGTGGCAGGTCTGTGTAGCTTAAGTAGCACCAGACTCTCCAAGGATTTCTGTTTAAATCAACAGATTACCCATGTGTTAGCATGATCAGTGTGGGAAAGAGGGCTGGAATCTGGCTTGTAATAACTAGTGCTGCTGTGAATGATATCCACACAGTCAGTGGGAGAGTTCACGTGGGGAAGTAAAGCTTTTTCCAGGATTTGGCCCGTAATTAGATTAATGAACATTTTAATATGTGCTTTGCAACAGAGTATTAAGCACATGTCTGTATTTTCAAATCCCAAGGATACTTGAATATTTGCTTCTCTCCTGAGTAGCGCTGGTGTAAACATAGAATGTCTGTTCATTTCAATGGAGTTTTTCTGAGTTTGAATTAAAACTGAACAAAAGATCTAACCTATACTCTTCCCCTTTTATTTTGTTGGTATAAGAATAATCCCTCAAAAAAAAAAATAGTTTTTCAGCGGTGAAAATGCAATCTGCAAGTATTTTTCTTTAGGGGGCTGGTTCAGTTACTGCCCATCAAGTCTCTGTTATCACTGAGGACTGCTGCTAAATTCTTTTTAGACACTTCCACTTTTACAGAAGTTTCCTTGCTCTGCTTTATCAGGAAAAGGTCTTGGCTTGAAACCAGGAGGACCATTTGGATTTAAAATTTGACAGGTTTCAAAATCTCAGTTCAAGATACATAAACCTATAAGTAAAAGATTACATTGTATTTTGAACAGGAACTTTCCTCTAGCTGAGGTAGGGAAGCAGGAGCAGTGCACCATGCTGCAGAGGTTATGGAGCTTCAGGGATGAAAATCATAAAATGTTCTGTAAGAACTAGTGACATGGCATTAAAATGGATTGGAAGGTATTTGTGCCACACTGGACTAAGAAATGTGAAATGCTGGTAACACGAGAAAGTTACAAAGTTCCCTTGCCATTAAGAAGCTTTTTTTGAGACATGGGTATCAGCCCACTGATAAGGTATCACAAAAATAACTGCCATCTCCACCCTCTACATCAGCGGCTCTGGCTTAGTCAAGCTTGAGAGAAT
Organism: Burhinus bistriatus; assembly: GCA_013397275.1. Classification (NCBI taxonomy): domain Eukaryota; kingdom Metazoa; phylum Chordata; class Aves; order Charadriiformes; family Burhinidae; genus Burhinus; species Burhinus bistriatus. The sequence continues at coordinate 524,024 of VYXH01009885.1, read as the reverse complement.
GTAGCAAGCGGGGGTTTGAGTGATCTTAAAGGGAAAAGGTGAGTTAAAGGCAACTGTGATATTTGATAAGAGGTGAGAAAGAAAATCATGTGAAGACATTGTTCTGGCCTTTAGATGCCAGGGTTCACAGAGCTGAAATGTGTAAAGGCTGACACTAGGAAATGAGTGTTTACGCCTCTCTAGGGCTAGAAAACTGGACGGATAAGATGGCTTCCTTTTGATGTGAAAAAGACTGAAAAAGGAGTTGCTATTTTAGACAATAAACAGCTATTCATTACAGACCAAAAAAGGTGGGGAAGAGAACACAAAGTCATAGGATACATGGTAGTTTCTCTCCAGGTTCTCTTCATGAACCATATAAAATTTCCTTATAATTTTTTAAGCAGACAAGGAGAATGAAGGAATATCATATCAGCCCAAGTGGCTTAACTGACACGTTCATTTGGAGTGTTTCTTCATCATTCTATATGTAAATAGATTGACATTGTTTTAATGCTGTGTTTCCTTTGCTAATCTGGGTGGGATTGATGCATTAAATGCAGAGCTTTCTAGCCAAGTACTCTTAAGGGAAAGAACTATGGTCCATGAATAATAAATTTTAGGCAAGACTAAAGAAATAAGATGCTGTTCTACCACGGGCCAAAAGATTTCGCCACTCTGAACAACAGCTGTAAATATAAAGTGTGGCTTCACTCACAGATTTAGGAGATTTAAATTACACGATTTATGCCTGGGAATTTTGGAGCCATGGTATTTGTATCTCCCTTCCCCTCCCCCTCAGCAAAATCCTACCTTTTATCTTTGGAATTTTAAAATTATGACTTCCTAATAATGCATAGGATTCAAATAACAAAATCTTGACCTTGCAGAGCAGTTGTCTAGAAAATAAATATGAAGACTATCTTAACTAAATAGTCTGTGGATGCCTAGCCCTGTGTTAATTTTTCTTAGCACCTTACATGGTACATTGTTGAAAGTCTTCTCTTTTAGCTTGTGCCTTAGACAGCCAGCATTCTGCATCTGTGGGCTACAGGCTCAGTGCCCAAGGCACTAATAACAATAATTGCTCAGGCTTTTCTATGAACTAGGTATGAAGCATTTTGGTAGTCTTTCCGATAAAGTCCCCATCAGAGCTACTGGGTGCTGTACTCTTAGTTTGGTCCCTGGTTTCGATCTTGAGACAAAGCCAAGCTCTTCTGATGATCTGACTCTGGCTACAAGGCCTGACTGTATGAATACCTCCACATACTGTTGGACTGGGCCCAGGAAGAAGGTCCCTCACGTGCATGAATCATTGCTTTTTGGAAAAGGCTCAGGCTGCCTGTTTGGTACTGTCCTCCCTTCCTTGGACTTGGAGAGATTCGTGATACAGCCCCACGTGTGTGGGGCTGGGGGATGACTGCTAGTGCAGTGCCCAGCTGATTCCTGAGGCAGGGAGAAACCTGGAGAGCAGGGAGTGTGGGAAGGGAGCGGTCAGCCGGCCACCCAGAGTGACTGCTGGGAGGGGAAGGGATGGAAAAGGGAGATGTCTTTTCCAATTCCTTCTTTCGTGGCTCTTTCTGCGGAGGAGTCTGGTAATGAGCAGGATCCTCTGTGTTTTGTGTAAAGAGAATTGCCTATTGTAATGATAGACACAGTGTTTGCCAGAATAAAAGTCTTGGATCACAAAAACCATTTGGGAATATTTTAATTTTATATATATCTACGGCCTGACTCTGCTTTCCCCACCTCAATGTACCTTAGTACTAACTACATTGAAGCATGAATGGATCCAGACTGAGAAATTCCATCGTATTGGCATCTCCTTATCTACAGAGTTTATGTGCGTATTCTATGTTCTTTTCCTTTTTCTTTTTATGTTGGGAATTTTTGGATAATCAAATTTAATATCCAATTAAATTGCATTTTGTGGCCCTTTTAAAGTTTCTCTTAGGGTGCCCACTAGAAAAGGTATCATTGCCTTTTCTAAACTACTGAAATAAGAAATTCTAAATCCTTTCTCTAATGGTTTATTAGGGTCTCTGTGGCTTTGGTTAATTGTCACAGTCTCATTTACCTTGGGCAGAGGAATTTTAATGCATAGAGCAAGATGGTTTATTCATTCAAAAGTATTTTATGGGGAGTTGCTCCGAACTGAAGAAAGTCATGTAAAATGCACTCTTGAGGGCCCAGCTTTCTTATTGTCTCACGTCAGAAACAAAGGAAGAACATCTATAAACTAAGAGCAGAAAACTCTGGGTCACAAACCAGGATTTCCGCTTGTCTTTAGGTTTGCTGGTGTACCAAAACTCCTAATTTTTCAGCATTGCCTTCAAGAGCAATGCTGAGCTGCAACAGATCATCCCCATGCGATGCATAGCACGTTAATGAATTGCCCCATCAAATTTAAAGGCAGGATCCAACCCCAGTCAGCTAGAGGGCGACAAAAGTTTCCTTGGAATCACAGAATTACGCATGGGTGGTGGTGAATTCACAGTGCATCTGGAAAAGGGCCTAGGAGGTGGTCTGGTGTGTAATTGTACCCCGCTGATAGGGCCTTGGCTGTTAAAACACACTGGCTGCAGCCTGCCATTTCAGTTTTTCAAGTAAGCCACTTGTGATGGGAAGTAGGTTGTTTTATCTGGCTTTTGCGGGGAGGGGGGGGGGGAAGGAAGAAAATAATTTACTTTTTGGTTTTCTGCTTAAATTAAGGGTGTCAGGTGGCTTTAACTGAGAGTGGGGAAATTCCCGCTGTAGGTGCTCATGGTCCCACTTGACCCATTTTTCCTAATGCACTTAAAAGGGGGTTGTGTTTGTTTTTAATGCATCCCCTCAGAATAAAGGAAAACTGAGTTTTTCTTGTGACAGCTCAATAACTTAAGTGCACTCTCCTGCAGCAACAGCTTTTCAAGTAGAGTGCAGGGGCACCTTACATCTCCAGGCAAAGCAGTCTGTACTTTTATTTCTAAAGAAGTAATTATTCCTGACTACTCATTTGTTTTCACACATCTTTTTCTCACATTGTTTTTGCTTTGTAACTATCTAGATATTTATACAGCCTTCATTGCTGTCCTTTGTGAACGCCTCTGAGCTAGCATTCGCTTTTATCCTAGAGACTTCCTATGAAGTAGTGAAAAGTTACAGGGGAGATATGATTTGCTTAAGGTTGTATGGGAAATCTATGTCCGACCTTGGAAGCGAGTGCTGTTCTCTGATCCCAGCCTAGTGCCTGATGCAGTGAAGTATCTCTCTGTTCCACAGTGTGTGTCATTTCTTCTTGGTATTTTCCTTCTTGGTAGCTGATGTCATCTGCTTTTTTCCCTTCAATTATGCTTTTAGCATAGAAAATAATTGCAGGGAGCAAGAGAAAAAAAGCTTCTGAGAATTCCCATGGATTCTCTTCTACTTGAGGCAAGTAAAGATCCCTCTGGCATTATTGGAATTTTCTTGCCTGCTGCTATTGGAAAGTCCTGAGGATTGAGTTCAAAGCAACAGAAAGGCTGCATTTTAGTAATGGGAATTTTAACAGTGCAGTCTGACTCAAAAGTCAGAGACGCTATCTCATTTGGGACCCGATCCTGCTGCCATTACAATTCAGAGGAATAAGATCAAGCCTATAGCTGGTGGTTCAGTGACAACAGCCCTTACACAAAACCTTTAAAGGGACTCTTTGTGTTCGACAGGCCCTGGCAAATTGAGTCCCAATTGTAAGTACAGAAGGAAGTGTTGGTAAAGTTGCCAGGGCCTCTAATAAACCCAAGGAGAGAATGTAGCAAGCTGCAGGAAAACCTATGATATGCGGGGAAAAATAAAATATATAAATGTGTTGAAGGTAACGTTTCAGATATGAATCAGGTATATCGTGTCCCTGACGAGGGGCCTTGAGGACCTGATCCTAATGGGTCCAGTGATTTGAACTGAATCCATTGCTGGCACATATGATCTATCTGTGGGAGCACCCGAGACAGTATTTTCACTTTCCTATAGGTAGAAGCACTGCTGTAGGGTAAACAGCACCACACAGCTTTCTGGTAGGATGAGCCGATCAGGGAAAGAGAACAAAACTGAGGTGGGTTATTTGCCTTACTCAGGTTTGAAGCTGGAACCAATCACTGACTCCACTTTCTTTGGATTTGTATAGGGGTGGCTTTAAAAATCCTCTCCCCTATAATGTAAATCACAGATTCAGACTGTTCTAATAAAAAAAAATTGAAATCCTTTCATACATGTTGCTACAAAGAATGTCTTATTTACAAATTGGCTGCTTTGTGCTGGAAGGCCACGTATGAAATATTAAAACCCAGTGTTTACTCTCGTCTTGTTTTCGCATTTCACTTCCCTATCCTCTTGCAAGCAGTATTGGTAAATTTCTATAGCAAGCATAGGAAACACACCTATTAAAAATACATATATGTAAAAAAACCCCAAACAACAAAACATTGAGTCAATTAAAAACATGCAAACGGCTCTGTTTAATTACTTTCTTTGCAGTAGTAGTAATGTCCATTAAATCCGTTTGGGAATTTTGGCTCTACATAATGTACAGATATGTCAGAGCAAAGACTTGCGCTGAAATCAGTCGCGCTGCAGAGAAACACAGCAGGCAGGACTTCATCCTCCTCTGGAAATTGTGATCTTGTATGCTAAGTTTTTATGTAAATTTTGCTTGAATTGTTAATCAAATAAGATACTCACCAGCTGCCTGCTCTTCATGGTATAATCAGCAGCTCTTAAAGGGAATTCCATAAAAGAGGCCAAAACTGTAATTATCTCATAGAAGCAGAATTTTTCTCTCATGAGAACAGATTTTTTTCCATTGAAAATGAATACATTTGCAAACATAATGATTGTAATTCACATGAAGAAAGGAATTTACGGTTACGTACTCAGCTGTACCTGTCACAGCTCTTTTATTCTGTTTCCAGGTCTCTAATGAGTCTGGAGATACATTTTATGTGAAAAAAGTTTCTCAGCATAGATGAAAAATTTTAAATTAGCTCCTAGAGTTGGGCATCAAACATCTAGTTAAAGTTCCACTGGACTTTCCTCTGGTTATTTTAGAAATAAGCAATTTACAATTGTAATTGAAAGTCCCAGGTAAAATTACAAAACAGAGGAGTGGCAGGGATTTTTTCGGAAATAGCAAGTTTTTTTTCTCTGTTATTCTGAGCCCTGTGAGTGTGTATGTGAGTGCATGTTTATTTAGATAATATTCTACCTACATGTGAAAACCACGTTGGCTGTATTATTCACACCATACACCCTTGTGTGGTAGTTTAATACCTCTGGTTTCATCATGGGTAGAGGGATAGTTAGAGGCTGAGAACCTAGATCAAGGTGAATTTTGCAATCACATCCTTTTGCGAGCATAGTGTAACACCTATATGTTACCTGATAAGGATAAAATTCATATATTGTTGCACAGTTTAGGTTTTTATGCAACTGCTAGGCAAAGCGTAAATCAGATGAGAGAGAGCAAGCAAAAAACCAACTGAGGTTATGTCTTGGCTGCAAAGGTTTTCTTGAAGCTCAGTCTTACTATGCAAAATCTTAGGTTCAACAGACTTTTCAAATCATTCTCTGGATTAATTTAACCCACATTATGTGTGACAAAATAGAAGTGCTGTTTGCTTCGGTTGGGTTCTGCACTTGACTCAAGTTACTTATGCTCTAACACTGCTTATCTGTTAGCCTGTGGAAAAAATGTAGACATTTGTCACTTCTTCCATTTTCAAGTTCATTCTTTGCTGATATTTTTTGTCCTTTTGAAATCTTATTTTCCAGCTTGGGTTCTGGCACTCTTTGTACCATTTGCCCCCTGTGCTGTTCCCAGGTGCAAGGCTTTCCCCATTTCTATGCTGCTGGAATACTCATCTGTGCCACGTTTGCTCCTTCTACCTTTTATTTTTTTGTGTTCGTGCTAAGAGCAGACGATAACTGAGGGGTCATGAATGTTTCAACTTCTTGGAAAGAGGCATTAATAAGTTTGCATGTTGTACAGCACTATATTTCATGATTGAGATAAATGAATTTTCCTGGAAGATAATCAGACATTATGAGCAATGATATCTTGGTCCCTGGTTAGGACTCTTGCATGTTCTGATGAGTGAGTATGACTTCTTTTTGCTCACTAAAAAATTAATTTTCTGCTCTTGAAAAACTAAAATCTGAAAAAGAAACAAACCAAACACACCCACAAAACCCCAAACCTCAAAAAAACTCTATATGGTAATTTTTCTTTTCTTGGACTGTTTGCTTTGCAAATTTGCTTTCAAAAATTTTGCAGAGCACTAATTTTCACACAGGCTAAAAAATAAACACAGATAAATATTTTCAATTTAGGCTACTTAGAAACATTTCTTTCTTTGTAATATCTTGGTTTTAATAATGAGATGAAAAATGGTACTTGTCAAAATCAACGTTTTGAAAAAAAATTTAAAAAGGAAATATTTATCCCCAATTATCAACAGAGTTTGCTGGAATAGATGTATTTTGATGTAGTATGTGGTGGATGTAAAATACCATAGAGAATAGTGCGTGCTATTTATTTTGAGAGGAAAATAAAAAATAGCCAATATCTAGCAATGTAGCAATAATGATAGATCATAAAAGCATCTTGAAGAAAAACAAGTCACATGTACTGTATAATATATTTTTTTTTAAGGAAAGTATCCCTTATTTTATAAATTGTGTGAAGCTTTTTTGTAATTGCTGACACAGTTTATAAAACACTTAAGCTAGATTTCTTGCCTTTGTCCTATAACCTTGTGGAGTCAGGTTTTCAGTTTTTCTGAAAAATCATGGAAGAGGGATCATCAGAGGATGATAGAAAATATAGTTGGTTTCTGAGAGGGTATGGTTTATTCTGTGAGTGTATGACCGTGATAAATATGTTATGGAAGGCAGGCAAAGAGTATTTTTAAACAGTTTTTTCAACATTATTTTGCTGAAAAGTTGATCCTTCTTAAAATTGCTTGCAGTAGTGATAGTTTAATCCAATTTTCCTGGGAGTTCTGTTGATATACGTTTCTTTTGACCATTTCTATCAATGAGCATTTCCTATTAGATTGCTGAAGAAATGTGGTTTTTTTTTTTTAAAAATGGTAAGAGCAATTAAAGCATGAGGAATTTTTCTCTTCATTCTTGGAAACCCTTATTGGTAACGTCAAAGAAGTTTATTTTTCCTGAATCTAATGATTAACAATAAAGCTATAGAAACAGCAAGACCTACCTAAGGGGTCGACAATTAGTGAACTGCACATAGGTTTAGACAGATGGAAGCAGTTACGGCTGAACCGTGGGGCAAGAGAAACCAAACTAAATGGCTACGCTTCCAAAAAGACTGCTAGATATAAAATGCTCCACCTATAAAATACATAATAAAATATTTACAGAATTCCACAAGATCATTCAAAACTTAATATAAAAAAAAAGGGGGGGGGGGAATCTAACCTGCCTCTTGCCAAACTTGCTGCTGATACCAAGGAAGGGAACTCCATTTTCCTTTCCATTTTCAGAAGGGAATGTGCTCTGAGTCACAGGGCGCTATATGGCAAACCTCCTGGAAGAGAGACAAAGAGCATTCCTGACACAAGTGAGAGCAGTTGCCAAGGAAAAAGGCTACACAAAGACTGGAAGTCCCTTACCTGGCTCCATTGTGTAGTATAATGGCAAAGAAACCTTCATGCATTAACTTGCTGTCAAAAAAAATACAAAATCTAAAAAAGGAAGAATGTCTTAAAGTCTGTGGAAGTGTAACCAGTGAGCTAACACTGAGTAATCCTACCGCCTATGCCAAACTAAGCATTTCCAATCTGATAGATTAAATTCTAAAAGATAAATGCAAAACACCAATGTTTCTTAAGGGTAGTGGCCTAAAAATGCCAGGTGCTGATTTGAACCGAACACCTACCAGTTGTTTGTTCTTACCTGCCAAAGGGGTGTTTTTCAAAGGCAAGTGTTCTAGGAACACTATTCCCTTCACTTACAATGAAATTCATATTCATAAGTTAGGTTCCCTCTTGCACATATGCAAACTGCTGTTTAATTCTGTTTGTAGGATACATAGTACACATTGTGCAGGTCATTGCTGAAAGTATATTTTGAGTCTGCAGACCATCTTTTGATGTGAGCTAGGGTGTTCAGCGGGAAAAACATGCATGATCAGGATAGCTAGTGAAAGACCACTCTTGTGGCTATCTTGTAGTCTTCTGAGAAGTGCAGCATCGCTCTTAATTGAGGACATTAAGGGCAGTAAGAAAGGTGAGTGTGAAAGGGTGGCCAACAGGAATGGGTCCCTTCCAGGCTATGGCATAATCTGATGTACTTTTAACCCTCTCTTTGTGTCAAATAGTGTTTTCAAAGCAGGATAAGCTATAGGGTGATGACAGCTGGAATATGACTCCAAAGCAATGCTGATGTTAATTTTTCTCCCCTCCTCCCCCAAGTGTCGTGATGAGATTTAAACTAATTTCCCTAAATTTAAGGAGAATTTAAAATGCAATTTTAAGGCAAAGTGAAATCATAAGCAGAACTAGCTCCTTAAATTTGGGAGTTTGCCTTGATTTTCAAAAGCTTTAAGACCTAAAAAATACCAGGTACCGAAACCCAGACCCACAGGATATTTGGATACCTACTTCTACCTCAGATCAACAAGAGTGAACTTTGAATGTGTCCTGTCAAGAGATGCATGGAAAAGCTACAGGTTACGTTCAACTTGCTAATGACTTTACATCAAAAGAAACAGGAAGGAACAATAATAATAATAATAATAAAAAAAATAAAAATCCATGAGATCCTACAAGGTCTATTTCAGTTTCCAAAGTATTTTGTACAAGCTGTGCTCAGAAAATGTCCACTGTCTCTCTCTAAGCAGATGAATAACAGTGCCGTCCAAATCAGTGGTCTTGTTTTCAGTTTCTCGTGGACACCAGCCCGCTCACCAAGTGTCTGACTCTGCACGGAGTTGAGTAGCACAGTGGTAGAGGCCAGTCAACTTGAAGGCCCAATCCCACAGTCAATGAGAGCGTTGTCTGTTTAAGAACGGCAGAATCTGGCCTGTCTCCAAGTTTTTACAGGTCAAATAACATAAGGGAATATTTTAGTCTGAACCACTTCCTGAATTCCCAATGGAGAATGTAGAGTCAAAATATAATGAATGGTGACTGCATTCTACTCTAAACAATAGCTGCTATTTACCAAACAGTGTGTAGTGTGTAAATTAAATGTGAGATTTCCCCCTGGTCTTTTGACTTCTTAGAAACTTTTCCTTCTTAACGCTTGGAATTTGGCCTGACTACAGAATTTCCTAGAAATGCATATGGATACAGTACTGCAGGATTTCAGAGATGATAGACTTCTTTGCTAACCATTTTTTTTTTTATAATTTGAATACCATGCATACAGAGCATGTGCTGACATCAGTCATTTTGTTTCACTCAAAATTAGTCGTTTCAGCTTAAAACAAACACTCCTTCAGGGTTCGTTGTTGCTTTTTTTTTTTTTAAGTACCCTCACAATCTACTTCACTAGTGGCTTTTTTCCCCACTAAAAAAACAAATGGTATGAAGGACAGCTCTCTCATTTACATGGACGTCTGTTACATCTCCACAGCATCGAACTCCTCTTTACCAGCTTTAGCCACAACACTATAAAACATGATACTGTTTTATCCATTTTGTGAAAGTAATGAGGGGATGCCCCCAAGTACTTTACTTACAGATTTGCATGACCTCCCTCGCTTCATACTGACTTCACTGAGATAGCATTAAGACTGTAGTCATCTTGTTCTGATTAATTAGAAAACCACTCAGGTAGTGTTGGCTGGAAATATTCTCCAAGAACAGGCCAATAACTGCTGTCATCTGCGCAGTCCTTCCTTACTTTCCTGTTGGATGAGGTGACAGGTGGAAGCTCAGTTTAGCCTTGTGTATCTGCTCTTCATCAAAACTGGAGATGCTGGAGTAGACTCTGGGATCTAGCTTAAAGTAAGCCTGTTACTTGCAGGCTGTATCTGCCATGGAAAAGGGACAATGTACATGTAGAGGTAACAGAGTTGTGTGTATCCCTGCACACTGGTATAAATTTAAGAATCAGTGGAAATGGCTATACAAGCCTTTGACAGAGTGAGCAGGCAGAGCTTCAGCCCAGCTTTGCACAAGTCATGAAAAAGGGCTAATTAAGTAGTTACTGAACGTGTGTTTCTAAGTATGTGTAAAATGTTACACAAAAGCATGCAAAAACATACACAAAGCACCCTCCCAGAGGAGGGCCACGAAGACGATCAGAGGGTTAGAGCACCTCTGCTATGAGGACAGGCTGAGAGAGTTGAGATTATTCAGCCTGGAGAAGAGAAGGCTCCGCAGAGACCTTAGAGCAGCCTTCCAGTATCTGAAAGGGGCCTACAAGAAAGTTGGAGAGGGACTTTTTCCAAGGGCAGGCAGTGATAGGACGAGGCGTAATGGCTTCAAACTGGAAGAGGGGAGATTTAGATTAGATCTCAGGAAGAAATTTTTCACTCTGAGGGTAGTGAGGCACTGGAACAGGTTGCCCAGGGAAGCTGTGGAGGCCCCATCCCTGGAAGTGTTCAAGGCCAGGTTGGATGAGGCTTTGAGCAACCTGCTCTAGTAGAAGTTGCCCATGGCAAGAGGGTTGGAACTAGATGATCTTTAAGGTGCCTTCCAACCTAAACCATTCCATTCTATGATTCTAATTTCTAGTTTCAAGCAATGAATGACTTTAAGTGCATGAGTACCCCGTTAATTCAAAAGGTGACCATGTGTTTAAGTACCTTGCTGAATCAGAAACATAGTCATTAATTTTAGCTGCCAAAGTATTTTTGTGGTTTTGGACTGCAAAGAGGAATACCCAAAGAGATCAGATATCAGTATCCCACGGGAACAAATGAATACATAGGAATATCAATGTCATCTTGGACTTAACACGGGGGAAAAAATTGAGCTGTAGATCCAACATCTTAGCTCACCGTAAAGGGATTTGGAATAAAAAACATACAGGAGACATGCTTTGCCTGTAATGGTATAAAGCTGACACTGTCCATAACCTTTCTGCAACAAGTTCAGTTCAATTGGTATGAACTAATATGTGATTCTAAGGTGAGCCAGTTAATATTAATTTTCCTCTTGCTGTGTTTTCTCAGTAGTGATGCATGCATTTTGCTAAGCCTTTGGGATTTATCACCAAGTCAGGAGATGCAATTATTGCTAGAGAAGGCTGGAACCTGTCTCTGCTAATTCTGTTCAATTTTTGTATTTGCCTGCTGGCAGTCCAATGGGCTGTGTGTTATAATCCCATATTCTTACCTTGTAGCTGTTATTCAAACGAGCAATCCCACTGCTTTCACTGAAGTTGCTTATAGTAAGAAGCACTCTGCACCATGTGGAAGCATCCCATGACTTATTGCAGTCATCAGTGTTATTCACTGCAACGGGGGGTAGAAGAAGGTGTAGCGAGGAGTTGGGTCCTTACAGGAAATACTGTTGTCTTTCCACATTTTACATTTGGAGATGCTGAAGTCTCCAGCACCGCTGCAGTATGGAGATGACTACCCAGGGCTGTTTCCAGGTTGTTTCATTTGTTCCACACTCAAATCATGCTGGGAGGTCCAGGACCAGTGTAGAAAGAGCATAGTCAATGTCTGTATTGGATATGGATCTGCTTTCATGTGTAGACTAAGGAAAGTGTCAGTGAAAGAGCTACTGCAGGTTTGCATGAAAGCTGACTTTTTTCCTCCCGACTCTGAAAGACCTCTTCCTTGCACAACTCTTTAAGAGGCACTACTTGAGTGATACAGTTGAACTACCCATGGTTGGCACAGGCATAATTTCTGGCTGAGCAGATAGAAAGCCAGCGTGTGCATGTGTCCATGAAAAAGCCATTCTTTGGAGTTCAGCACTAATATTTGCATACGTATGAGTGTGCAATTTCATGTATAAAGCTAGTTTATAAATATATGCTGCTACTTACAGACTGGAGCACGAGTTTCTTCGGTGTAGCTTGCTTTGAACTGTAATTTGATTTTTGTAAGGCATGTTTCCAGTTGTACTAGGCATCTTCAAAAGACCACTGCATTATTGCTGAGCTGCTCAGAAAATATTTTGATTTCTGTATTAGAAGGTAAAATAACAAATTAAAAGAACAATTTTAATTGGAAACCCAAAACCCAGGACTGTCTCTTCAGTTTGCATCAACTAAATGCATTTTCAGGTAAGAAGTGCCAAAACCCATAAAACTTTGGAGAGAAACCACTTTAAGCAAAAAGAGAAACCTAACAATAGCAAACACTTTCAAATAAAGGATTAATAATTTCTCTGGGATGAAATCAGACTCCTTCTGCAATGCATAGAAAAAGAAAGAAAAAAAAAAGTCAGTTTGAAACCCCAATTTTCTGACAAAAGAAAGTTTAGAAAGAGTTTCTAAGCAGCCTAGTAACAATTGCGAATACTGCTAATCCCCAGACACTTGCAAAGGCAGTTTGGGCTGGATAGCATGCGGAGTAATTAAAGAGCAGTTATATGGTGTCTGGGCATCCCAACTTTATAGAGCTGCCAAAATGCATTGGCAGGGAGACAAATCCCTCTGCCTCCCTTTTGATCTTTTATCCCATTCTCCTCAGTGAAGGAAAGAGGTAGGGCCTGAACATCTCCCTCAATCACCTCTGTTTCAGACCATTTCAACTAGGCCAGGCTTTTATTAACATCTGCCATGATATGAGAGGTGTGGTTTACCCACAAAATGGTCTCCAAGAAGATCCTGTGCTTCTTTCTGAAAACTTTGCCTAAAATACATCCAGAATAGATTGATAAATCCAACTGTTGGCTTAAAAAACCTAGCATTTTAGTGGCAAATCTAGTGCCTCCTGGAAGTTTGCATCTCCTTTACGGAGCATAAAGGAATTTGTGGACTTCAAATGGGATTCTCAAGGTGGATCTGTTTCTCAGTACTTTTGATGGAATTGTTTTCTAGGTGGGTCTAATTTTTAGTATTTTGGGGTTAGACTGCAGCTTTCCTCTCAAGCCTTGTGTGTGAGCATTCAGCAAACACAATACCAAGACAGTCATGTAAGATGCCCTTTTTAAGCACACACATGGACCCAAACTGTTGTTTCACTGATGGTACTATATTGATGCATGCACATTGAGCAGGCACAGATACATGATGATTTGTCTGACATAATAGGCACGGTAGATGATTTGTCTAACATAGCTGATTTATAAGGAACATATGAATATAAATGGGAACATTATTATTCTTTTAGATGATTTTTTTTTATATATATAGTCAGCTAAATGTGTAATAAAATACCCAACTTCGAAGGTTTTAGTTGTTTTTTTTTTTATTTCCTCATCATATTAGACTTCATCTGCTTATGTAGCTAATTCTTTTGGAAGGAATCTACCCCACTAAATTTTATAGGCCATTTGATGCAGATTTGCTACCTCAGAGACATATAACAACACAAAAAAACTTGGTATCTTTTAACTGTTTTCTTACTTTGAGATATGTTTCAGTTTCTTCTTGTGCAGCAGATTACAAACAGAACATTACTCCTTTATATTCTGAACGGTGGCAGATCTATATTGGCATGGTCTCCATGCCAATTTTCTGTCTGCTGAGCTCAGCTAATTTTTTCAGAATTGTCTATCAAACAATTTATCCAAAGAACAGAACATTCAATATATGCAATATTACTTAAGATCTTTGATGCCTAATCAGCACAAGTAGTTGAAAACTGTTTCTATGGTATTACCTTCTAAGCTCCTACTTTCTTGTTAGCAATGGTTTCAATTAATCTGCAGTTATCCATTAACGTGTCATGTGTCTCCGATTAAATATAAGCTTGGTTTTCTTTTCTAAGGACTGTAGTTCATTGTCCCATCAATACGCTTGGTATAATGTGGGTTACGGTATGTGAGCAGGGGTTTGAAATAGGCTAGATTGTCAGAATTTGCTCTTGAATTCAGTATAGTTAGATCAGGATTTTGCTTGAATGTTTTCCTCAGCCTTCCCATGCACACCCAAAACCAGTCCTGGTGCTAGCTGTTGGCATAGTTGCGGGCAGGAGGGCATCTGGGTCCTGCTGTCCCTTTGGTCTCCACTCCATGGCATTGGTGCAAGCTGAAGCGCTTAGCCACTGGTAGTGCTCTAGTGCCTTTCCTTAGTCCCACCATTACAGCTGTAAAGGAGGACTAGTCTTCCCTCAGTCACTGGGGAGAAAAAATCCTCAGAGTAATGGGACATGCTGCCCAAAGTCCTAGGGAGATGGGTACAAAGCAATACCTGTAAAAGTACAGTAATCAGATGGATATATTTTTGCATATGGCCGAGAGCCTCCAGGTGCTGTTAGTTTGGATTATTTTGCAGCAAAGATGCCTTCAGTTATTTCAGCTTTCCTGTTTGAGCCTTCTTCAAATACTTGTAATTTACGCTTAACTTGGAGTGAAAAAACTAAGCTTTTTGCATCTCTAATGAATCTACAGCTGAAATGTCTGCAGGCCTCATGGGGCTTGTTGGTGGAACATTTTAAGTGTATTGCTGTGGCTTTAGATAGGTTTACAGAGGATTTCCATTAATGGCTTTTCGGGCATTTTTTGGGGGTGCCTCAGAGAGAGACTCATCCTTTTCCACAAAAGTGCAGAGATATTTAATTATTAGAATAATAATAGCACTGTATTTCCTCCTTCCACGGAACACCATTCAATAAAGGAAATGGCACTCTTAGTCTGCTGGCATCAACATTTATTCTTTCCTCTCTCTTTTGCTCTAGAACAACAGTGTTTTTGGAAAAGTCTGTTAGTCTGTTAAGTTTAACCTAAAATGGGGTACTGACCAGTGATAGCTATTTCGACAGGTGAGTTCCTAGAGATACGGACATCACTATTTGAAAACTTACATTAATAGTCAGTTCCATTGTACACTAAAAGACTCAGAAAAATAAAATAAAATCTTGATTCAAATCATATCTGGAGGTTGTCCTGGTTTGGGCTTATTTGTAGTGTAGCATCACAGATGTCATAATCTTTATGCTTTAGACTTCTGTGATCAGTAGTTCGTACCTTGATTGCTCTGCCTCTAGGTCCTTGTGGGAATGCCTCAATCAATATTGTCCAGCAGTTAGCTGGATCGCCCCCAAAATATCACTGTCACCAAATTCATCTTCTTTCCTTCCTGTAATCCTTACAATTCAGTGTTACAGCTCAGTTGTCATTCTCCAGTATTGTCAAGATCTTTGAGCTTTACACTTAGCACAATGCTATCTCGAATTTGAAATATGCTTAGTTTATTTTTCAATCTTTTTACAAATTAGAAACAGATTATGATGTGGAAAGTTTTTTCTAGCAAGTACACAAAGGTATTTTTGGCACTGGGCTGTATGGAGCGTAAAAGAGCAGTAACGTGACTATATGGGTATCTGTGCTAAAAAAGAAAGGTACAGAGAGTGAAATGCTGCTTGACAGTCACTTACAAGAGTGCTGTTCAATCATTCATTAAATCCCATCCTGCTCCTCAGAGCAGGAACAATTCTTGTCTTACAGAAGTGGAAATTGAAGAAGATTAAATGAGCTTCCCAAGGCCATTTTGGGAACAGGTATTACACTGAGTGCCCTATGTTAAGGGTACAGAGTTCAGCCAGACAACTAGACATTTGGAAGTTTGCCCTCAATTATTCCACTTTCCTGTTATCTGTTTTGTTGCAGCCAGCGCCAGGCTTCAGATTCATTGAGTGTCTCATACAAATGGTGGCCAGCACAGAGACAGCTCAGGTCCTGGGTGCTTTGAGAGGTATAGTCTGTCTAAAATAAAATTAAAATTTAACCACATAATAAATTATATCCACTCCTAGAACACTAGCAGGACTGAGAGACAGAGAATTATGATTTGAGTTACTGTCAGCTTCCCAGGATCTTCCTTCAGTAAAGAGGGAACAAATGGATCTAAACACATAGTCTTTGGACATGCATTTCTGAACACAATCTTTGGGGTAGTCGTATATGTTTTCATAGAATGGTTTAGGTTGGAAGGGACCTTAAAGATCATCTAGTTCCAACCCCCCTTGTTTTATGTGTCTTCACATGAGAAATATTGTTATAGAAGGTTCAAATGTATAGTCCATACATATAATGTCCATGTGGGTAGGAGTGGCTAGGAATGTCAATTCACCTACTCCACAGTAGCTGATTCTTATTTGAGAGTGACCTTTTATGCTGACTGGAGGTCTTCAGTTAATAAGCGTTGGCCTCAAGGTAGAAATGTAAAACTGGCTCTAGGCTAGGTATTTTGACCAGACCAAAACATGTGGCTTTCAGTTCCTTAAGTTGTGCATTTGTAAAATGAAGAACCATGCTTTATAATCACACTGGAATTTGAAATCTGGTTAACTGGAAGCCCTACAGTATTTTCAGGTCCTTGGACGGCAGCCACTGTGGTTACATAAATGCAAAATATTATTGGAATAGGTAGTAGGTGTCCTTCCTTCCTTAGGAATTGCCCCACTTAAAACCTCAGTTCCTGTCCCTTCCCAAAAGTTCTTTTTAATCTTGTTTTTTTAAGCTATGACTCAGTTCCCCTGCCATCTCCTCTTCTAGGTTGAATCCAAGGCTGTCCATTTCTTTCCCCTACATGGTCTGAAGCAGTGGATATGATGTATTCTTGTTTACAGAATGCTAAAGCAGAATATTTCTGAGATGTTTACAGGTACTTCCTGCCCCAGCGGAAGAATAGAGGATTTCCATCCTCTTCAGCAGCAGTGCTTCGGCCCTACTGGAGCCAAGGAACTCAAGCTGTGTGATCTCTCCCTTCCTGTTTCTTTTGCTTGACGCAACGTGGTAGAGTTGTTTGATGTCTAGAATGAAGGATACAGAAACTCCAGTTTGCTAAATTCACCACTTATTTCCTTTATTATGTTCCCTATTAGGAAGCTGTGAAAATTAACCTCGCCCCCCCTTCTTTGCAAGTTAACTGAGGTCCAAGATACATTGGAAATACTTAGCAGCTTTTTCTCTTTCATATCAAGAAAGATGGATTATCCCTTTGAAGGCTGTCTTTTTTTCACTTTATGCTCTTATGCCAGTCTGGGATAACTAAACGTTTTCAAACACTTTTGCATATCTTCATCCAGGGGGCCTTTCCTTGAACTCTTTCACAGGTGAGCACTAGGTGGAAGTGGCACCTGAAAAATACTTAAATACTCTGTTTGGAATTTCACTTCATATATTTATTTTCTGCTTAACTTTCTTGCAGATGAAGAGGTGTGTCTCCTTAATTTCTAGGAGTTTCTCTGAGCCCCTTCTCAGACTCTAAATTATTCTGTCTCTGTCTACCATTACTGTGTAGTGCTCTGGGCCCCTGTCCATCACTGTGCAGTTCCCCATACTAGTGAATACTGTGTTTGACTGATCCTGCCCCGCCTGTCAAATTCTGCTTCTCAGCCAAAGAGCCCATGGATGCAACTAGCAGGATGTGGCTTTCTAAATACTGAGGCTCTGTGTCAAAACTTTCCATGTTAATGGCAAATAGTTTCGTTATCACCGCTGTTATAATTTGCCATCTGTGGCCTTAGTCAACTTTGTGACAACTCAACATCATTCCTTCCTTAAATGGAAGGTTAAAACTTCAAGATAAGAATAAGCAACAGAGTAGGTGTATGAAATTGAAGAATCAGTGTATGAGTTGGTTTACTCATTTCTAATCCCATCCTGCAACAATGAACGGATCAGTCTATGAAGTCCAAGCCTGTTTTCTTCCTGATGTTTGACATTCTTGTCCACGTAACACAAAGACCAACTCAAAGCTCCGTAAGTATCTCCATGTTCTTCTCCTTGGAGCTGCGGTGCGCCTCCCATCAGGGTTGATGTCTCTCAGGGAAGTCCATTTAAATCTAGGTGATACAAAATGGATCACTACATCAGCAAAACCTCAGCTCCTATCTTTGTATCAATATCTACATTAGCTTTAGGAACGGGATGCTTAGACTAGCATTGCCAATATAAATATTGCATATGCATGAATTGTGACTGTGTGGTTTAGAAACAGTGTATATAACACAACTTTGTGGAAACTGCACCCTTCCAACGTGGCATTTGCATGACACATCAATTGCTTTTATTGCAAGAATAATATAATAGCTGACTTTGTTTGTTTGACTGACTGCCTTAGCAGTACCTTACCTTGTGGTAAGTTTGGGTCAAACCTTTAGATAACGTTTCCATTATACTTAAGGAATCTAGAAAGGGTCCTGAAACATTTTGTGCTGCATGTTTTCCAATTGTTTTTTCTTATCTCACATGTAAAATAGATTGGTTTGACATTTCCAGAAAGTCTTTCTGAAGCCAGACAGAAAAATAATAGAGAATATTTGATCCTGTTTCTTGGACAGAGATCTACTACATGAGCTTGAATACTTATATGGGTGTGATTTTTGGTCCAGATTCTTTTGGCATGAATACAGACATAATTTGGATTGTTCTACTTAGAATATTCTAAATGATGCATCCTTTCCTTCAAATCTGAGTGCTTCGTGCCTTTTTTGTTTTCAGAGATCTGACCTTCTATCCAGGCTAGTTCATGTTCCTTCTTGACACTAAAGGAGACATTTTGAGCATATTTTGCATGCTACTAGGAAGAAATTAATAGCAATTATAGCTGATGTAAAGAAATTAGTTAGGCCTTTACCTCAAGCTCAAGTTGAGCCAGCAGTGTGTGCTTGCAGCCCAGAAAGCCAACTGCATCCTGGGCTGCATCAAAGAAAGCATGGCCAGCACGTCGAGGGAGGTGATTCTACCCCTCTACTCTGCTCTCGTGAGACCCCACCATCCAGCTCTGGAGCCCCCAACATAAGAAGGACACGGACCTGTTGGAGCGGGTCCAGACGAGGGCCATGAAGATGATCAGAAGGCTGGAGCACCTCTGCTATGAGGACAGGCTGAGAGAGTTGGAGTTATTCAGCCTGGAGAAGAGAACGCCCCAGGGAAACCTCATAACAGCCTTCCAGTACTTAAAGAGGGCCTACAGAAAAGATGGGGAGAGACGCTTTATCAGGGAGTGTAGTGGTAGGACGAGGGGGAATGGCTTTAAATGGAAAGAGGGGAGATTTAAATTAGATGTTAGGAAGAAATTCTTTACTGTGAGGGTGGTGAGACACTGGAACAGGTTGCCCAGAGAAGTTGTGGAGGCCCCATCCCTGGAAGTGTTCAAGGCCAGATTGGATGGGGCTTTGAGCAACCTGGTCTAGTGGCAGGTGTCCTTGCCCGTGGCAGGGGAGTTGGAACTGGATGATCTTTAAGGTCCCTTCCAACCCAAACCATTCTATGACTCTATCTTGCTGCCTGCAATCCTGTATTAGTTTGCCATACCATGTTGCTGTAGAGTCCACATTGTAAGTTTTTTAACCCACTTTCAGATTTTATTTCCATCAACTTCCTTAATGGTGTCTGTAGGGAGGTATTAGGATAAGGGAGTCTGGATAACTTCGAGTGAAGAACTAATTTGGAAGCTATTGAAATTTTTTTTTTGACTGAGCCTTACATCAGTCCCACTATTACAGTCCAGCTTTCCTGTGTGATGAAAACAAAGCATCCTTGGTAAGCTCAGGTTTAAGTCCCAAGATTTTGTTGCTGTGAAAGGAAGATCTCATTGCAAAATCTTTTTGGTACTTTGCTTGGTAGAGTTCAGCTGCATTTTGCAACAGCACTTAAGTGAACCGTGATGGTCTGTTAGACTTTGGCACATCTTTCATTTTGGAAACTTAAGGGGGAAAACCACATTGACAGAATACAAACCTTGGCATGGGCTATGCAAAGTAAAAAGTGGAGGATTCAAAGGAAATCCCTGTTGTGAGGGCTTTACAACACAAAAGGAAAAGGAAGATCTGTTTCAGGGTCTAAGGCAAACTACAGGATACCTTTTGCATCTTTTGGAAGAGTATGGATGGGATGGCTCTCAGTGAAGCATGATGTCTCGTAGAAGTATAAATACAATGGGAGAGTTTTGAATGGTCCCAAATCTGTCAGGTTGGTGCTGAGGGCCTGTATGCAAGAAGATTGATAATTAGCAGGACAACAGAGTGTCATCATAAGTTAGGTGAAGAGCCATAGCCATGATGATGTAGCATTAACTTAGCAAAAAATGTTGACTTTTATGACTGTCGTCTTCATCACCAACTGGGACGTGGTTTGGTTCAGTGATACATAACACCAGACCACAAAGAGATGGTCCATGCATAGAAGGTAATGTCTAATAAAGGAGAGGCAGATGAATGCAGTTAGAAATGGCATACGTGTAGAGGAGCCTTGGGAAATAATGAGACAGAACAGGTTTCTGTAATAGGTAACTTAAATGTGTTCTGAATAAGTACCAAATACCTGCAATAGTGTTTGGTTGATGAAGTATCACCAAGGACTATAATCTCCTTTTCATGACAGATAATAATTTCTATATATTTTCACGTTCTTTGTGGCCAGAAAACATTTCAGGATGGCTTCTTTGGGAAGACTTCCTTACTGCATCAAAGGCCACAAAAATCAACTTTCCCTCACAAATTAGAAAATACCTCATAAACATCTTTAATTCTTCAATTAAAACTGGATGGTTCTTATACTGTTGTTCCCATTAGTTTCCTACGAAGTGGGTAAGCTCTTGGCAATGTAATTCTCCATCTGTTTCTTACATGCAAATGCAGCGGTTTCAAAATCCATGACATGCTGGACCTGCTTTACATTCTGCTCACAAATGCCTGAGTAATGCCATAAAAATGATGTGGAAAAAAAATAATCTTCTTTTCATGCCGATGCGGAATAATGCACTGTAAGTCAGAGCACTAGGATAGATTCTGAGGTCAGAAAGGACCATTATGGTCATGGTGCCAGACCTACAGGCCGTAACATTTCACCTAGTGATTTCCATATGGAGTCTAAAAACTAGGAATTATGTATTTAAAGGAAAATCCACTCGAGTTTTGAAACGTATCAATGCAGTTCCTCTAAAAGAGGTATGTTGAGAATGTTTTTATCAAACAGTACAAACTAGGGTGTTTTCATGTGAATTTTAGTCATATCAAATTTTTAGTAACTCATGCAATTTATGGTACATAATAAGATGGTGACATAAAAAAATAAGACAGAAAGGTTTAAAATCAGAGAGCTCTGAGCTTCAAAATAATTATGTAAATCTGTATCACAACCACTTGAAGTATGAATGAAGAGTGACTGGGAGCAATTGGCATCCCCTTTTTTGAGGTGAAAATGATTTTGAACCAAGAGAGGTAACAAGGCAGTTAGCGTATGGTTAAAAATTCAAAGAAATGCAATTCTTCCTTAAGTAATGTAACAAGGATCCAGCTGTGGGTATATTTTTGCCAAAAGTCCTCAAGAGATTGGCGTCTGCAATATTATGTCAGATTATTTTTGGTGGGCTCATGATCTGGAGGCATAATGCCAAATCATGTAAATGACTGAGAGGTTTTTGGATTACTGGGGATTGTTAAACCTATAGATTTACCATCTTCTGATCAGATCTGAGAATGGCATTTTCAATGACGTCTAACCAGAGCTAGTCTCTGTACACATTTGCCATCCTTTTGCGTTGTGAATTGTAACACCACAGTGCCTTCACAGACAGAGGAGCCACCTTCTGCCTACG
Source organism: Burhinus bistriatus (assembly GCA_013397275.1). Taxonomy (NCBI): domain Eukaryota; kingdom Metazoa; phylum Chordata; class Aves; order Charadriiformes; family Burhinidae; genus Burhinus; species Burhinus bistriatus. Next base: position 502,391 of record VYXH01009885.1, on the reverse strand, counting down.
AATGAGGCTCATGTTGAATGAAGTGGAACCTACACCCCCAGAACCATGGAAAGAGTTTGACCGTGAATGTTGTCTGTATTTTATCAGCCACTGTTTGACATTCAGCCATTTCCTGCGTAGGATGAGGCGTTCAGTTCCTCCTCACTGCACAACAAAGCATATTAGGAGGAAGACGGAAGCAGACAGGCAATAATCCGCTCATGAGTGTCTTCCAGCTGAAGGTTAACGTCAGCTTAACTGTTTTTCTCATGGTTTCTTTTGGGTGAATCAGCAGAGGAAACAGAGGAGAGAAAATGTGCATCAGAAGACATAACCCAAGGTGACTGTCTAGTATTGTCTTTGCTTACTAAAAATGCCACTTGATTTTGAATGTCTAGGATTGGGAAACAGAACAGCAAACACTATCTCCTGTCCAGTGACAATATTATCAAGTGTGATCGGTGATTATCAAGCATGCTTTCTCAAGACATTCAGATTCTATGGCTTGTAGATGAATGGATGAATTCCCAGTTCCCTAGAAGTCACTAGCAGCTTTGTCCTGAGCTGGGGCCTTTATCAGAAACAGTTAACTGTATTGGAGGTCTAAGTCTTTAATTTTATACTGCCTTGAGGGATTTCTGTGATTTCATGGCTTGGTAATCTATGCTGAACAATGATAGACACGAGTTTAGTTGCAATATGTTGTAGATTTCCAGATTTAATAAATGTAAAAGTCCTTCTTGAAATGTAAATCTACCATTTAAAATTTATTTTAATTATATGAAATTTAATGTGAATATTAGAAGTAAACGTATTAGCAGAAACTTAGAACAAATAGTATATTCTAATCTAAAAGGCTAACGATGCTACAGCTCCATGTTTCCTGTGAAATTAGCACAGCAGATGACAAAATACAAATGATTTTCAAAAAAAACCAAAAAAACCCCCCCAAAAAACAAAAAAAAAAACCCAACTTTTCTCCCTGGAAGGATGTGCACATTTCTGAGGGAACTTTGGCAATGCTAGCTTTCGTACAACCTCTCCTGATCCATCCAAAATGCAATAAGCCTTTTGGATGGAGCACTTAATTTCTTCACAGATTTCTTCGTGGTGGACACTGCTGTTTTTTTAAAAGACTGCCCACTGTGCCATCTATGCTAGCATGACTCTAGCATTGCTCTCTAAGTACTTTAACTGAAAGTTTTACGGTAAAATGCACCCAACTTCTTTTAACTCTGCATAGTCAATGTAGCAGGACAATTTGGCACTCCTGAAAACGAGTTATGAGCCTGAGTGGGCTAACTTCCTGCTCCTCTCTGGCAAACTAATCTAATTGCAGGTTACAGCTCTGAACTCTGGTCCTTTTTTTTCCCCATCCTTGCCCATCTTGGGCAAAAGCAGGGTCTGGCCTTTGCCTAGGATGTCACTGAATAACGGAACTTCAAAGAGAGATACTGGAAGACTCCAGCATGCCAGTGATTATCTTAGCGTGCAATGTTTGGGTGAGATTCTTTTGACTGTTTTAACTCAGCCACAAGATTGGTCAGTGTGGAGGGTGACACTGAATTAGGAGGTCCAGCAGGAACTTTCCATCTTTGCTTTTGCTAGGCAAATTGTTACTCTTCTGCAATGGGAGACATGGCCCTTTCTTTGGGGACAGCTGTGAATCTTATCAAGCTATTCATCACTGTAATCATTTCTGGTGGAGTCCCACAGGCTAAGTATAAGTTGCTTAAATATTAGTTGTGTAATTGCACATTGTGTTAAGAAAGACAAAGGAATAAGACCTGTTTTCTCCCCTCACCATTTCCAATTTTAATTGTTGTGATGCCTTTTTGGATTTTCTAGGAAGATTTTATTTTGTTTCTCCTTTCTTTACTTAGAGAGCTCCATTATGTCCTAATACCGATTTTGGGGTCTAGATGTCTTTTTATTAATAAAGAGGCTTCCCCCTTTTAGGATTCCTGGGAACTGCAAGGCATTTTCTCACGAATTTTTGTGTCATGACATTTGACAACATAAAAATACAAAAAAAAAAAAAAAAAGGCATGCCGTGTGTTCCTTGGCTTCACCCATGATGGCTGGTTGCCATATTTGTTTATGGGCCTGAAAAAGCTGCTTGAATGACATGACCAGATCATAGAAATCCCCTTTTTGTCAGGCTTCTTCTGGGAAGAAGTTCATTCTAAGCTAAACTCCTCAGAATAATTTAAAATAGAGGAATTCTTTCGGAGATCGGCCCTTTTAAATGGAACTCACCCATTGTCTTTTCTTGGGTAATAAAAGTGACAGTCCCCTAACATCTGCCATCTTCATTGTAAATGCACTTGATACGTCTTTTCTACAGCTGGCTTAACCCTGTTACTTATTTGTACTCTTCTTCCTCCAATTGCCAGCAAGCTTTTTACAGTTCTGTAAGAGACAAATTCAAGCAAATACTAGGGTTTTCCCAAACAGTGTCGTGCCAAGATATTTAGATCCTAATTCCCCCCACGTTACGCAATTGTTAATTGGGAAAGATCAGCAGCAGACAGCTCTCTACGGGAGATTCAATCCCCACTTCTTGTAGCAGCACATACAAACTTTGTGAGATGGTTCATGGACTCTCCATTTTCAATATTTGGCAGTTCCCAAGCAGTTGCTGGGCTGGGAAGAACTATAGCTGATTATCAACCTCAAGGGTTTAAGCAAATATGCCTGCAACGTCTATTTGTGGAAAGAAAAACTTCACATTCTTACAGCACCAAGTCCTGGGAACGAGTACAGATTTAAGAGATCTATACCAGCACGTCCCTGTGCGTCACAGACACAGAACATTTCTGCAGTTTGTGTTAGGCAGAAATATTCAAGCTAAGACCCTTATGTACTATTGTTACCAAACTCCTAGTACTGGCTACTGTAGCTGTGTAGTTGAAAGAATCAAGGTGATAATCTGAGGGAAAGAAAAGTCCTTATTGTTGATCTGCAGAGAGGAATAGCAGGTTATGCTCGTACTGCAGATGTTGAGGAAAAGGAAACAGAACAAGTCTGACAAAACAGGCTTTTTTTAATGAGGTAGGTTTGATGGGTCAGTTTTTGATCTAGACTAGATTAATGTGAAAATGAAGCTTGGTTATTCTGCAACCAAGTGAACCTACTACGTCTGCCAAGATCAGAACCTGGTTTGAAGTTTCTTTCTATGACTTAATGTAATCTTCAGTTTTGCAGAGGTGGCATAGACCAGTAGAATATTGGAAGAATAAAGAATACATGATAAAATCATAAAGCTTCCAGAAACTGTGTGCGTGTGTGTAGAGTAAGTGTTGGGATAAACTACCTCCCAGTTTTGCTTCAGCTCTTCAGGTTTCCTTGTCTATCAGCAGCTATTCTCACATCCTTTCCTGTGACTATTCTCTTGATGTTTTCAGAGTCTTTGTGATGTTACCACAGTAGCTGGCACATAGTATTGTGAAACATACCCATACCAATTTCTGCACCGTCCTATATGCCTATGTTCTTACTAGAGGAATCAGCTTCAGTTCATTCATATGAGAGTGGAATTTGGCTCCTTAACATGAATGCAATTGTAATTTACGTTTACTTTACTTTCCCTTTATTTTGCCAGTGATGTAAAATATAAATGGGAATCAGGTCTGCGGTAACCAACAGAAAGTTAGAAACAAAGACAAAGTCATTATTTTTCTAAATTGTAATCATATTTTTCTGTCTTACTGCAAAAGGAAGTCTAGCTAGTTAGCTTCTGTTTAATTACTTGCCTCTAAGTTTCAAATAACTGAGTAGAATCAAATAAATAATGAAAAACTAATATAAAAAAATATGATCTTTCCACATCTTGCTAAATGAAAAGAAAGAGAAAAACAAGGAGTGGTGGCCTGAGGGACTGGGCTTCAGAAACAATTTCTGATACGTGACACAACCTTTCCTAAGCGTATTTAGTTCTGCTGCTGCTAATAGCATCAACATTGTTAAAATGGGTTTAAGGGCGTAACCCGTTGTTACTACAGAAGTAACAGTAAGCAAGTAATTAAAATGCACAACTTTCTTAGGGGAATGGAAAACATTGCAAGATACGGATGTAAGCTATTCTTCCTAAGTGCAATGGTCTGTGTTTAAAACAGAATTTGCCCTTAAAATACATCAGTGTTCTCTAATTAAAATGAGAGCAAGCTTTGGTATTGATAAGTCTAATCTATTCCTTAGGCTTTACTAATAGAAACCAAATGAAACCAGGCAAAAAATCTTTACTAGAAATAAGTCCATCTGGGGCTGGGAGGTGACAAGAATAGTCTACATAGTGGTGAAAAGCGGAAGGCCAGCCAGGACATCAACAGGTAGATCATGTCATCACAGCAAATTTTTGACTTATCAAACCCCTTTTGTCTCTTAGGGAGAAGACAGAACAACAATATCACCACTTGCTGCTCTTTGGAATTATGGCCATAAACTCTAGGGGCTGATATGCGTATAGGGTTTAACAAAGGATGGGAGCTCTGTATGCATAGGAGGGGAGGTCTGTACACATCAGCATCAGCCTACTTCCACCTCATTATTTCCTCAGAATGGCTTTTTCCATCCAAGCAATTATTTGAGATCTTTCAACTGAAATGTGAGCATGCATAGGTCTTTTCTCCCGGGCTGATGTTACATTTTCAGGACACTCCTTATAACCATGATCTGGAATTTGTCATCGATTTCAATAAGTACAGGATAAAATGGCAAAAGATGGTATTTTTCACATTGACCTTGATCTTGTTTTCTCTCTCAGTTATTCTTGATTGCCTGTTGGTTGTCTTCCATTATTCGTGTTGAAATGACAAAAAAGGAGGGAACAGCTATTAACATCAATACTTGAACTGAGAAACTGGTTGCAGAGGATAGAGGAGGTAGGAGGGAGGCAATAGTGTTGAAAAGCAGCAAGCTGAAAAAAGAAATTACTTTGATACAGTGCATAACAAATTTGTGGTTCTCGTTCTGCTTATCCTTCTGAGGCCTGAAATTTAGTAAGATTCCATTTCTAAGGCTAATAAGAGTGTTCACAATTAAAAGAGCAGGGATGAAAGAAAATAATGTTTATAAAGCCAGGGTTCAAGCCAAATGTTTTTTGGGGCAGCATAAGGAGGAATGTGGCTCGCTCTTAACATTTTTCCAATGTTTGTCTCCTCCAGAATATCTTGCACCTTCCTCTGAAGTGCTTGTGTTGGTTGTGGTGTGATCATGCCAGATAGATCACTGGTCCAGGTCTGGGTTCCTCTAGTTGTCTATTTATGTGAACCACTATTTAGGGTTTGGTTTCAGTTTAAATGATTTGGAACAAAGCTGTTATTTTGGTTTTAGAATTAAAGATTATGAATAAATTAATTTGGTCTGTCTGCCTAACCTAATCTGTTGGACTGCCTGTAACTAGGCAGTTTGGAAAGCAGAGAAGTGGCAGTACCCACGCTGTTACCTACCCTTCTGGACAGGAGCCCCGTTTAGATTAATAACTTAATACCAGACAGACAAATTTATTGAGGGAAGGAGAAGGATTTTGGTTCTCTGTCTAGCACACAGGGTTCACTTTACTACATGCACATTCTACATCCATCCAGGAAACAATTGTGGAACCTGGAACTGTCCTAAGCAAACCAGAAGATCTGGTCATATTAAACTCTAATGCTGAAATTTTCCACTGTAACTTAATTCCACTTGGGCTTGCCAGAAGTTTCAATCATTGGTTGATTGTTTTCATGTATTTATTCTGCAGTGCTCTTGACCATAGTAAAGAGTAATTTAAAAATATATGAATATGAAAGAACAGAGGATTATAAACCAAGGTAATATTTGTTCAAAAATTGCATAATACGTCCAGGGATTTCAAGCCATTTTACAGCCATTAGTGAGCTCTCCCTGACAAAGAATTGATAGGGTGAGAAATCATTAATGTAAAGAACTACTGCAGTGGTTAGGTGCAGTGTGAAAATAAATATCCCTTTACTTTGTGGTAAAAGCAGATGAATAAGTTTTTTACACATGCAGGATAATTTTTAAAATCCCTCTGCCTGGTAGCCAGTGTGAGGTCAAAATCAGGTTTCTCATCTGCTAGTGCTTGGTCAAAGAAGTATAGGGAGTTAATTTAGCTCAAAGATGTCTGGGTAAATCTATAGGAAGGAAGTTTGCAGACAGGAAGGAGGGGTGTGGATGGGAAAGGCTTGCCCCGTGCTGGGCTGCATTGAATGCAGTCTCAAATCACAGCACATGGATAAGAAAGAATTTAGAAATTAATGTACAATCTTGAGAATTAAATTCTCTATCTAGCGACCTTAAAGTCTGGCAGCTGTTCTGGAGCTGATAAGGAGGGGACCCGCTGAAACGTTCCCATGGAACGCTCTCGTCCCTGGCTGGCATTACAGCGAGTTACAGAGCATGAATCAGAGTCTAATTCTGTCAACCAGCGATGGGGCCTGAGAGGCACCGGCCTATGCGTTAAGCGAACAATATGCTCTGTTGAGTTATGGGAATCGTAGAGTCCCTTTTTCTTTTTTCGTTTTTTTCCCCTTCAGTCTGTTTTTCCCACACTGCCTCCTGTCCTTTTCATTCCAAAGCATGCACTGCATAAATACATATGTGCATTAGCTCATGTGTATAGTATATCAAAGTGCATTTTAAAATGACTTAGCATAACAGCGTTATCATACAAAGTAGAAGCAGCCCAATACCACATAACATATTGACTGTGTTTTTGACAGTAGGGCTCCAAGTATAACAAAATCATATGTCTTCTTTTATGGGTGGGCAAATCTTAAAAAGCTCAGCTTGAGAAGAGGGTGAGTTAAAAGCGAATCTCCTCCCTCCTCCTCCTTCCCCTTAGTTTTTCAGTCTACTCAGGTTCGGTGTCATCATGCAAGCCAGCCTTTTATCATGTGTGACAAAGTAAACATCAGTGTGGTGACAGTGAGTAAAAATGCTGTGGGAGAAATCATTTGGTTTACTTTAACTTCACAGAAACTAAACTGTATGAAATTGAAAATGTTCAATTTACTCTGTCTGAAGCCAAATGCCAGAGACACGTTAAAACATCTGTTTGCGTTTATAACATGATTGACTTTGCCAATGATAAAATGGATTTTAATATGATAATTTGAGTGCCCAAAGAGGTGATATCAAATAGTCTGCTATTTTTGCCCCAGGTCACTAGTCATTTGAGTCTTAATCCGAAGCTCCCTGAAGTCAAAGGGTATCTTCTCACTGTCAGGCTTTGGGTGAGGTACATTTCTTCCTGGGGGCTATATAAATGTACTTAAACACATCGTTGTTAACACAGCAGTTCTGCTGGGTAAGGATTCATGCTAAACAGAATTTCTGGTGAGGTTTCAACAATATTGACTGACTCTGTTTTAAATGAATCAAAATACACAAAGTAGAAGCCATGGTATGTTATCTTACTTTACATGAAAATACTAAATTGGAAAAAATGTAATTGAAACTTTATTTTAGTTTGCCTCAAACTTGGAATATGAATAAATTTGTTCGACATCAAATCTGCACTCACACTTTGGGACCTGCTGTTCAAAAATTACTGTAGTACCGCTACAAATAATCATTAGCTTAAATTCTCAAAATGTGCAAGAACTTAATGAGAGTCACTATACAAATAGCTTCTGCTTTTAAAATTTCCTGATTGCCCTATAATAGCAGTTAATAGAGCCTCAGATCACCGTACAATGTAGCCATCTTTCAGCTGAAATCTCAGTGGGACAGAGATTATATTATCCATGTTTTCACGTGTCAGAACAGGTACAGTTTTGTGTTCTTTCACAATGGCCTAAATGTAGTCAGTCTGCTGCGGGCACCTCTTCTTGTTTAGTTTTGCCAGTTTCTCGGGACTGCTAAAAAAGTTTCTGAAGGTTCTGTCCTGTGCATACAAATTTTGAGGTGAGATTGCTTTGCAGCCTTTCACTGAATGGGAATCACTAATTTGGATCTTTCCTCTGCCTAGCTATACATTTTAACAAAATACATAGGAATAATGAGTGTCTTGGCGCTGTATTAAATGAAGTTAAAATTAAGCAACAGGTTCAAAACTTACTGAGGAGATAGGAAGTTCATTGTCAATTATCTAAGTGCCTTTCCATAAGAAACCAGGCTGAAAATCCCATCATAAATGCTTTCCTCCAAATATGCTTGTTTCAGCCCGTTCTCTTCCGGCTGAAAGATGATGAATGAACTGTATCACATCTTGTGCCTAGTTCTGAAGGCATTTTGGATTAACAGTGAATCATCATGCTAGAATGGGAACGTATGGATTAACGTTAGGTTCTTGAGACAGGTTTTTGGACAGAAGTATCTTGAATGGATACTGTCCTGTAATAGTAACCTAACACCTAATTGCTGCACCAATAGTAATAATAGATCTTCAGCTTGTAATGAGTGCATCAAGCTGATTTTGTGGAAGGAAAACTTTTCATACACGTTCAGTAGGTAGTTTCTTACATCATCATTTCTCTCTGGCCAAGATTTTGCGTGGTCCAATGGTCTCCAGTTAGCAGAGCTCCAGTGAGCTTTGTGTTAGTACATAAGATTTGGAGGTTGGTCCTTTCTAGAGACGATTTCATTGACAAATGATCAGATAACATTAGTTGTCTTCTGGGGAGACAGTGCACTTCACGTGTCTCACGTTTCATCTTTTGGTTTTACATGCTCCGCGATCTGCAAATCACTTCCTGGTCTTCTCTATTTATGCTGTAAGCTTTTAATTTGTTGGATTATTTCTTAGTATATGCTAACATAGCATCTTTCACAGCGGAGCCCTTATCTTGGATGCATCTCAAAGTGCTGCCATAACAGAAAGAGCGATAAATAGGAATTAATACGTGTGTATCCTTGGCTAAAATGGGCCTTCAGCAGACTTGAGGGAACCATAATTCCCCCAGGGGCTTGCTTTCAGAATTTGTATTACTAGTTTGTGTGCCTATAGATATATCAGTTGTAGAAGTAAAGAAGCTGGACTTTCTGAAAAGAGACCTAATTTGTGTTAATCGTCTTGACTATCATATTGGTACTGTCAGCCTCATTTGCTGGACAGGTTTGTGACAGAGGATTAGGAAACTCCCACCTCTCCTCACCACACCGGAATCATCCCTGAATCTGGTTTCCCAAACGCTAAGAGGGATGCTTGAGTGCGAGAACGTGTGTGATGCTACAAACTCGGTGAAGGCCTGACAGAGCAAAGTACCACAGGTATTTTTTTGGTTTTATTTGGCAGCAGTGTGTCCGCATAGAACGAGGGATTAATGAATGCCATCAGTTTAGAGAAATAGCCTGTATCTGTTGTTCAAAGATGATGTTATTTAAAGATTCATAGGTTTGAATGCCAGAGGGGACAGGACTATTCTGATGTCAATTCTGAGCACAATGCAGAGATCAAATTTTTGATGATTTGGGATGGGGCTGTAACTTCGGCTAAAATGTCAGCTTCAGAAATGCATCCAACCTTCTGGTAAAGATCTAAAGTGACTGGAGAATCTCTAGGTGTGTTATGTTACTCTGTAGTAATATACCGTGTGTTAGTTTCATCTCCCTTTCATCTTCCTCTGTTGTTTAGGCCCAGGGAAAGTTAGGTAGTTGATGCTGTTGACTAACAATTTTGATGATACTGCTTGCTAAAAATACCTTAGTGTATAATGTTAAACTTTTCCCACTGTTTTTGGATCATTCACTCACAGAATTCATATGAATTTAACTTTAATGAATGGATTATTTGCAACCTATGCATTTTGATTTTTGATGTACAGTTTGAGTAGGCTAAACCCCCCCTATTTTATTAATGCTTTCTAAATAATGTTCCATTACTATTAAAAAAAATAGAAAAATAAATAATAGTTACTCTGAAATGAAAAATGAGTATTGATCTGAGTAAGAAGTTTAGGATGATTTGTTATTTGTGAGGCACACGAGCCCAAATAGAAGGATGTCTATAAAACAAGCTAATGTAAACCCGAATGAAATCAAGATGAGTATCTCCACAGACCTCAGGTAAATTAATGAATACTATGACACTAAAAAAATCCAGTCAATTCAGTGTCCTCACTCATCAATATGTTTGCATATTGCTGTGTGACTACCTGTACTAACCAGTGTCTGTGGCCACTTTTAACACCCAGAGCTGGAGTTCACCACCACTGCAGGCCATCTTCCAGGCCCTTCCCTGTGGACAAGATTTTCTCCTAGCTGGAGGATGCCAGCAAGGCCCTTAGTCCTGCTTTAGCACAATCAGTGCCAAGCACTTTTTTGGTGCGAGTATGAACTGATCTTTACCGGAGCTCAGCTGGGGAAGCCCCATACAAGCTCCGTAGCAAAAACCATGGAAATCGGATTTTGATCAGACTAAAACTTTAAAAGGGAACGATCTGGACATACATTGTTTTCATTTCCCTCCCCCCCTCCCCCTTCTTTAACATGAAGCATCCCTTCTTTATTCCCCACATATTTTCAGAGGGAAATATCTCAGTAAGCAATTACAGGATTTTCTCTAGCCTACAGAGATCTTGTAGTGTGATGTTTTTCATCTGGTATGTCTTTGTTACTTTCATTGTGGGCCATTCTACTGAATAGAAGGCAGACATTACTCAGAATGAGAACGGAGACTGTCTGTTTTTGAGTACTGAAGCTTTATTTAAAATGCATGCTTTGCCAGTGAAGTTTGCGTGTGCCTCTCTTTTATACTGCAACTCCAGCCCTTCAGATGTGTGTTACAAGGCTGTAATATTGCACAGATCCTTTCCCTTCCAACAGGCATTAACATTACATTTTTTTACTAAGTACACCATGAACAAGTGAAAGAAGAGAGAGATGCTCACAACTGAAACAACTTACCTGCTGCTTTTATAGTGCACAAAATTCAAGTTTCTGCCAAATGTTTGGCAGAAAAAGTGGTACACCTTTTTTTTTTTCCTTAAGCAATTCTTCATGTTCCAGTAGAAAAGATATAAATGGAAAAGTTGTAACTAAATAAACCTTGAAACGCTTTCCTAGCACTTCCAAACCTGTTGACCTGGAGGGGATTTGGCCTTAGCTGCATAGTTGTGTTAGCATGGACCATGCCCACTCTAAGGAGTCCGAGGGTTAACATGGGTCAGGACACACACAGAGATGGGCAGTCCAAAATGGTTTGCTCAGTCTTGTCACCTCCTGTGACCAGGGTGCACCCACACCTGGTGTTTTACTTTCTGTCCTTGGCCATGAAGATATGCCATTCAGAAAAAATTACTGCCCTCGTAAAAGAGAACCAGGATGCATTACAGGGAGAAATTGAACCTTGGTGTGCATTTCGCTGTTTGCTGGAGTCATTGTTGGGAGAGTCTGGCAATATAAAAAAGCCTAAAAGTGGAGAAAAAGCGCCATGATGGCCAAAATTAAAAAGAAAATATATGGATATAACTGTTGTCAATCTCGCCTCCCTTTCTCTGTCTTTTTTCATGAAAATTATTATTTGATGCAATTTCAACATAGACCTCAAGTACAAAGTACAGTTACCACTGGAATTTGTTTAAATTGAGTTTGTGCATGCTGAGCTTTGCTTTTATTTCTTATGAAAGAGTTCCTTTGCATCCAATGTTGTGTAGCTAGAATAAATGCAACTCTTAGGAGAGTGTCCATAGGATAGTAAAAAATGAATAATAAAAAATAAAAATTGGCAGCTGTCAGAGTTAGCATCAAGCCAAATGCATGAAGTTGAAGCTCTGTCATTGTCCCAAGGCTGGGTGCAGCCCACACATAGGCAGATGCGTGTCCCCAGCTGCCTTACCCTTGTGCTTCACAGCTGACCTAGAAGAACAGCATTTCGTTAGCAACAGTCATTATGATGAGAATAATAATGATAGTCACAGTAGATTCTGTAACTACTTAGCGCTTTGACTCTTCCCGAGAGCACCAAGCAATGCAATGGATGATGCCCTCTTTTATGTATTTTTTTAATGTATTTTTTCTTACATGCTGTATTGTTAATTCTAAGTAAACAGATGAAGTATAGGTTAAGAGTTTTTAAAATTATATTTGAGAATGTCAGAGCATTATAGATGAAATGCAATGCTAATAGTAAGACTTAGCCTATATTCATTAATTCTGAGATGCAAGAAACTGTTTTTTATGCTAAATTGGAGAACATGTAGGACTAGCAGGAAGTGATGTTCACAGGATACAAACGGGTGTGGGATGCTATCAAGTTTTATTGCCATTCAGTAAAAACGATCACGTTACTCCCAAGTGGCAGACTTGCACATGTAGAACAGGTTTTACTCTTGTAAGCAGCAATGAGAGCATTATACCTCGACACACATGTTATGTGTTTTGCCCATGTCTTGCATTTGTGGTACCTCATTGCCTCATCATTGGGACATTTTCTGAGCAACTCCTCCTTTTCCTTTTTATTTATTATAGAAACGTTATTACTGGCACATGTATAGTTAGCGCAGCACGAATCCAATTTATTTTAAGGTTTCTTTGATAAAGGCATTTATGTGCTAACTGTTCTCATTTCGTATATTGTTTTTGCTAGAGATGGGACTGAATTCAAACTATGAAGCTAAATATCTTTGAACTTTAAATTTTTAAAATCCATAATGTCATTTTTAGAATGACTTGTATGTGTCTTTATCTTAAGAGCTTAAAAAGCCCATTGAATGATGTTTTTCTTGTGAAGCCAGCTGAGTGTGGAGTCCATGTATCACATTTACAGAAGACTCCCTTCTCCTGTGAAGGCTCTGTAATCAGGCTGTGCTATACACTGTGCAATTTAGCATTAATACAGCCTGAAAAACCCAGCAGACCAGTCCGTCTCAGGATTTTAGTACTTTTTCCTCCTGCTCAGCTGCTCTTTTGCCAGAAAGCCAGCTGTCTTCAGCCTTCTCTGTGACCCAGGTCCCTTCCCCGTGGAGAAAGCTTAGGAAAACCTAGTCTGCTATTCTCCAACACCAGTTTTCTTCTTTACTAATGGAACACAGAATAAGGGTGCGCTGGATTTCATGAACTTGATTTTGGCTGTTGGAAAACTTTACTTAGTTTCATTTTGGTTTGGCTGAAACCTTCCCCTCCTCCAATTAATGAGCATGAGACTTGTCCTGGGATGTCTCCCTCCCATCTCGGTAGGAGAAATATCGAGGGTATGTTGTTACATTCACTGGTGTAGGAGAGGGGAAAGCTACATACCGCAGTTCTCTTTCCATTACAGGCCTAAAGGGCGTGATTTGTTCCCTCTTTCTGTCTTGGAAACTGAAGTTTTTGTCTCTGCTTTTCATTGGGATAAGTGTCTTATAGTAAATATTTCAGAGCTGTTTCAGTATAAGTGTTCAAACTTGGATAGATTAGAGCTTTTTGGTTTTCTTACCCATGCTTGACATCATTTTGGCAATAAAAAACACTTCGGCCAGCCTGTGAGAGTCTGCAGAGAATTCATGCTGGAATGTTATGCTACTCTGTTCTCTACTTTGTGATTCTTCCTGGCAAGATGCATATTAGGAAAAACGTATTCCAGTTTCTTTGTAACTAGCAGTTTTACTTTTCCTTGTATTTAAAAAATGTCGGGATGTTAGCTTATACATTAGGATCTTCTACACCTCCTGGAACTATATCACAAACAGTGAAGAAAAGAGTAAAAGTAGAAAAATATTTTCTCTGCTTTTCTTGAGAATGTTGTAGTTCTTAATGTCCCAATTTCCTTAACCTGGCATGTGCTACTTTCACCAAAGAATTTAGTTTTAGGAAAAAGCTTTACACCTAAAGAGTTAAAATACAGAAAGGGAATAAAAAGTTAATGTATGTTTAACTGAGGGATTTTGAGGCTTGGGTTTTTGAGACCTTTAAGGTCAGGAGCACTAGCACAGCTTAATATAATTCATTTCAGTAAGGTAGATGATGCATAGCCTTAAAACTCCTTACATCTCTAATAGTTTTCTAACCTTATATCCCCAATCAGCAACTGTTTTCAGAGATTTATGGGTAAAATAGTTTTGAAATCAAGCCAGGAAGTTATAGACGTTGTCTGTTTTAGGCACAAGAAAGGAGAAATTGCCATGGCTGGTGGTCCATAGATAAAGCATTCTGCCAATAATCTCCTTTTATTTGTTTGAATACAGATCTGAACTTCAGTACCACATGAGTCGTGGTCTCTAACATGGACAGTTTTTAAGCTCAGAATTAACCTCTGATATTTAAACTTGAGTGCAAACTTTCTCAGAACATTGCAAAGAGGAACATGTTTTGCAAATTGATGCTTGTACATATTAATTTTACAGCTATACTATCTTGGGTAGTATCTAAAAGGTCTGAAAGCTTAACAGTGATGGATCTGAAGAATGCTGTTGTGTGGAGGTTTCAGAGAACACAAACATCTTGCAACAATACTAATAAAGTAATCCTATGTCCTTTTTATTCTTTTCTGTGATTTAATGTGACTTTGGGACTACTTCAGTAGAATAAATTGCATGTGTTTGGTGAGTTGAAAGAATTTGTTCTCTTGGGGGAAAAATAGATTTTCTGGCACCCTTTTCAAGAAGATGATTGTAGATGGTGGTGTGCCAAGCCAGGTTCTAACACAGTGATGATTGCTGCCTGTCTCGAGTGAACTTTTTCTCAGGCTAAACTTCTAAGGCAGTTAGCTACTTGGACTTTATTATGATTTTCAATTCTGACTGAACACTAATGGTAACCAACAGGAACTGATACTTTCAGATGCTCTAGGCACTTTTGGAAATCTAGCCATTGACTGTTACAAACTGATCAGAAGTTTGTGCATCTTTCTTAAGTTTTGGAGCAGTGCTGCAGAATAGACACCATATTTTACCCAGGAGACCGCTCCATTTCCGTGGTGGGTGAAGTGGTGCTTAAGTAAATAGTCTGTCAATTTGTTAAGCATGAGGGATCCATAAAAATGGAAGTTATTATTGCAGCAGGAATTTTCCCACAGCAAAACCAAAACAGAACTGAGTTTTATCCATAAAAATATTGCAAGTGAACCACTTGTTTGCCTCTTACCTCTGCTAGCTTGTTTTATATAAGCCAGCGTTCTACTTCTCCTTTATGAGGAGTTAGGCGAGTAGCACAGGCATGTTGATCCTTGCATCTACAGAAGAATTATATGAGCTAAACACATGTTCTGCCATTGGCACATTACTGTTATCCTGCCAAAACCCTTCTCCGTGCTTGGCTTCCGCAGCAATGAGCATGGGTGGAGGAAGGAAGGAACAGCTGGGAGGCGATTATGGTTTCCTGACGCCCTGCCCCACCCATGGCACAGGTTAGATCAGTTCTGAGTCGCAGGCAGCTGGTAGAAATCCCCGGGAGACTGTCCATTCATCTCCTGCATTATCTCCACCCAGTACCTGGCACACATCCTCTGCAGCAGGCTGCTGCTGGAGGAATCGGTTTTACCAATTCCGTGCTCCCTCCTGGGGCATTTTCTCTCTTTAGGATGTTGCTCAGAAGAATAGACTCAATTCGGTTCTTTGGAGCTTGGGACAAGTTTGATTTTAATAGGACTTGTGTGCATGGAGTTTTATCTGGAAGCCTGGGGGGCCTCCACTGATTTAGTCGTTATTTGAAGGGTATATTACTGGAACTACTGCCAGTTAAAAAGTTGAGGTCCAAGAAGAGCAGAAAACTATTCGCTGAGGGGGGAAGAAAATGTGCTGGAGGAAGCAGAATGAAATTGTTAAAGAACACTCTCAGTCCTGTTGGAAAGTTCACCTTTCCCAATACAGAGGTAATCTTGGGCATTGAATGATGGATAAGGTTTGTGCCATTTAAAATATTCTTTGTATTATCTGCCAGTAATACACACTGCCACAGTAGTGTCAGCCAGCTAAAAGGGCAAGTTCATAATCAGTCCTTTTTTAACAGTCTGTAATGTCCCTTTGGCTGATAAATAAGTATTTCAATACCAACAAAGTGGTAAGACAAGTTTCATGGACTAATGCTGAAACATTTTATAGCCTAGCAGAAAGCAAAACGAATTGTGGATCAAAGGGTGACCAATGCTAAATTCAGGACTATAAGCTGCAGTTATCTGATGTCCCGGTAAAGGGCGAGCCACAAACAGAACTGTTGGCTGACACCCTTGGAAAGTAGTAGTAATAATAAACATCTGGAGGGTTTGACACATTCATGGTTGCCAGTAAATAATCCCTGGCTCCTAAGCAATTGTTTTTGGAGAAGCAGCTTGAGATATGGAGAAGCTAAAAAGTAATTTTATAATGGAATAGCGGACGATATCCTGAGAAATCAAGACCACTTGTGTGTCATCATGAATAATGAAGAGGGTTGCAGGGGAGAAAGGGAAAAAAGACGCTGGTCAGGTTGTAGCATCCAGTGATGGGGTCAGCCATAGAGGGAGGGAGGGTCACAGAGAAGAACAAGCAGATGGTAGGTCATCTGTCACCAAGAGCACCTATGAATGCGGCCCTTCATTCCTCACAGGGACCAACAGCAAAATTGTTGGAGTGGTCTTGTGCAACCAGAAGAAGAAATGTTTGTATTCTCTTAGGAATTGATCCAAATTTGATTGAGTTCAGTAGAAATCTTCCAGCAACTGCAAAGAGACTTGGATCTGACCTGCAGAGGTTGTCTGTTTACATCTCAACCTGCAAACGTGAGTCCACGTGCCCAAAGGAGCACTTTGCACTTTCATGTTTACTCCCATCCATTTCTCACACAGAGATTCATTCCTTTTGAGGGATGCCCCAGTTATCTGTTTACTGCAGATGCCATTTACTTTTCTGTGGCTGTCTTGTCTATTTGTATATCTGGAGCATACCAGTAGTGCTGCTGTCTTGTATTTAAGGCATCTTGGTCTAGCTTTCTCCTTTCTTTTGCCCCTGCAATCACATTTCAGTCAATCAGGCTGTTTGTACAGATGAAATCAGTCTCAGTCTCATACACCCGCACACGCATTAGTCTTTTACATTATAGCCTAATAACCTAAGTATTTATAACGTAATCGTGGCTGGTGGGAAGCCCTGCTGTACAAAACTGATGGTGCCGCTTCCCTTCAGGTAAACCCTGTTGACAGGCAAAAGGTTATTGCTTGTATAGGCAAGTTCATTGCTCTGATGCGCATAGTGCTATGGATACATCATCAGATTAGTCAAATGTCTGTGAAAAGGATTCTGTCTCTAAAGTTCCAGTTGCTCCTTGCCTGCCTTTGATATTTCTGTGGTTGCACAAGAAGGCTTGACCGTGTTGGCATTACACAGGCCTCTCTCATAGAGAGCTCATTGTCTGTATCCTTTCCCCAACAAAGGACTAAGGTGTGGGGATTAAATATAGGCGTGGGATGTATTTCCCATTACAGTAATAAAACAAAAGCTATTTTCTGCTTTTTAGCTGCAGTATCAATAAACTGATAAGATAGTTTTTACTGAAAGGAAAAGAAAACGTACCATATCAAGTCTTTGGTGTTACAGACGAGGTAGCAATTTAAAGCCTGGGGGCGAATCCTTAAACAGTGCAGATCATTACACCCCCTAGAGATTTCCAGTAATGAATCCCCAGTGAATACCTGCCTAGGAACGTGTAAAATATCATGTAAGAATAATATGGTCTGATTACACTGTCCATGTTTTCTGCGGTCCCCAAAGAAGTGCCACAGAGAGGTACCAAGCTGTCTTTGTTATTGCAAACAGCAGCTACCTTCACACAGTGCTCTGCCTAAGCTGATTTGAGTGACACATTTTTACTTTTTCCACATAGAATTTTGTTTCAATTTCAGGTTTTTTTAATTTTGTTTGACTTTTTATATTGTAATGTTTAATATTAAATGGTATTTATGAAATTTAATATTTATATCTCTTTTCGTATGCTATGTCTACATCATGCTCTAATTCTAAGAAACATATTTAGTATTCAACGTTTCTAAGATAAGTTTTTTGAGGAAAACTTCATACTGAAAAAAATTTTACTTGTTCCAAGTTGGAGCACAAAGCATATTTTGGAACACTGGAATATCCCATGGGGCAGAGATCCTGTTTTCCAACCAACTCTGGTGTATGAGCTAAGAAGAACCCCTTCTGATCGCCCAAAGAGGACTTATGGTCACTTTCAAAGTTTATTCAAGGGCAAAAGATGGGGTGATTTTTATGAAGAAGTCTCATTCATTCCCAAAAGACCAAAATAAAAGCCAGTAAAGAGCTTGATGCTGTCTCACCCACCAGCTGTCATTTCTAACCCAGATGCTCCACATCTCTTGCCAGCTTCTTGCTGGGGGGGTGAGAGGTGGGGATGGAGGGCTTAAAAATAAAATAATTTTAAAAAGAAGAGAAGGCAAATTGAATATTGTTTGTGCAAACCATGATTTGATGCAAAGTGGAACATAAATACGAGTCCTTGGTATCCACGTGAGTCATGTATTCCTAACCTTATGACAAACTGTGTCTGGTTTTGCATATTAATGGAAGTGTATAACGATAATTCCTTTACAGCTTTCAGCTATGGTGATCTTTCCATTCCACTGTTTTGAGGAGTTTGTACATACAGATACATATGTGGCTCCCCTCACTTTGTTAACTGAGCACAGATTAATGTAGTCATCCTCACAACATTTATCTTGGGTACTGGAATGTTATCTCCACTTTATGGGTGAAACCCAAGAGATACTAGGATTTTAAAGACCTCATCCACACCCCATAGGCATTAGTGGGAACCTTTTTATTGATTTCAGTGGTCGTGTCCTCAGTGACTTGCCCAAGGGAACTGTTATGATGACTCAGTCAAACTGCTCATCCGGTCTTTGATAATTTTTTTTTTTTTTTTTTCCCCGCAGCACCAAACTATATCACAGAACTTATTTTCTGTAGTGTATATAAAGCTATGCTTTAAACTCACAACTTTACTCTTATTGAATTTCCTATCAACAGGACCAAAGAGCAGAATTATTGCTCAGATTATTGTCTTTCAGTCTTTATTAGTTATAATATAGTGCCTAAGAAAAATGTTGAAATATTTCAAAAATGATTAATTTTATTATGGCTATCCTCAAAGCCACGGATGTCTGAGGGTAGCTCATGGTTAAGTTAAAAATCAGCTGTGTTCTGTCTTTTTCTTGTTCTGTATATTATGATTTTAGATATAGTAAATATCATAATGGTTTTGAAAAAGGAAATACTTGGTCAAGGCCTTTGTATGAACATTATGCAAGAAGATAGATTTATCTTTTTTCCAGCACTGAAAACTCAAATTACTTGCTTTACAAAAATTTATTGCTTTACAAAATGTTATGCTGCTGGTACAGCTTGTGCTCAAGTCTATAACAGAGGTCTAAAATGTGGTTCCTTGATGAGGGCTGGAGCAGTCCTAATCTTTCCCTATATTACTGAGCTTTAATGTCCTTGTCAGCCATAATGCAAGTGTTAAGTGAGGTACAGGAGAGCTGCCCAAAAGTAATAATGGAATGCAAACGCTTCAGATTGAGAGAAGGAATTTCACCTGATACAGAGGAGTTTTAATGAGAACTAATGGGATAAAACTGAGCAAAAAAGGCTTATTTAGACTGTACATGAGGAAAAAGTTCAGAGGGGTGAAAGCTATTAGCGTATGGTGTGCTCTCCCAAGGGAAGCAGTAGTAGCAGTATGCATGCTGCTTAAAATTAATAAAAGTTACTTAAAATTAATAAGTTACTTAAAATTAACAGTATGCATATGTTACTTAAAATTAATCTACTCAAGAGTATATTGTAAGGAGCTAACTATTTTGGTGGTGGTGTGAGGAGTGGTTTGTTTGATTGGTAAGCTCATTACTAAGGACTCGGAGAAGAAAAAAGCTATGATTCATTTTATATTCTTGAACGTATCAGAGAATTAAAGCTTGGTTTGGAACAATCAAGAAGGGATTGATAAGCTTGAAAAAATGTTCTTTATCTGTTCCAGCATACCACATCTGTGATGTTTGTCTAGGTAACTTTAAAAAAATATAAAATCCTGTGTAACCTTTTCCGTGATTGTTTCAATTGTTCATTTGTATTTATTCACAAAAAAGAAGAAATTCCTCTGTTACATTGTGACTTTGCAGTATGTGTGACTCTGGAGACATTCAAAACCTGCCTGGACACCATCCTGTCCAGCCTGCTCTAGGTGAACATGCTCTGGCAGGGGGGTTGGACTAGATGATCTCCAGAGGTCCTTTCCAAACCCTGTGATTCTGTGACAACCAAAGAGAAAGAATTGTGTTACTTCAGCTTCATAAGAAATGTGTTAGAATGCCTTTAAAATGCTGACCTCACAGCATTTAAACCATACATTTCAAAACAGTGATGTAACTGGTCAAGAGTGGGCCAGAACGAAGTAATAGTGAGTAAGCAGTGTTGTCAGTGTTCACCAGTTTTCTTCTTTCATGTCACAGATGCCTGAGAAGTCGTATAAACGTGATTCTGACTGTGACTAATGGTCACTGTCTCTACAGGGTGCAAAATACAGCGGTGCTGCTTTTGTAAAGTTGCATTGTGAACACTTGGCAAAGACCACGAAGGAAATGTTTTCAGAGAAAAGAGCCCCAAAGAAAGGAAATGCTAAAGATGTCTTCATTAAGTATGTACATTAGTGACTTTCCTTTTGAAGATGAAATGTCCCTTTTTTATTTGTCTTGCCATGGAAGTTAGGGACCAGTCGTTCCAGTTGGAGTTGAGACAGCTTTAGTGGGGGCACAGGCTATCAAGGCAGTGTATCTCTGTCAGATTGTTGGTTCAAGAGGTGGTGGGCTTCTGTTGTGCACACAAGATCAGGTGAGAGCAGATTTAAGATCAGCCAGTGCTCCTTAAATAGTTGGTTGAATATGCTGAGTCTGTGCTTGCCTATCTGTGAATGGGGTTCTACAGTGATAATTTGGGGTTGCCAGGGACAGAGAGTGGATTGATGAAACAAAAAACCCCCTGTTTTATTCTTTGTTTTCCATATACAGAGATACTGTCTTGCCAGGAGAGTGGTAGGAAGTACTCGAATGTTGCTGAGGATAGTGTTAAAGCTCAGTTGTCTTTTGCCCTCCCAGCAGAAGGAGGGAATACCTGCTGCCGAGCAGTGCTGTAAGCTGGTGCTGACAGGCTACTTCATAAAAATTAATCTGAAGAGTTGAAAAAACTTTTATTTAATAGTTATTATTGAAGAAATTATCCAAAATTACATTAGAGGTAAGATAGCTTGTTTGTAATTCCCCCTCTACCTTCCCCTCCCTGAGAACTAGAGTGTTTGATTTGTAAGTTCTCCTCCTTCTGTTTTTTGATCAACTGGGAAGGAAAGTAGGTCCTCATGGATCCTATGTTAGATGTGGTTGTTGGCTTGGCACTGAGTTCTTTGGTAATCTTCATCAGGTCATTCTTCTGGGTCTTATGTACCTATCTGTAAGATTTCCTTTCTCTTATCTCTTGCCTGTCTTGTCCTCCTAGGCAAGCTTGCTCAAGAAGAAAGCAGCCCCTTTCATCTCTTTGTACAATACGTAGTTTAGTGAGACTTTGAGTGAAGGGTTTTGTGAAAAACAAATGATACATAAAAGTAACAAGTGACTTATCTGTACGACACTCCAGTGTTACCTAAGAAGTCTTTCTTTAAAATCATGCATTGGAAAGTGTGTTTGTCATTCAAAATTTCCAAGGGGACACATTTTATAGAAAGTAAAACCTTGTTCTTTGGGAATGTCATATAATGAGCTAGTTCCATCTACTGCAACTTTTATGCCATTAATCTTATGCCTTCAGGTAAGAGTTTACAGACTTACTTTTCCCTTAGGTAGCACATCATCCTTCTGTCCTCCCCAGCAAATAGCAGGAGTTCAGTAATTTCTATAACAGGCCTATAAAACAGACACAGTATTCTAATTTGAGAAGTAATGAAACTGCTCATGTCCTAAGACACTCTTGCACAGATTTCAAGCATTGAGATTTTAGAGCATTACATTAGGATGTTACGTTCTTCTCTGTTCTACCACAACCACCTCACAGAACTTTTCTGTCTCATGGAAAAAAAAAAAAAAAAAAAAAAAAAGGAAAAAGGAAAAAAGGGAGGAAACCTCTGAAAGCTGTGATCCTGTTGGCATTTGCCCAGATTTTCAGAGGCATATGGGAACATACATTGACTACGCAGGAACTAAATGTCCTTATGACTCTGTCCCTGGGGGACGGTGGTGAGACTCCTGTTCACATTGCAAATCAGGATCTACAGAAGAAAATGCTGGATTTTGTCTTAGCACTTTTAAAAGGAATAACATTTTAATGATATGTGCTATTGGCGTAATCCTTCCAAAATGGACAATGATTTATATATTTCATGTGAGGACAGGATTCCTTAGGGGATGACTCATTGTTTTAGTCTGGAATAATTCCAGTGGGAACCTTTTTCAGAACTGGTTGATACATACCTTACATGGTCTTAGCTTGGGATTTTTTTTTGTCTTTCGTTTTGTCTGATAATATGTGTGCTTGGCCTATTAAAATTAAACTGTCTCTTTCCCTTCCGAGTCAAATCCAGTCCATATTTACCAAGACCTTATATGGAGAGGGAGTGTGTGTGTATATATAAATACACGTATACATAAATGTCTTTATATAAGTATACGTATACAGAGGAGAAAAAGAACTGGACCTATTGCGAAGGCAGAGTTTAGTTTTTAACAAAGGGGTGAATTTTGCTTTAAACACATCTTTTCACGTCTTCGTTTGAACCCAAAGGCAACAATTGCCAGCATAACTGCTTCCATTTATAGAAATAATTCAGTACTGTAGATAGTGGGACTATAGTTATACTATGGCCTGTGAATACTGAATTAACAGCCAGTGGAAGCAGTACAGACTTGTATCATCTGATATGAAAACAGGCTTGTCTTTACTCACACTCCTGGTATTGGTTGTACAGTTCATCCCCTTTTTAAATTGACATTGCCACTGTTATGAATCAGTGCAGTCCAGAGAGCTCTGTAGTGTGAATGATAAAGATGAACTGGGAAGCATAGTTACCTTAGGCAGTCCTGCGAAGTGTACCAGTAAAGGACCTACTACATCAAGGATTTAAGGTAATCTCCCATTAGTTAGTCTTTCTGAAGATTGGTAAAACATTTGCCTTTCTTCAGTCATTGGGGACCTCTCTTGATCTCTGCGACTTCTCGTCAATAATAAGAGAGTGATCCTGCCATGCCACCAGTGGTCTCTGTGTTCTTGCCTCCATCCCTTCTGGTAGCATGGAATTATAAGGGTCAGGATTTCTTAAAAGATCCCTGACTTCTCTTTGACTTCTTACAACTTCTCTCAACCTTGAAACCTGTCTGTGGATGCAAAGACTGGGTAGACCTTGTTGGTGAAGCTTGAGGCATAGAAAGCATTGAGCCCCTCAGCCTTATCTGTACCCACTGTTGCTAAAAGTCATCCACCCCAGTCAGCAGTGGTCCCACTTCATTTTTACCTTCTGCTACTGATGTGATTCTAGAAGCTCTCGTAGTTTTTAACGTGCCTTGTCAGTTTTGGTTCTAGCTGAGCTTTGAGCTTTGCTAAAACCATCCTTATGTACTTGAACAATGTTTCTACGTTCATCCTTTGTAGCCTATCCTTGCCTCTACTTCCTGTGTATGACTTTTTGCACTGGAACTCTGCCAGGATTTCCCAGTTTAGCCATACTGGTCTACCAATATGCCTACTTGCTTCCCTGAGCACAAAGGTGGAGCTTTCTTTTGCTGAGAAGATGTCATGATTTCAGCTGGGATGGAGTTAACTTTCTTGCTAGCAGCTGGTGTGCGGCTATGTTTTGGATTCGGGATGAGAGCGGTGTTGATAGTGCACTGATGTTTTTGGTTGTTGCTAAGCAGTCAAGGCTTTTTCTGCTCCTCATACCTCCCCACCAGCAAGTAGGCTGGGAGTGCACAAAAAGCTGGGAGGAGACGTAGCCAGGACAGCCTGACCCCAACTGACCAAAGGGATATTTCATACCATATGATGTCATGCTCAGTGTATATGTGACATCATACCATATGATGTCATGCTCAGTTGTGAAAGACAACCAGGGGATCCGGCCCAGCCAGCATGGGTTCATGAAAGGCAGGTCCTGTTTGACCAACCTGATCTCCTTTTATGACCAGGTGACCTGCCTAGTGGATGTAGGAAAGGCTGTGAATGTTGTCTACTTGGACTCTATTAAGGCCTTCGACACAGTCTCCCACAGCATTCTGCTAGAGAAACTGGCAACCCGTACTCTTTGCTGGATTGAAAACTGGCTGGATGGCCGAGCCCAGAGTTGTGGTGAATGGCGTTAAATCCAGCTGGCAGCAGGTCTCAAGCGGTGTTCCTCAGGGTTCAGTTTTGGGGCCAGCCTTGTTTGATATCTGTATTGATGATCTGGATGAGGGGATGGAGTGCACCCTCAGTAAGTTTGCAGATGACACCAAATTAAGTGGGAGTGTTGATCTGCTTGAGAGTAGGAAAGCCCTGCAGCGAGATCTGGACAGACTGGATCGATGGGCTGAAGCCAACTGCATGAGGTTTAACAAGGCCAAGTGCCGGGTCCTGCACTTGGGTCACAACAACCCCAGGCAACGCTACAGGCTTGGGNTTATCAAACATTGGAACAGGCTGCCCAGGGAAGTGGTTGAGTCACCATCCCTAGATGTGTTTAAAAGTCTTGTAGATGTGGTGCTTAGAGACATGGTTTAGTGGCAGACCTGGTAGAGTAGGGTCAATGGTTGGACTAGATGATCTTAAAGGTCTTTTCCAACCTAAACGATTCTATGATTCTATATAAAGCTTGGGGAAGAAGAAGGAAGGTGGTAAATTTTGGAGTTATGGCGTTTGCCTTCCCAAGTAATCATTACACGTGGTGGAGCCCTGCTTTCCTGGAGATGGCTGAACACCTGCCTGCAGATGAGAAGCGGTGAATGAATTCTTTGTTTTCCTTTGCTTGCGTGCACGGCTTTTGCTTTACTTATTAAACTGTCTTTATCTCAACACACAAGTTTTCTCACTTTTACTCTTCCGATTCTCTTCCCCATCCCAACCCGGGAGAGTGAGCGAGGGGCTGTGTGGTGCTAGTTGCTGGCTGGGGTTAAACCACAACAGAAGAGCTTGTCCTTGAAGACAGCCTTAGTTTTTCAGAGATGTTACCCCCAGGATGCCACGTACCAGTTCCCTACATCAGACGATATCTGCTTTCCTGAAGTTCAGGGTCTGTACTCTACTACTTGCCTTCCTTGTGTTCCTTGGAATCTTGAATTCTGGTATGTACTAGCACATGCCAAAAGTACTTCTTTTGCGTGTGGGCCAAAATGATTAAAGTTCAATTAAAAAATTTTGAATATCAGTTGCAAATGTCAGAGTTTCAGTCTGGAGTTCTTCCTATGCATCATGGAAAACAGCGACTGAGAAAAAGAAATTTCAAGAATCTATCCCTGAAGAAACATAGAAAACAGTGCTGTCAGTCAACCAGCCATAACTATAAAAAGATTTCCAGTCTTGGGGACCAAAATCTCAAGACAACAGGTTACAAGATTTCAGGTTACATGATTCAAGTTTAGAAGATTTCATCACCATCGGGTCTGTACGAGAACCCCAGCCCTGATTTGGTAATGAAACCAAACCCCAAACCGCCGACTAAACCTAATTTAGATCTGGATCTAAACACCCACTTCCTTTTCCTCATTTCCAATCAAAACAGATTTCAGTTTTGGTTGGTTTGAGTTCTTGGTGAAATCTCTTGTTGGTTATTGTTAACTTTTTCTCCCATCACTATCTGTGATCTGAAAAAAAAACCCCAAAACCAAAAGCCAAACCCCAAAACAATCCCCCCCTCCTCTTCACAGGCCACATGTTTCTATTAACCAAAACCACTGTCAACAAATGAAAGTATGGCAAAACAGTGGTGATTTCCTACCCCTTGTTTTTATAGAAATTAATTATATTTGGTTTTGGTCCTAAAATGAGATGTAAATATTTCATAAATCAGGTGACTTTGTTGTTTTTATAATTACATTTTATTGGATAAATGACAGATTATGTTTAAGTGGGCATAGATTCTACCCAAATATTTTATGTGGTTGTGTTAGCAGTCTGTTACAGATGTGTTTGTTAAATCTGGCACACAGATAAGGATTAAAAAATCATTCCTCCCTACAAGTATTGTGACTTAAAAAGCAAATCCTGGACCAACTAATGCGTATCAAACTTAAGGATCAGTTTTGGGCATAAATTGTAATGACTTAGTTTAAATGAGTAGAAGAACTTGACAGTCAAGACAGAATTAGATTCATCGATCTTGTTCAGATGTGTTTGTCCTTTGATGGTATACTCTTATGGAAATCTCTGATGCTTTTACAGTATATTGATAAAATGAATCAAAAGTTTTTCTTTTTTTTTTTTGAGCCTCAAATGAAATTAAGTTACTGAAAGGAGCTACAAAAAAGGTAAACCAAGCCCAACTGAGAATCTGTCTCTAATCTTGCCTTTGTTTTCAAACAGTTCTACAGATTATATCAGTTTATAAGATTTGTATGTATTTAGACCACTAAATGAAAATGGTGCTTCCTGTGTCAAAAGCCTGACTGATCATGTTCTTACCTGATGCCTAGTCTCAAATGAGTACCTGTAATGAACTTCTTCAGCAGCAAGGATCTAATTTCAGAGGTCGACCTATGCCATAGTGTTCATCTAGAACAATTCTTCAGATTGACCAGCTTGTCACCTGAACCATACAGGATGAAAAACAAAAGGAGAAAATACTCTACCTTTACAGCCAAGATAATTTTTAAGTACATGTGCTTTTTCTTCCTTTTGTTTATGTCTTCATACAAATGAATTGCATAATTAGCAACTGAATAACTCTGTTTTCTTTTAGCTTCGTATGACTTGCATAGTATTTATAGGTTAAATGCATGATTCCAAAGGCTTTTTACTCCTTTATTGTGGTGATCCCCTCAGAAGCAGTAACATGGATGCTCTAGAGGTAATCAGCCCCCAAGACGGATATCTCTGGAGTAGCCAAAAGGTCAGAAGATGTGCTTCTATTTATTTGAACAAATTTGTTTAAGAATTAGTATTACATTGGTGAGGAACAGAAGTCTATCCTGAACTGCAGATTGGTAGGTAAGATATAAAATGTAACACACCAGAGGAAAACATGTACAAACCCAGACTGTCAATGCAGGTTTAAAGGGATTACGTAGGTCTAGATCCTGTCTCTTCCTTCCTCAAAACAGGTGCAGGAAGCAGGCAAGATACGGACAAAGTCTTCTCTTACTCACTACAGTGAAAAACAGACTTTGGGTTGATCTAGGACAACAGTAAAGTATTAGTTTATGGTGTGAGGACAAGAAATAATGATTGGAGGTGGAGGGGGGTATCTGAAAGTCTTGGTGGTTCTTAGTGGGGTGCAGCTTAAACACCATCCTTTACTCCCAAACAGCACGATCAAACCTTCACACAACAGCGTCAGTATGAAATTTTAAATTTTCTTTATTTAGGACAGAGGAAGCAGCTGTTCTTTTGGGCTCTGTTCTGATTTGTGTTTTGAGTGAGCCATCCTTTAGCTTGGTGGAATTTGGTGAGCAAAAACAGAGCACACACAAGATTGCAAGTATCTGCTGCTCAGATGGAGGCAGTGAACACAGGAAGCCCACGATTTGTTTTACATGACAAATTCATCAGAACTATAAAGCATTTTTTTAAAAATTATGATTTTTAGAGAGTCAGACAGTGTTTACATACACAATACTGGTCTGTATGCAGACAGAGGCTGGCATTATGCCAAATGCGTACAAATTTAGAACCCCATCCTCAGCTGGTACGTATCACTGTAGCTCCATTGACTTCAATGAACTGGCGCCAGTTTACATTAACTGAGGAGCTGTTGCATTATGTGGAATGAGTTCTTTTTTCTCCTTTCTTTTCTTTCATTTTTTTGATGAAAAACATGGAAATGTCATTCTTGTTAGCTCAGAGGAGTCCTGTTTGGGAGATCTACCTCTTCTCTTTTGATGATGTTCTTTCTTTTCTCTTTAGATGATTCCTGTTTCTATCCAATTTAGAATATATTCATACTCATTTTCTAAAAGTAGCGTGTTAGGGGTGCCTTACTCTTCTTGACCTTACCCTGATGGACTCACATAGAGTTTTGTAGGTTAAAATCTCTGAGCTGTAGGGTAATAATTCCTTACCCTGTGATTAAAATATGCATTATATCATTGAAGAGGTATCCCTTTCACATTTCTGTGACACATAAGCATATCCCACAAAAGAGCAATCGGATGAGTATTTTTGGTCATTTCCCAGGGGCTCATGGAAGCAGTGGCTGAAGGGAGACTGCCAATCAAAACCAGCCAAAAAAGATTCTTCTCCTAAATATAAATTCTTTCAAGGCTATATATAATAAAATGAATACTGCCTCAGGCTAAAACTGTTAGCTAAAATGGGTAATGAGGTCTGAAATCAGCTTTGTCACACACTATTTTGGCCCAGACAAGTCTATTTATACTTATACCTTCCAGACCTGTCCTTTCATTTAGGAACTGGTCCAACCTGGGAAAGTATTTCCTTTACATAAATATTTGTTCATAGGTCCACTCAATGTCCAGTGGGTCCCACAAAACTGAGAGCCTTTTCCTTCCTGAGTTGTTGGAAGTGTTCTAATCTAGAAAACTCTGTGTAATTGCTTAAAGGGCATTACGTATTGTTCATTAATTTGTTTTTTAAAGCTTCTTTGGATTCTAAGGATCCCTTTTCAAAAGTTTTTCTTTCTTAACTGTTACGGAGAAGAGGGATGCTTTGGGTACCTTCTCTGCTATATGCAAAAATTCTCCTTTATCTTCATCTTTGCCATAATTGTTTTGGACATTTTCCAATTTTAAATGAACTTGTAGTAAGCAATGAGTGTTTGAAGGTGGACTTCATGTCTAATGTTGCTTGAATGTCTGAATTTTTCTTCGTAATCTTTTGTTACTGTCTTACCTACCCTGTATTTTCTCATGCAGTCATCTTGAGTCACGTAGCCACAGTCTGGCCAGATGTTCAGAAGAGACCTGCTTCCACTTTGGTATTTAATAAGTAGCCAGGTTTTGTAAAGTGCCCACTGTGTGTCTGAAATGAGACTTTCTGGGCAATGTAAACTCTTGAAAAATAGTATCAGTTACCTGCCTAAATTAGAGGTGAATTCTTTTGAAAAGTGGGCCTATGTTAGGAGTTTCTGAATTACTGAAAATCCAAGTTACATAGTTTTCACTACAGTAATTTGTTAACGTAGGGTATCAATGGTCTTTTCCAAAGTGTCATGTTTTCCTTAAAGCTCAAGACATGGAAAGAAATTCCTAGATATAGCCAGGCGTGGAAAAAAAGTAACTGTTGACAACACAACAATTCATTCATTTCCTAACATCACAGGTCATGTACTGTGTTTTAACTTAAACAATAAGGCTATTGTTCATAGGGGAAAACAAGCACAGTTTATGTAAAGGTTAAAAGACTAAAAAGGTTAAAGGCTGGTTTGTTTTTGGCAAGCTGTGATTTGCTTCTCTCAGGTGAAATGTGGAGGCTTCATGGTCTGGCTGTTTGCTGGAGTGCCTACAGAAGAGATGAGAGGCAGCTGGTGTACTGTGACTCGGTTCTTCACGATGGCCCATCCTGCTGATTG
This sequence comes from Burhinus bistriatus, assembly GCA_013397275.1. NCBI lineage: Eukaryota > Metazoa > Chordata > Aves > Charadriiformes > Burhinidae > Burhinus > Burhinus bistriatus. Next base: position 472,808 of record VYXH01009885.1, on the reverse strand, counting down.
TTTCCTCTCGCTGAATCGAGCTCTGCTGTTCTCATTTCTGTTGTACACTTTGCAGGGAAGGGACTGCCTCCTTCCTGTATGTTTACACATGCAAGCCAGATAGCATCCAAAAACCACCTTTTCCTTCATGACATTTTAATAGATACAACGAGGTTTTTCAGTGTTATAAAGGGGGTGCAAGGACCAAAATTCTTGGAATATCAGTGGAATTGGCGGCTTAACTACTCTTCAGAGCCTCTCTTCTCTGCTCTTTCAGCTGCCAGGCAGCTGGGGGTAGGAGTTTTTAAGTCACTCTCTAAAACCTCTTTCTTTAAGGGCTTTTAGTTCTCCAGCCACTTGGATTGATCAGCATCTGAGAGGAATTGTGAGGATTACTCCACAACAGAAATTATTTGTGTTGCTACTGATAAAGCAGTGTTAAAAGCTGCAGCAGTTCTCCCTGATCAGCTCTATTTGTTGAGTTTAACTGTTTTTCTCTCCAGAATATGCTGCAAATGATATTTTATAGCCAGCCTAAAAACCCCTTGTTCACTACATACCGGTTTTGCTCTATATTGAAATTCCAGATTGGAATTTGATACACCTAATTGGAAATGAGGTATAAAAATATTATTTAGTCAGAGGCATGGTAGGAGAGAAGAACTGAAATGCAGTAATATTGATGTTTATGCTAGAAAGCACAATTTAATCTTTTAAACTGTGTATATATTAAAGAAATGTAGAGCAGGCTGTAAGCTACTGACTTTGAAATTTACTGCTGATGTTATTTATACAATTGTGGAAATGCTACAATTCTGTCGTTAAATTTGCAAAAACAAGTGCTTAAATTTTGGCACCATGAAGCAGATTTTTCTAAGATGTTTGAGAGTCTAATTGTGCAGATGCATGCTTTTCAGTACTTCCTTGTACAGGCTGGGTATTAGTGGCGCTCTGCCTTTTTGCTCCACTGGGAACCAAGAGTTCTCAGCGTTTCTGAAAGTCAGTCTGTGCTCCTCCAGGAACTCAATAAGGTATACAAAAACTTGGGTGGCTTTCCAGACTTGGCTCAGCATCTGGATGTATCCAGTGTGCTATATACTTGTACACAACACGTTATAAAAATAAGAAAATGCACTGTTTAATATAACCTGGTTTAGACTTGCATTCTTTCTTTTATCTGCAGAGTAGGAGTACAGTGATTTCTTTCTCTCTTAGCTGTATTTCCCAGGTAACGCTGTTATATCCTGCAACAGGTAAAAGCAGATAGCCAGGGAAGCTGGTCAGTCTGTGAGAGTATGATTTGAAATTGCAGTATAATCCCACTGTAGTCTTCTGTTTACACAGCCATACTGTCCTGGGACAGAGAGTCGCACGGATTGCAAGCATTCTTGCTACGAGGAATCTGGGTCTGACAGGAATAGCCGATTCCCAAAGCTCAGCTCTGTTTAGAAAACTGGCTCTATTATCCGAGATTATGGCAGAGAGCAAACACTCCTTCAGTTTGCCATAGCTTTACCATCAAAAGAAGCTTTCTTTCAGGAGTTTGAGTTACCAAACAGAGTGTATTTTCCCAGGAGTGAGCGTTTGCTTCAAAGATGCCAGGCAGGATCGCACTAACAGTGCAAGGTTGTTGAAGTTGGTTTTATTCGAAATGACCGTAGAGCAGGAAGCTGTGCAGCGTGTGGCGCAGAGACGTCTCACCAGACCACGGGAGCTCGCTTGCACGGGGAAGTAGGTTGGCTGCATGCATTTACAGCTGCATCCTGGCTAATGATTCCTGCTGAGAGGGGTTTTCGGCCTGCGGAATTCCAGTATTGGTTTGGCACCAGGCTGCATCTCCACTGCACGGTGCAGACCAAACCCACATAATAAAGGTACCCTTAGAGCCATTTGCTAGCACGGTGCTTTAGGGGACATGGTACCAGACAAGTAATCAGAAAAATGGTTGACTTTAAAAGATGTCTTTTATTATAAAACATCTTCTTTCAAAACAAAAAACTTCTGCTATTTATATAGTCGAGCACTCCGTGTTTGGTGTATGAGGGGAGACTGCTGTGTATCAACACACTCCACATTTGAAGCATTGCCCTTCAGCCGTATTTCTGCTGGGGGCTGATTACTTTGTTAGAATCATAGTTCAATGAAAATATGGTTCCTCTTAGCAGATGCTCAACCCCTACATAGCAATTACTGTCTAATGTTTATTTTGCAGTGGTTACTGAGAGCTGTTGAGTCACTGACATCTTTGTTGAGAGTCCGGGGTTTTTTTTTTATAGTGCCATTTGATGAAGCCAAAATCCGATTCTCAATGTCTATTGTTTTTCACGGGCTTTTAGAGAACTCTCCTAAAAAAGGCAATGTTAACTGATTAGAGTCCAGTTAGCATGGCCAGAGAGAAACACCAGAAGGATGTGTGAATTCTGACTGTCGTCTTCATACACACAGAGGTCAAGAGACTGACACAGCGCATGCAGATAGCAAGCCTTAAATATATGCCAAGAGCATAAGTGTATTTGTCGCATGATCCTTGTTAATCCTCTGCTCATTTTCAAAAATAAGTAAGTGAATTAAGAACCTACATTCCATTGTGTTAAGGCGTTGTTATGCCAAAATCCTTTGAAAAGGTGGCTTAGGATCCTAATTCATTTAGCTATGGCTGGACATGTTAGCCACTGTGCTAAGGGAAGAGTAATACTTCTAAGGCTGAGTCAAGCAATCTGGATATAATTTTCAACTGTCATAGGGGGTCTGTACTGCCTTGAATAAGTCATGCAGACCTTGCTTGAGGAAAGGATGTGAATTTCTGACTGGCACCCATGTTTGCAGTATTAGATTTTTGAAAATCCCCATTTACTCGTCATTTAAACCTGAAGGTGCCTCTATTTCTGCTGATGATTTTCCCAAGGTGATTAACCTAGGTATCTGGCCATGGCCAGCACTGCTTGGCTCTCAATGTTACCACCAACTGAAGGATTCATGACTCGGCTCCCCTTGCAGGCGCTGGGGCGCAGCTTCCCTGGTTGTTCCCTGCATGGACAGGGACTCCCCTCAAAGGCAGGGGAGAAATGGCTGTTCAGATTCAGGGATCAGTTTTCTGGTGCCTCTGAGCATTTCTTTAATGGAAATAAATAGTAAGTAAACGATGTAGCGGGCATGAGATGGTTACTCATATGGTTCTTTCCATTTCCTACCCTAGATTCCCTAACGTGCATTCTTGTGTCAAGAACTACTGTTGATGCAGCACCACAATACCACAGTTTAAAAAAAAAAAAGGAAAAAGAATCAATTAGATGCAATTATAATTAAAGTCTACTGACTGCAAGTTTGTTCTGGCTGATTAGACAAGCTGAATGAGTAATTTCTTGATCATGAAATTCTGTATCATACCCCACCACATGTACAATCCTTTGTTTACACAGAAACCTCCATATTATGCTTTGTTTATTTTAAAAATCAAGTTCTATTTTTAAATATAATGACATGCCAGTAAAACCAAAAGGAGCATTGGCATATTCATTCACTCACAGCCTCCTTTTGTTACCATCTTTCCCCCTGGCAAATAAAATAGAAAATCATGCCTTCTAATAGGTTCATTTGTAAACTCAGCGGATGTGGGAAAATAAGGGGCAAGTGAGGCAGCTGCATGATCAGGATTCCTGACTTGTGAAAGCAGTATTTTGGCAGTGCCAACCAAGTCTTTGGTTTGTTTTGCTTTGGCTGGTCTCTAATAAGGCCCCCAATTTCCTCCTTGTTCTGGCTGCTGCTGAATTGCTGATGAGTCCGTGAGGGCATCTCAGGGTCATCTGGCTGAGGGTTTGTGGGAGCTTGGACTGTTCCTACAGCCCAAAAGGACTGATTTCATTGTTTTTTACCTGGTTCCCTTGAACAGTTCCAGGCATGATAATCTGTCAGATGTTATTTTCCAATAACTCTTAGACACTTTTGGAGACTTGCGAATGAAATCCACTGCTAGATTTCCCCACTGTGGTTTCATCCGTTCTTCTGTATTCCGGTCAAGATGTGGTATCTTTCTCAAACGAACACTTGGCTGAGCTAGGAGCTGCGGGATTGATGTTTGAGTCACTGGGTGAAACTGTATCACAGTGCTCTTCCACAGTGATATGATTTACATTCCTTTGGTGCCAAGTATGAGAGGGCTTGGTGATGTTATTTTTAGGAATTGCTGGAGACTTGACGCTAAGAAGCCTAAGATCAGCACTCCAGAAAACCTCCAGCAGGACCCTCTCAAGAACTAGCAGTGCAAGCCTGGATCAGCCCATGCTTTACCGTGCCTTGACAAGGATTACCCTGTGGAAGCTAATGCTTAACAAATCCGTGCTTGTGCATTGTTGGTTGTTTGGTTTTTGATTTAAAAAGAAAAAAAGAGAAAAGAAAAAAGTCAGAGTTTCTCTGTTAGACTAGAGTGATTGTGTGCTTGCCCGGCTCCAGGTAGTGTGGGCATTTGCCTTGTGAAACAACCACACATTTCGGAGACTGGCACAATATGATTGCTGTATTCAGCAGCCCAGGCTTCCTGGAGTTGCAAAGGACCATCCATTGAAAAGTAACAAGAGATCATGAGAAAGTTTGTGGGTGTTTACAGGAATTTGCAGATTTCCCATTCATTTTCTATGAGAGACTCACAAGGGCTGGCATTTCCTGACCAAAAAAAAAGGAGGGGGGTGCTGGGAGGGGTAAAAAGCACTTGTCTAAATCATATTGCTAATCATGCATTCAAAGTTGCAGGAGGTATAGAGAGAAACTGAATAGGTCCACACAGATAATGGGACAGATAATCATAAGTCTGCATATAAGCCAGACTGAGAACTGTGAGATTTCGTGGCATGCAGATGGATTGTATTGCTGTGGGCGACAGCTCCAACTCGGACTTTTCAGAGATTAGGTGGTCTGTGGTGTTGGCTCCTTCTGCACATTACTGGTCTTGGATGTCGAGATTACGTTCGCAGTTCCCAAGTTCAAACCTCAGCATACTACACACCCACAGATTCCCACAGTTTTGTCCTACAGATTGTCTCCTCTAACAGAACTCTCCCAGTCCTCATTTGCTTTCTTTTTTCACTGTTGCAATGAACAGCTTTGTTTTGACCAGAAGATTGAACGTAGCATGTTTTCCCACCTATGACCAGGTCTCTCACGTGCTAATCCTGAAGAAAACAAGAATCTCTAGATCCCACTCCCTTCACTCTTAGTTGCAGTGGGACATTTACTGCAATGGCACCTCTGAATTTGACGGCAAATGTTGCAGCCCTTTTTACCTGCCTGCCTCAGTTGTTCTTGTGAAAACGGGTGCGGGAGGTTTTGCTGGCATTGCTGCTGGAGGTGTATCTCTTCACATCAATAACTCGATTAGTACAAGCAAAAAAAGTTCAGTAACACCTATTCTCTCTTCTTTACTCCCTCCTTACTGCTTGTTTTGGTTTACTTTTCCTGATTAAAAAGGGGCATTTATGTAGTGGTCAGTCACAAACTATGAATAATGTATAATTTCGGAAGCATCAACTGATGATTATAGCTCGTCAGGGCTGCTTTGCTGTAGGTAGAACACAGATGCAGGAGGAAGACCACACTGCTCTAAAGAGCTGGACATCTTAGTAAACGAAGTAGAAAAGGGATGGTGTGGGAAGGGAAACAAAGTCACAGGGTAGCGACCAGTGCTACAGAAGAACTGACAGTAGACATCTAAGTCTTGTTTGTGAAACTCTGCTGCCTCTGCGTCTTTTTCACGTGACTTCTTTGCTCATGTGTTTAGTCGAGTGCATCTCGTCCTCTGCAAAACATAACCTTCTGCTCAGTTAAACCCCACTGGGGCTAAAGAGACTTCTCATGTGGCTACAGTTAAGAACCATATGTATGTGTTTTGTTGGACTGGGGTTTGTAATACGTATTACAGCAGTAATGAGACTTGCTCAAAATCAGGAAAGAATACTTAGATAGTTTATCCACAGCAAATAATTCAGCAAGTCTGTCACCAGCGCACTTCTGGTCTGTATAGATATTGCACACAGTAATTCATCTCTATAGAAAGACCCCATCAATAAAGGCCACCCATTCTTTCACAGTGAAGACCACCAATCCTTCAGTTGTCATGACTTCTCTGAGCCCATTGTTCCTTACTTCCTTTCTCATATAATAATTCTGACTTCCATGACCTTTCTGTCTGCTCCTCCAACACAGATTTTAGAGCACCTACCACAGAAACAAAGCTGAATCCCAATGATTATTGGTCTTCATTCCTTTCACCCTAGACGGAGCTGTGTTTTCCTTTCACTCCGTTTCCGTTTAGACTTTCTCTTCCAATTCCTTTAAACTGTCTGTCTCGGCTGCCCGGTTTGCAAAGGCTTCTTGTGCTGTTACTGCGTTTTTCTCACACCCCTCTGAAAGCCACAAGGTCAAAACAATGCTTCTAATCTCATTTGAAATCCCTTGTGTACTTTTTTTAGTTATGTTTTTGTGCCAGTTTTCTTGACAGATTTTGCTTTTAAATTGGGGTTGCAGTTTCTTCTCAGGGATTGAAGTTCTAGCTTCATAGAAATCAATAAAAAGCTTTCATTATTACTTCTTGTTCCCACATCTCTAGAGTTTTAGTAGACTGTATAGAAGTTTAAGAAATATGAAAAACATATTAAGTAAGAGTACAGGTAAGAGCAAAATTTCTTTTACCGTGTTTCAGAGTGATGGGTTTGATTTTATTTTTAGATAGATTGAACCACAATGGACTTTTTCTTAGCTTTAAATAGCACGTTTGTGTTTTGTATGCCATTCTGCCATCTTTATTTACATTGAGTGTGTTCCAAACCCCTGTGAAGTTAGTGGAAATGCTCCCCTTGAACTCTGTGAACTTGTATCAGAAACACATTAGTGTGTCCCTACGCTGCCTGAAGTCAAAGGGGCAGGCTACCTGTGGCATAAAAGACTGCTCATTGGAACAGACAGAGAAGCCTTCCTCTATTCTGTGCTCTGTACCGTCTCATTTGAGGGAATGCCTGCGTTATAAAGATGTAACAGTGTGTTGCCTGCTTGCACTTCAGTATCTTCATGAGCCCTCAATCTTAATTTTTGCAGATTCTTCTGTAAAATAGCAGAAGGTGATAAAAGCCCAAACACATTACAGGATATATATATATATATATTTTTTTTTTTTACTGTTTTGGGCTTCTGTCTCCATTTGCTGCAGTTTTGTTTGGTGTGTTTCTTTTGTGTCTAGTAATCCCATATAGAATATGTAGATTAGAGTCAAGTTTACATCTACAAAATATTTGAAAGGTGATGCTTTGAGTGCAGGCAGAGGTAGGAAACAGAGGTGGGAACCAGCTCTGTATTTTTTCCAATAGAATACTTATTTTGGACACTTGGCAAAAATTGTATTGTGGAAAAATAGGCAGCATCATTGTGAGCTCTCCCTGTAAACGTGGACAAGAACAGGTGAGGAATTAAAAAAAAAAAAATCATTACACAGCTATTCGGCAGGACTATTCTTTTGTAACAGGAAACTTATTCCTAACTAGAGGCGTGTATGAGACACCAGGCACTCAAAGTTGAATTTGTTGCACTAACTATGCCCTAGGGGTTTGCTGACCAGTTAGGAGGATCAACAGAAGAAACAATAAAGCATTTTTATTAGCCTTGAAGTCAGACCAGTGGGAATTTTTTAGAGAAGGGGCTACCCTAGATCTTTTTCATAAACTAACTTCCTCCAACTTATTTGATAACAGGAGAAATAAAAACAATCGAAAGAAGAGGAGGGGGCAGGGGAAAGAAAAACTTATCATTTGTTAATTACACGGTCAGATGTTTTGGAAATGTCAAAATGTGGCAGCTCCATACCATTTCTGTCAACCATTGGGTATAGGTGGCTGCAGACATGTTGTCTCTATGTCGGGAAACTTTAAGGGCAAGATGAAGTTTGTACGTGCATGAAAACTACACTGGTATTTGGACCTGAACTGTATTTTGTCAATGACTTGCGGCCTCATCATCATGATTATTCATTCAAAGGTCTCAGACAAAACAAAGGGACTATGCAAACGTACATTGAGAGACAGAGATTTCAACTGGAGAAATGCTTTGAGTTATTAATTATTGAAATATTGATGTTCTCGGTGGAAGTGCTGTATCTGCTGCTGTCAGGTCAAATAGTTTTTTCTGTTTCTCTTACTGTCCGGGAATGCTGCAGCAACAGAGTTAAGGGATGACTGCCCTTAGCTTAGTTTGCTGCCCTCTAGGTCAAGCTCTGAATATTTTAATCTGACAGAAATAAGGATCGGGGGTCTCAAACAGTGGTACCGTCAGCCGCTCGATAACAGCGCTTCTAGAAACTAGGCTTTTTTCCTGTTATGTCTTACTCTGACCTAAATCATCATTGCTGTAAAAGATAAAAGCCCAAACCCTTCAATTGGAAACAGATACAGAAATACCTTTCAAGATTTGATTTAATACTGCATCTAATATGTGCTGAAGTTAATAGCACTCTCTGAATCGACTCTCCTGAATGTAGGTTCAGATGCTTTTGTACTAACGTTGCAGCTGAAGATTTAGATGCTGCAGGAATGTGATTCTAAAACAGCGTTCTTATGCAAAGTCACCTGATTTTCAGTGGTGTCTCAGTTCTCTTGAATTCAATGAAGCTGAAGCTACTTGCTTTTTTTAAGTATACAGGAGTTTCTCAGATGTTTAAAAGTAGAATCAATGGGGCTTAATGAAACTTTTCTTGCAACTATTGACCTGCTTGAATTTTGAGTGATTTTACTCTTTTTTCTGTGTCAGAGTTGAGAAACTTAGCTTATGGGTACCTCTGTATAATTTCATGACCTTTATTTTTAGAGATGACCGTCAGGATTTCAAAGCGATAAATTTAATCTAACCATAGACTGCTACTCTCTCCAATGTATTTACACACTTAAAATAGACCAAAATTATTTCTCACTACATATGCCAGTCAAAAACCTGGAAATACCACAGTTGATCAACTGGTGACAGGTTGGGCCAACTTTTTTTTTTTTTTCTTATAATTACCAGTCATTGATTTCCTTATTGTCAAGGTCACCAGATAGCTATGGAAAACTTTATCCCAAAATGCTGGGATTACTGGCATTTTGTGCTATTTCATGAAGAAAAAAATGTAAAAAACATGAAGAACTTGCAGAGTCTCTGCCCTCAAGTCTCTTTACAAGAAACTATTTTTTATTATTAGATACTGGACCAAGCTGCTCTGCAATTTTTCCACTGCTATTAACTGTAAATAACTTCCAGCTTGTATTAACCCTTTTTGCTCACGACAAGCAAAACTTGTTTTGTATCTGCTGGGTGTAATGAGAGAAACAGATGAGCTGAGAATTTGAGGCTGGGTCAGAAGCAGAGCTGTTTTCTGTTGGGACTATGTTTATGAACTCCTCTATTAACATTCTCCTTCCTGACTCTCCTTAGAGAACGGAAACATTTTTATCGGGTAGAACGTTTTGGGAAATATATCCATGGTAATGCTGGATTTGATCTTGTGCCTGCTGAAGTAAATGACAATGTTCTTGTTAGCCTTTGGGAAATGGCTATGCTTTGCAAAGATTGTCCTGAAAAGACATTTGTATCTATCCGATAGGTCCAAGCTGGAAAGCTATAGCTCTAAATTAAATTCCTAAATCCCTCTGGTTGTCTAAAGGCAGCAAGCAGCAAGACCTCAGATATGACTGGAGCCTGTAGATGCTGTCTAACAAAAAACACTAACAGAAATAAAAATATTAATACATTTCGATTTAAGGAGGCAAGCAGCTCTTTTTGAGCATTTCTTGAGAGGGAAATTCTCTAGCCCTGTGTATTGCCTTCTGGAATGCCCATGTCATGCCGAGATTTTGTCCCAGTCTTGACTCCTAAATCGTCTGCTATGGCTTAATTACAGAGTGAGACTCTGGGTGAGAATTTTCAGATGCCTTTATGAACCCTAAAGACAATGGAAACACAGGGGGAAAGTACACGTTGCAAAGTGTGTGATGATTTGCAATCTAAAGATTCCAAGATTAAAGATGCTGAGACACTTAGCGCAAGAAATCCGATGTACCTGTCAGGCTGCAGCTGCCCCGAGCTGATCTGTATTTTAAATGCTCCACTCATGTATATGAATCTGAAGAGTGACCCTGTAATGGAGAAAGAAGATGCAGACTTCCCTTTACAGGGCAGTTTTTTATCTGTTTTTCTTTATACATAACAGTAAAAGCATCTCTTCTATGAAACTTAGAAATTTCTTTTCACTTTGATTAAGAACTCTTACCAGAGAAATACAGTATGAAGTGCATTCATTTAAAATCAGTCTTGTCCACGTTGATGTCACATCTTATGGATGAGCAAAGTTTTACACGTACTCTCACTTTGCCACAAAAGAGGGAAAAGGTAGTTGCTATGAGCATTTAAAAATTCTTGCACTGAAAAGATTCCCAGGTACTATTGCATTTTTTAATGGGAATTGTGGCACAGAGGCACTGGCCTATAAAGTTCATTAGCGTTTAAAATGTATCTGAGCTTTTGGCCAGACAAAATTAACAGTTGGCAGGAGGTCACACAGGAACCTTTTGGCAGAGCTGAAAAGTGGTTCCAGCCTCCCTGTGGTCTCTGGAGAAGGATTCTGGCTTTTCACTTTCTCTTCTGGATGTTGAATAAAGTTCTCCAGCATCTGCTGAAGCCACCAGAATCTTAACACTGGCTTGAATGAAAATTAGATTATGTATCAAAAGGATGAGTAGCAGTATTATCACAAAAGTGATCTGAACTTTACCTACTTATCCTGGCCAGAAAGCTGGTCCTTAGAGTTTTACGTATGACTTTTTATTCTTATTCAGGTCGTAAGTATCCTTGGTGGAATTTCTTCTGGTTTCTGTTGCAACTAAGTAACTGCCTTAGTTGCATGGGAGTTTTTTTGCAACTAAATCTGTCAGATTTCTATCTCCTCCGTGAGGAGAGAATCAAAACCTCTTCAGGCTGTGTTTTTTATACCTCTGCCAGTTACTCTTCTCCCACAGTATCCCAACCCTCAAAAATAATCACAACATCCCAAATAACTAGTCTTTGTTGGAAGTTGTGACCAAAAAGAAATATTACTAAGTCAATATTTTTGCTGCTTGATTTTTTTCAGGACTTTACTCCACGGGCTTCAAATCACTAGCCAGGAGACTATTATGGTTGCAGCTGCAATCGCCTGATGGATAAATTCCCTATCCCATCCTGTTTGCTTAATCTGGGATTCTGAAACATGTTCTCGTATCAGACAAGGTAAATGTAAGGTTCTTTGTATTTTCATCCACCAGCTTGGCTGTGCTGCTAATATGAATGAGTCTGCAAGGTTTTGGGACCCAGTAGACTCATGGGTTGTTTGATTCTGCTGAGCCTGATGCACCAGAACAGATCTCATTACAGGTTTGGGGCCCAGGTCACAAGAGAAAACAGATGGATGAAATGCACATAAAGAGGACAGAAGATAAAAGGAGCAGAACTGGGAAAGGTTTAGGCTGGTCAGAGGAGGGAAGGCTTTGTCTGGCTATCTAGTGCAGTCCCAATGTGATGTGTTGCATTTCTGTCCTCCATGGAGGCAGACAAGGGAATAAACAGGCAAAAAAAGAAAAGCGTGGCAGGGGGGTGAAAGTATGCTAGATAGAAAACTACTGAGTTATATTATTGATGTGGAAACTTTGAACGTGTACGTAGCCCAGAACTATACTCGAGTTGTGATAATTTTGCCTCTGATAAGCAAGGTAACTGTGCATCCAAATTGTAAGATAAGCATCCAGAAGAAAATATCTTCTTTTCAAAACTGAACTAGAAGACTAAGATTTAGTGCTGGAAGGCTACATTGCATGCTGTGGTTTCTTCCTGATGAGTTTGCAAATCTTCCTTAAATTATTGACTCATCCTATTAATTTGAAATTTGAAAGGTAGGTTTTATTGTACTACTTACCTATGTGTAGATATCTGGGTGAAAAAGGGAGAAGGAGGAAGCAAGGGAATGGAGATGAGCTCCTATGTGTTGTATTTCACTTTAAAGTCATATGTTAAAAATAACCCCTTTGCATTCAGCTGTAGAAACAGTGTCAGAATCCACAGGGGGCTGTTGTGTTTGAACAAGGCTGCTCAATTTGTTTTTGATTAAGAATAATTATTTATTGCAAGGCATGCAAGTATGGGTCATATCATATGATTCCTGGGGGGGTGTGTGTGCGCGCGTTTTGTTTTGGTTTTGTTGTTTCTCTGTGTGTCTTGGTTTAAATTTATCTCAATCACCCAATTTTTTTGACAAGTGAAAATGAATGTATTTGGGATACATCTTAAAAAACGTTATTTATCCTGACCAAAAGAACAGCAAAAGAGCAATCTTGAAAGATTTCTATAATGGAAATGAAACAATCAACTCAGAAATATGAGGAAGAAATTACACCCATTAAATACATCTAGACTGATGAATGATATGATGGCTGCCTATTCAAGCTGGAAATTTTACACATGATTGAAGCTTTATTTGGTCTAATGAAATGTGCTTCCTGAATGCTGCATCTGAGTGACGGCATGACCTAGAGCACAAAAGAAAGTATTATGTGATTAGACTGAGATCATTCTCATTTAAAGTCATTGTGATATAATTTTAAGTTTTTAATTAGCAGCATATACTTTTGTGTCCATTGCTTCTTTTATTGCGAATACCTTTTCAGGTCTTGTCCTTCTGCAGGCTTGTTTGAAACTCAGCGCGGATTAACAGCAAAGGGGTTTGGAGTTCATTGATCCGTTTTTTTTTTTTTCTTTTTCTTTTTTTTTCTTTTTTATCCCTCCCTGAAGTGGTGAATGGTGGCGGGGAGGAAGCTGATCTTTCAGAATAGGCTCATCTTGTGCTGAATTGTTCACATGTTCCACAATACATTCTTCAAATTTTCTTTAGCTCAGAATCCAGCTTCAATCACTTGTTTGACCTAGGAAAATATTGATAGTCACATCCTTTAAATTAGTGAAATCGGAGTTGTTGGTGAAGCCACTGATTCTAGATGTGTTCCCTTCACCTCCTTAGCTACGGCAGCTGGGATTTTGTGAGAGCTGTGCCATTATCCTGCTTTACACCAGCTAGGAGTTTGTACCTAGGTCTTCTACACCACACATTTCTTACCTCACTTCACCTTTATGAGCTGGGTCTTTACTTTGAAGCTGTTTTGTGTACCAAGCTGGAAGGCAACTAGCCACACAGAAAACACCAGTGTTTTGATTAAAAGCTATTAAATCACATTTGACTTGTGCAAAATTTAACATGGTTCATAATACAATTTTATGAGCTATTGAGATTTTTGGCACCATAAAATGATTTTGTTAATGGGTTTCAGCAGTTGTTACTTAAAGTGATGTTAAAAAGTAATGAAGGGGGAAGTAAATGCAAGGGGTGAGCTTGCTTCTCAAGTCCACAGGTCTTTCCTTTCCTAGCTGGAGAGCATTAGTAGGGGTAAGCAAGCATTAAAGGGATTCAATGTGCTCTCTTTGTGTGAAAGAGCTCGCTGCAGACCCCATATTTTTAGATGAATATGAACTTGCTGACCACAATCCTGAGTTTTAGCTTGTTAGTTAGGTTGACTGATGAACACCCAGGACCAGACAGATAAGCCAGACACTTAATCTATCTACTGTATGTGTTCAGTCAGACCAAAGCTTTATCAATCATTTCAAACTGCATTTCAAGAGCATATTGTATAGTTTCCCATTGCCATAAATCACTGAATTTGGAGCTTGTAGCAATTTAACCACCTCCTTCATAAGGTAACTGAATGTATGCATGTACCTGTACATACCTTGTTTTGTGCCCATATGGAAGATTCATATCTCATAATTCCTTAGAATACTTTTTTATTGCAGCCTTTAGTTAAAATTTGGGAAGGTAAAAGAAGATCAGGAACAGCCTCTCAATAAGTTTTAGAAATATCTCAATTTGAAATTTAGAATCACTTTCTCAGATCGTTTTTTAACTCACTGCATGGATATCTTCTTGATCAGCCTTTTCTTTCCTGCTACAGTGAAAAGTATAAAGCTAAAAAAAAGATATTAAAAATGCATGTGTGAATTGCAGAATAAGATCCAATGCTGAGAGAGGCAAAAGAAATGATCTTTTTCTTAAAGGAGACTTCCCCATTTTTTGCCTGTTTTAATACTTTTTTCATCTGTTTTTATACATCTAGTTGTGGGAGCTAATCATATGTATGTTTCACAAAGGTCAAGCAGCATATTTAGAGGCCAATTCACCTGATCATTTGTGATACCATATGTATAATGTAGGCTTCAGATGTTCTCAGACCTCCTTTTCTGCCAGAGCGCTATGGATATAAGAACTACATCATGCTGAAGGTTCACCAAGTTCTGTAACTTGTTTCTAATAACCAAATGTAGAAGTTCTTAAGGTTCCCGATAGCTTTATGTGGGATAATCTGTTCCTCAGTGTTAGATCACCTCAGAGATTCCCTGCAGTTACTGTCTGGCTTAAGCTTCAAGACATGAGATTTAATAACTATTCCAATTCTCATGTTAGCATTCAGGATTATGACAGATATTCCCAGCACCAACAGAGATCTGTGACTCCTTTTGGAGCCTTGCTAAGACAGTCACCTACCTGTACAGACAGCTTTCCAACCTTTGGCTCCCAGGAAGAAATTAAACATCATGGCTTAATTTTTAGAAGCCTCCATATTTATATCATGAGAATTTTGCCTTCATTATTTTTAGCCATTGTTGTAATTTTTTGTTTTTCTTTGGTGGCCATAGTAAGCGTACATTGTTGTGCACAGATTGCCTTTGGTCTCAGAAATGACTCAAATGGCTGCACAGTGCAGATTGCTGATAAAACACGAGGAAGAGGTTGTATATGAGAAGGTGGTGGAGCATGTTTAAAGGCACGCAGCAATTAGGTAAGTTGCAGCTTATCAATAGCAAGTTCTTTCATTAGTTTCTCTTCAAATTATATTTTGTGGTTTATTAAGCATTATTTTTAATAATTGGTGAAGTCTGAGTGCAGTCTCTGTAGTAAATGACTGGCCTAGATTTGGACCAGCCTTTGTGCCTTATAAACCTGTCAACAAATATTGTTCTCGGTCGTGGTGTCGTAGCCAGCACTGCAGAGCAGTTGAGAAGGAGGCATGATAATGTATATGGGACAAATTACACATGACAAACAAATTAATTATATGTAATGCTTGGCATAACAAACATGAATTTTGGGCATGACCATAATACATGATTTTTCTGCCAACAATTATCATCCGCTTAAGTCACGTCTTGGATGAAAAGTGGGTCTTGTGATGTTATGGTAAATGCACAGAATACAAATAAGCGGACACCTATGGTTTTAAGCTATATACATAGAGATTAAGTACTTGACTGTGGATATACTTCAGGTGCATTCAGAGAGATTTGGTTTCCCGTGCTAACTGCAGTGAATGAGTGGGATTATTTTCATGGGTTTCAGTGGACTTTTGGATTGAGTCCCGGAGCCTGATGTCATACTTTGCCTAGCAGAGATTTCTGAGAGCACACAGGCCTGAGCATCCAAGGAGCTAGCAATGCTAGCAATAAGGCCCTTTATTTACAAGTTAAATAACTTCCCCAGTGTATTCTGGTGAACTTTAGGCAGTTGGTGGTTCCTTTCCTTTGCTTAAAATCACACTGAGGAAGAGGTAGGGCCACATCCTTTGATAGACAACATATCGGCTGGTTACAAATCTTGATCCGCTGTATAAAAGCAGAAGGTGAGACTACACTAAGATTTAGGTTTTGGATTCATGGACTGTGGGAAAACTAGTTACACAGCCTTTTAGGTTTCCTCTGCTGAAATGCAACTCTTGATCACTGTAATTTTGAATGATGCTTAAACGGTTTCTCGGACTACATGAACCACAGACTGACCAAAGCTTTGCCAATGAATGAAAAGTCGCTGTGCTTCTTCACAGAATATTTCTGAGATTTGTCAGTTCTGCTCACACTCCTCAGACCTGGGGAAATGAATGGAAAGTGGTTTCCAGGGATATTCTGCTGATAATGATGAAGAAACTCACAGCCACACCACGAAAACAAATTCTAATTGTACTTGTGCTGACAAAAGAATGATAGTGATGAGGATGTAGTTTAAAAATACAACACAGGCTTTTTTTTTGTTGTAAAGCTTGTTTCAGGAAATCCTGCATTTTAGTGGGAATTTTTCATCTTTGGAAAATGCTGAATTTTAAGAATGTATAATGCTGTATTGTCTTTTCCCAAGGTATGAATTTTGGGTTTAATTTGTGATATACTTATGTAAAGTGAAAATCAGTGTGTAAAGGTACTTCTTTCCTGAGCATTTTTATTACATAGCTATGTAAATGTTCTTATGCAAATAGGGACAATAATTATGGCTTAAGGCTATATACATTACAAGTAGGAAATTCCTCATACATTTAAATACATATTTTAGAGGCAGATCTGGATCTGATTTAAAAATCTACAGTGGAGTGACACCATCTTACATCATCAGTATCTGGCCTTTTGAAATTCAGAGAACTCATTAAAAATAAAATTTGCGGGGGGTGGGGGCATAGCGTTATATCATATAGCAAGTGAGCACAGGAATGACTGGCAAGAAAATGGTATGCTACAGATGAACTGGATGGTGGACAGATTTGCAGTGTTGTAAAACACATGGGAAAAGTCCCGTCTCTTTATTTTTATTTTTTTTTTCACCCCCTTATTAATTTACCGCAACCACAAGCCATGTGTTCCAGTTCCTGTCTGGGAAAAGACGCTGGTTAGACCATGTTGTGACTTAGTCGAACCAGTGATCTAAAAGCAGCTGGAAAACCCCAAGAAATTCTGAATTGCTCACAAAAGAGCCAAGGAACGTTGTTTGTAAACTGCTCAGCATAGAGCCAAGTCCGTTCGGGTCATATCGTTGTGCTTCCTGTTATGTAGTAACAGCTGTAATGAAGGACATCAGCAGTTGAAGATCAAGCGGACAAAATATTTTCAGTGAAATCTTATGCCTTAAAATGATTGGATTCATAGTCCACCCAAAAGTTTATGTTCAATGTTAGCACAGCAGGGACTTGTGTGAAACATCCCAACCAGAGCTCTTGTCAAAGTATGTAGTAGATGTGCTTCATATAGGTAATGTTGACGCTTGCACTTTCCACCCTAGCAGCTGTGGCCCAGTTGACTTGAGTCAGGTTTCACAGCGTTTTTACTGACAGTCTTTGCTCTATAGCATGGATCATTGTCTCATGCGTTGCCTTTTCTCAGAATAGCACAATTCTTTTGGGATGGATTTTGAAAGGGATGCCCATCTGAGTGGGCAATATAAATTCTTAAGAAAACAACATTGGTTGCAACTACCTTGTGCTCAGGCTGCAAACAGTAGGTAACACATAACCATCCTGCCCCAGGAGCAATCCAGAAAACAGGTGAGCTGCTTCAGCTCCTCATTTCCCTTCTTGCTTTCAAGGAGAGTGAAGAGAAACATGTTCCTGTCCCTTATGCAACACAGATAATTTCATCTTCTACATTAAGGATGTATAGCGGACTTGAGGTTTTCTCTAGTCCTCTCTCTTCTCCAGCCAATCCTGGAAGATCAAGCCTCTTGCCTCCCCTCAGCTATGATATTTGATGCAGTATCCTAGATAGAGACAGGAGCGTTTTTATTGTCCATATCCACCTCCTTGCCAGCAGGTATGAGAACTAACAATTTTCCACACAATAAAGAAAATGAAGAAATGAAAATTTAGAAAAAGAAGGGCTGATATTCTTGATTATTCAAGGGACGTTTCCCATTTTAGGTGTCTATTTTGAAAAGGGAGTAGGTGACCCGCAGTAGGTGGCATGGAGGAAAAAGGATCATGTAAACTTTTTTTTTTTGCTTTGGTTCAATCTTCGTTGTGGATCTCTTCTGCTTTCCTTCCCTGCTTAATAACATACCAATGCTTATGCATATCTTAGTGGTTAGTAATAGAGAAATGACTGAAAATAAGCATGATCACATAATGGTTTGGAAGGCCTAAAATCCAGTAGATTGATTTTTAGATGGCTTACCTGTGATTAAGACACGGTGAGTAAAGTTTAAGTTATCATCAGAGCAACAGTATTGTACCGTGTGTATGTACTAGAGCTTCATCCCATTTGAGTTCGGTGTTGTAGGTGTAGGCCAGACACAGCACAGGTCAGCATATATGGAAGGTGCCCTTCTAATTCTTCTAGCCCCTCAGTTGCTTGCATGCATTATGAGCGATTCCAGTTTCTTGCCCTTTCATGTCACAGTCCACAACAAATTCTTTCCTTCACAGACTTTCTGATCTGTCACCGCAGTGGTCCAGCACCAAGCAGAATGCCAAAGAGACCTTGAAAAGCACTCTTCAAATCAAACAGAAACAGTAGGTCCACTCAAACAGGACCGGGCTACAGAAAATAAACAATATTTGAGCTTTACTTATAAATAATTAATTTGTGAGTGGCAGTAAGATATGCTAAGCTACAAACTGTTGACAGCAAGACTTTCAAAGGTTTGGTGAGTAAAAAGGAAACAACCTGTGACCAGAATAATAAGAGAAACACTTGGGAACGACATCAGGCCAGTAGATGAAGAACTCAAAACTACTGATAACAAAACAAAAAGTTCAAATTACATTTCCATGTGTTCCAATTCTACAATCACATGCAGTCTCAGTCTCCAGATAAAGACCTGGATCTTCATTTATATAGGATTATAGAATGGTTCAGGGTGGAAAGGACCTTGGAGATCAGTCAGACCAGCCTACTTTTTGAAGCAGAGTATGTAAATAATGTTGTCGCCTGAGGACTATTTAACCTACAGAACCAAAAAAAACATTGCATGTGGCACACTTACATTCTAATATGGTCTCCACCTTCACGGAAGGGAAAAATAATGCGATTATTTTTCTGAGACCTGGATTTTAACAACTGGAGTTCTCTTCCAGCTTGACTTTTTTTCTTTTTTCTTTTTTTCCCCTTTTTTGGGGTAGCTATTGAATTCTCACAGAAATCAAGGTGAATTTTGGGTAGTGAACTGTCGGTGAGCTGACCACTCTCACTGTGATTTTTCTAGGCTAAGCACTTTGAAAGGTTGAGCATGGTATGTGCAAGAATGTAATCAAGCAAAGGGAAATATATCTGGGAATGAGTGTAATCTTACCTACTGCTACTGGTGAGATAGGAATGCATTTGTATCTCACTGGTAAGATTGACAAGGGTTGTTGTTGCATGGTTTTAAACTTCCATTGTAACTTAAAACGTCTTCTTTCTACCCTGAGTGTTTAAGTTCAACTTTTTCATTTTCTTTATTTTTTTAATTATTGGTTTGGTTTTGAAGCTCTAGCCTTTTTATTTTTTTTTCTGAGTGCATATTTGTATTTTGCTACCAGTTGAGAATTTAAAAGAAATGTTTGTCTTTTGGATTTCTCTATCCCAAGCTTAATCCTTCCCAGAGACTCAAATGAGATCAAGGTCAGACTTTGTCATCAAAGATGGAGAGGGCACATTTTTTTCCCGGGGTGCCTCAGCGACGCAAGTCTTATGTGGTTTGATGAGTGTGAAAGGCTGGAGTGATTTAGTAACTTGGGTGTAAGGGAGGAACTCTTATGTTATAATCTATCCCTTAAATTTAAAAGAGCTAAACCATTTAGAATAAGGGGTAACTAACTTGTGTTGTGAAGACAGACCCATTCAACAACGAGCCTTACTGTTTACTGTTGGCACTAATGCACTGTTTACCAAAGACAAAGTATGTTTAGTAAACGTGCTGTTTACTAAACCTCTGTTGAAATATATTTAAACTTTGAATTGCATATAGTATATAGTTGTATCCATAGTGACTATACCACATACACACGCGCATATATTTTGTACTGTTATTTTTGCTCATCTTCTGGATCTAAATCTAAAACACTTTCAAATTTCATGGCTTTGATAACAGAAATATGAAATGTTGTTAAGGCATTTCCTTGCAGGGAAAATTTTGGTTTTGGAAGTGTCAGTATAAATGACAAAACAGAAGAAGGTTATTGTACTGTGTACAGTACTCTTGGCTTAGGTGACTGGTTAGGGTGGTATAAATAAGTATCTAGACATGTAAATACTCTACCTTTTTCTTTTTCTTTATTGTTAAGAAATAGCTTAATTTCCAGGGCTGTTATGCTCCTTTTTCTCACACAGACTTATACCTGTGCAGTAAATATACCACTGAGTCAGGCAGCTTACTTAGGTGCTGTTTGTTAGACAAGTTTTACCCCTATTTACCTGTGCCTGTGCACCTGAAGAATAAAATGTTCCCACGCGTGAAAAATTATCTTGATTTGAAAACTCTGCACGTGGAGATTTTGCAGTTCAGAATTATCCAGGTATGCCAGTCTGTGTTTGAATCCGTGTAGGCTGGTTGCCATGCATGCCAGAACTGTGGACCATATACATCGTGTATTGTACAGCACACAATTAAAGGCTCAGCCTACAGCTACTGCGGCTCATGAGAAAGTCCTCCTCTGGTGCAAAAATAGGAGGAACAGCCTTCTGACAAGAGCTGGCACCTTCATGACAGGCATATCCTTTCACACTGTGGTATAATGCAGTTCTGCATGCTTTGAAGGCCCAAATTGGAGGTGGTCCTGGCTTATCTTTCAGTAGATACTGATCTTTATCACAGAGTCATAACAAACTGTTCAGTGGAATTGGAGGGGGTGAGAGAAGCCGTTGGCTTCGTTTAGAACAAGTCTGACGTGAACATTGAGATATTCTGTACTTTGAGTGGCTGGCCTTTTTTTATGTCAGATTTTAAGATGTATATAAAAATCAGTGTTGTATTAGACCTACTCCATTTCACTGGATAAAACAAAGAGCCCATTTCAATGAGATGTTCAAAATATCGGGCATAAAATTCTTGTACTTGAGGACATTCTGTTTAATTCTTTTGTAACTACCACTGAATGATATGAAGTGAAATGGTGTCTGTTCTAGTAGAATTTCTCAGGCATACGCTCCTTTACCTTAGTAGCTTGTGATCCCCTTGATTCAGAGGAGAGAAAATACAAAATTATTCGGTGATTGGAGGAAAGTGAGGCAAAGTGTTATCTCAGAGCTGTGATATTTGGCTTCCAGTGGACACAGAAACTTGACACAAATCAAACGTCAAACTAGCTGATAGTAGACAGGAAGGATTAGCGTTGACACAGCAGACCTGACCCCTGCCAGCAGCGTAGCTGTGTTTAAATACAGCCATGCCTATCTGAAATCACCCCAGGCATATGAGCGGTAGAAACTGTAGGTGAAGATATAGGAAACATGGTGCGTTACGACATTCTCATGCTTAATTGGGCTGACAGCTCAGTCTGGATGGAGGACAGTGTTTATTTACTCATTGTTGTGTGATGAGCAACTAGAAAGATATGTCTGCTTTAGCCCATGCTGATATTGGTCCTAACGCTGTCTGGCTCCAGCTGCAGTAAGCCAGGACAATACAACACAAAAAACTTCCTATTCACCATCACTTCTAAGTCTGTCCTGGCACAGATATGCAATGACCTCAGACCACAGTTGGGTCTAATAAGGAATTTATCTTCATGGAAATGTGACCTCTTGCTACCAGAAGGCTACAAAAATACAAGTAACAATGGGTAAATGAAGATAAAGGTTTATCCTGGCCAACTGTGGCTTTTTCAAAACAGTTCAACCCTGCCATGACAAAACTACAGTTTGTCATAGGGTGCTGTCTGAAGCTCTTAAAAAGGTTATCAAGGTCATGATTGAAAGAACATGTTATTATTATTGTTTTTATAAGTGAAAATTACTGGATTGATTCTCTCTTCTTTTGAGTGATGCAGACATTCAATATCAGTTTTCAAATCCCAGAATCCACTTTGGCTACAGGAACAGAGATTTCAGGAACTTCAATTTTTCACTGAGGAATTAGGTTTTTTCTCTCTTAACCTCCCCCCTCCATACTAGGATTTCATACTCTGTATGTGCTTTTAATCTTGACTTCAATATATTTTACTGTGGCTAGCTTTTAGTTACAGTTTAATAACTTCAGCTTTATTTTGCCTCGGGCCATATTATAATGAATAAAAAGCTTTTCCTGTGATTTAGTTGAATTTATACAGCTGCCCTTGAAACAGCTGCATAACTTTTCCTACTGACTAGGAAGGATGACAGTTTACTCAGTATAGACTGATCAGCTGAATTCTACTTCCAAACTCAATTTTGCCAAAAAAGCATGTGGAAACAAATCCAGATCTATGAGCATGCTTCCAGATATTTTTTGTGATGTTGCTATTTCTTAAATTAAAGTTATCCTCACCCCCAGCAGTAATTTAGACTGAATAAGGGCCATATTTTTATATGGTTCTGTATGGCACCTTGTGCAATGAAATATCTAATCTGATGAGGGCCTCTGGCACAGCAACAGTAGATACTTCCCAGTTTCCAAACTTGTAAAGGAAATGGTAAGTAGATTTGCGGAGAAGCTTACATCAACCGTTGAGTATCTTGTAATCGCATGCTGCTAGGCTCTTCCTGTGAAGACAGCTTAGAAATAGGTCAGATCCAGCAACTGCTCCATTGAGACCTGTGGAGAGGTGTGTCAAAAGTAAATTTGCAGAGACCGTGCAGGGGATTTGACCAGAATCGTGTGGCAAGCTCAGTACAGGCACGGCATCAAGCCTTTGACTTGGTTCATTTCATGTCTTAGAAACTGGCGTCTAAAAATGAACTATAGCCAGGAGCCTATGTAGATTCCAGCCCAGCAGGCAGCTAGGATAATGAATAATATTTGCTGTGTGGGAACCTGCCTACAAATTGAAGGACGGCAGATAGGATGGAAGAGGCAGGAGGTCAGTAGTATGAAGCTTAGGGAGCACGTGGTTTGAATGCAACTGTGAAACCTAAGACACCTCATCAATTTGTGTGACTTCTTTAATAAGTGCCCAGCTTCATCTTAAAGCAGGGAATCCTCTCCACAATTCAAGACACATGAAAGACATTAACTCCTAATTCCTAGTAGTCTCCTGAGTACCTGTTAATAATTATGGCTGGCCTTTTTGGCCTTAGAAGCTTTGAATTACCTGGTGTTAAACCTTTTAGAGTAAACTGGAAACCAGTATAGTATGCTGAATGTGAAAAGGTATATTTATTAATACTTCCATGTATTGACAAGTATGAATGTAGTATATGGTTCTTACTGGCTCAGGATTAGCAAATATCAAGTTGAAATGAAGAACAACTATGTACATGTACTTAAAATAACAGGTTTAAAAGAAATCTTGTAAAGAAAAGAAAAAAGAGCAGCAATAAACTCTAGTCTGAGATCATACTATTAAACAGAAATATTATTAAAAGAGCAATTTTTAGAAAAATGAAAATGATCAGTTTGCCCAGCTGTTCTAGTAGCAAGAAAAATCTTAATTTAAAAAAAAAAAGTGCACACATAGTATTCATCTCAGTATTAAACAGGTAAGTAAAGAAAGGGCAAGACAGATTAGATCCTGTTGTGGAGTGTACACTCTAAATTTAAAAAGATTATAATATACGTAATAAAGGTGAAGCACCCCACCAAACGTAGAGAGTGTGGCGCATTGAGTCATGTAGTGAACATATTCATTACAGCTCTGAAGAATTTGGGGTCAGTTCTCCATTCCAATATAAAGAAGGCTCAAATGTAGTGTTTTTGTAATATATGTTCAGTTAAAAGCCCTCCTCCCAGCTTTCCACTGCCAGAATGAGGTAAAGAATCTGGAGATTTTAGAACTAATAAGCCAAGCAGTAAAATAGCGCACATTTGTATCTAGCCTGATGAAGTATGGGAATGCACCCAGAGAAGGCTTGGCTTCTTCAGCACAGATGCTGATGGGTAGACGCAACAGGGCTTTATTCAATGAATTACTGTGTCTCAAACCTTGGCAAATACCATCCATGAAAATTCAATGAGGGGAAAAAAAGGCAAGGAAAACCAGACTCCAGTTGTTGTACCAAACCACCATACAGAATGACAGCTGGGCAACCTGCAAACTGACAACAGCTGAACGTTAGGAAATTGGGAGGGAAGAATTAAAGAAATCTTTGAGACCTGTGTTGAAATACCTAAACATCCTTGACCTCCACTGGCGCGGGAGAAAAAAATTGAAAATCTGCTGTCTCTGGGCAGAGAGAAAGCTGTGTAATTACAGAATAATATCCCACTGCACTTAACAGAAAAGCTCAGTAAGATAGTTACCATCAAATACTCCAGCTCTTAGTTGTCTGGGAGCCTCTGTAGGTCAGAAAGATGAGACAGACCCTTCACAGCCCGTCCTGTACAACAACTCAGGCCTTTCCACAGCAGTGTGATGGGAACAGAAGTTAATCTTTTGGATACAAAGATCTCAGACTCATTCAGAACTCCTGTATGCTTCCTTACTGAAAAGACTTTGATAATAATTAGTATCCTTCAAACATTCTGCATGCTGTCTTTGTACATACTGGGTTAGAAAAATTGAAAGTAATAAGGCAGAAAAAAAAATTCTTGCATTTTTAATGTGATAGAAAATATAGCCTTTCCTGTCAGATTTAATTCTCACTATAAATGTCCACACTGTGTTTGTGATATTTTTAAAAGCCTGGATAGAATCATACTGAAGTGAGTGTTTGTGAAGTTAATAGAAAATTCTGGGCCTTCAACTCTGATAAATGTAACTCTTGAGTGCTATGAAAAAATTCATTTTCAAGGAAACCTTGACTTTTTATGGGAAATTTTTCCAGCTGAAAAATTTTACTGGCTCTACTCTTCATTCCCCATTATGGACCAGCTTTGGAAATACCTGTGAAAAGCAATATATTTGGTTTCAAGGAAATCACTGGGAATGCATGGATGAAAGCATTGTAATTGAGGACATCCAGATCTGTTCTTACAAAAATGCTTTATATTTACACGGTCCGTTACCTACGTGTGCTGAAGAGCATTGCAAACATAGAAAATAAAACTCCAAGAGGGTGGGAGTTAGCCAAGAAAGCCAGCTGCATATGACTTTGAGTCGTATCCCGAACACTTGGAGTACATCTGTATGGCCCATCAAGATGTGCCATATTTCCAATGTGAGAGGTTTGGTCCTAGAACTGCTGAGACATAATGGTGGAGGCGCATAAAACCAGCGCAGTCGTGGAAAAAGGAAATTTCAGTATTTTTGTCTTTGTGCACAAAATTGTTTGTGTTCAGAATTAGCAAGATGGGTTACAGATGTACTTCAGAAAAACAAGGCAATTCACTTGGTCTTTTGCAGAGCATTCTCTTAAAAATTCCTTACAATGTCTTAAAAAGATGGGGAGGGGGGCAGTGACAAGGAAATATATATATTCCTGAGAATCACTGTAATCCTCAAGGCCATGCGAGTAGTTTGTTCATTTGTAGTAAATTCTATTTAATCATTAAGGTACCTTAGGGCCAATGAGAAGTTAGGCTGGGTAGGAATAATATAGGGCAGGAAGTTGAGAAATTTGAGTTCAATTCCAGCTTTGGGACAGAATTCCCACGTGACCAGAAGCCTCTCATTTGGACCAATGCACAATGGAAACACGGCATGTTTTACCCACACCCTGGCCTGCATATCAACCCCAGATGATTTCTCTGTGTCTTTTCTTAATTGGGGAAAAGGATACTTCATTTCATTGCGGTCATGGAAGGTGTAACTCATTACTAAATTTTACAATTTAATTGAAATACTGAAGACGAGAGCTTTCAAAGTGCCTAACGATTAACAACACATACTGATTACAGGAATCTTTAATTGGAATCTTGTATTTCTGAAACAGATAATTCTGAAAGAAAGATGGTGCTGAGCCACTCTTAAATGCAGGCTATCTCTTCTCATTGGAAGAGTTATAGGCATTTTGCTTATTTCTACAGGAGAAATAACACATACTTGTTCTAAAACAGAAATAACACGTCCTCCCTGCTCCCGCAGTTTTGCTAGGTGGATCACAATCCCAACTTTTCAGTCTGGCTTAGCATAGTAAGTATTTTCTCCATGCAGCTCTCATTGTGTGCTATATTAAAATACAAATTGGTTGAGTAATGAAAGCCATGACCACATCCTCATGCTGTTAGAGCACGAAGTTCCCAGTGAGATGTGTTACCTTCACAGTTCAGTGCAGATCCCCTGCATTTGGCTTTCAGAAGAAGAAAATTCACATTAGCATGATGCTTTGGATCTATGTCTTACCATGGCTATTTACTGTGGTGGAAATATCATGCTGGTATAAAGATACACTGCTTCTGGCTCCGTAGACATTATTTCAAGCTAACTTGAACATTTCCACACGTTGATGTGGTGTTGCGCAGTGCAGGCTTAGATACCCGGTCCTTTGCATGGACTTGAGGTAAATTAGATTTTTGACTCTATATTAAGTGCCTTTTAGTAGTGCTTAAGGAGATTGTAGGACTGTAGTCCTACGTTACTACAATGCCCTCTCTGGATACTCTAGGTCCATGTTCATCCCATTCAACTTCAGGCCACCTGACTGTTGTGACAAAGTTAGGAACCTAATTACATAGGTAGCCTGATGAAGCGATCTTGTGTGAGTAGATGTATCCTGCGGAACTGACTATTGTGTTCTCTTGACCATAGAGACAACCACTCTTCTAATTTAAAGGCACTAGTTAGTCATTGATCCAGGGCTCTTCTTCCATAAGACGATTGGCTTAGTTTAAGCTATTTCCCCAGTGTCAAAAACTAATCTGAAAAAGAGGGGTAGAATAAGTGTTTACATATGTGCAACTATACCAGTGTATCGCAG
Organism: Burhinus bistriatus; assembly: GCA_013397275.1. Lineage (NCBI taxonomy): Eukaryota > Metazoa > Chordata > Aves > Charadriiformes > Burhinidae > Burhinus > Burhinus bistriatus. Next base: position 446,021 of record VYXH01009885.1, on the reverse strand, counting down.
TGTAACTAGTTTCATATCCTACCTTCATGTAATTTTTTACATACACAAGTCCCTTTGTAATTGGTTCAGCCTTTAACAGTGCTTGTTTGATTAAAGCTGGCATAAAAGTTGCCAATTCTGAGTTTGCTAAATCTTGAAATACGGATCCATTTGAGGCCTCTTCTTTAAATATCAGTTCTTCAGCTTTAGTGGCGTTCCTAGTTGAAGTCACCATCAGCTTTCAGTTCTGTGGAAAAAGCACTTGTTATAAATCTCAAATAGTCAGTAATTGATTGCAGCCTGGAATTGTAAAACTCTATCTAAGTGCCTGAAACTGTATACGTTTGTGGTATGGTATGCGGTTTCAGTCCAGGTCAAGAAAAAGGGAGGCCTTGGAGAATATGAAAGTCTTAAGAAGCTTTCCACTAATAGAATGGGTCAAGGGATAGCATAGTCAAAGCATCCCATCATTAATGTTATCTGGTGAAATAAACTGCTTTCGACGCTTAGTGTCTCAGCTGTTATTCACAGAAGTCAGACACTCCTTTTGTTCAGATCCCTGAGAAAATTGCTTGATTCTCTCTCCTTTTATATATTTTTTTTTTCTCCCATTGGGCACCATGATAGTGTCGTTACTGATGTCAACTGGGATTGACAGAAGTGATAGGCTATGATCTAGCAATGCCAATCTGACTGAATTTCCTCAAAGGAACATTTCTAAGTTGCAAAAATTAAAACAGCTTCCTTTCTCCCTACTGCAACCTCCACCCTCATAAGAGAGTCAAGGGGTTGCAGACCTCTCATGGATGCCTGCAATAGCTGTTGTAGTATAAGCAGTGTGGTAAAAAATGAGGTTGCTTGGGCATTTGAGAAACTAAGTCTTGACCTGGGAACTTAAATTTAGGTTTCTAGCTTTTTTAAAAAAACAACAAACAGTTTGGGCTCTGCTTTCTGTTTTTAACAAGCTTTCAACAGGATCATGCTGTGGCTTTTTATTCTAAAGATAATTTATTTTCATGTGAAGATCTACATCTTTTTACTCCATAAAAAAATTTTGGGACCACCGATACTCGATGTTTTCACAATTTTGTGAGGATAAAACCTTTTTCATTTGAAGAACTTAACCGCTATGGCAACAATTATTTTTTGGAAGAAAGAAAAATTAAGTAAGATCTCTCTGTCGTGATGCTGAACTTGAGCACCCTAACTACCTTTCTTTCATGTCTGAGTTAGGATAGCTGGATCACCTAATGTTCTTTTGCCTTTACACACCATAGTAACTGCGACAAGTAACTTAGACATCCATACTTGGTGTTTTAAAGTGGTGTAACACAGAATATCTCTGATGTGGTCTCCTAATGCTTGGGTGAGTACCCTAAAAGCTGGATCATTCTTCCTATTGGGCCAGGCTGTGACCTTCGTCACAGCACTAAGTGTGTGCATAGCACCAACACAGTAATTGTTTCCAGAATTGCTGTGTGTCTCAGGCTCGCCTGGGAATTACAGGCTTGCTTTTTACAATGGTGGGTTTGTAAATGATTACCTATGGTGCGCATTGTACATTACTATCTACTCCCAAACCGTGGTGCTCAGAAACTTGGGGGTGGAGGAGAGAAGAAAGCTATCTTTTCCCATCCAAAGCTCTACTGCTGGAAAGAACAAATCAATGAGCAATTCTGCTGGCTGGTTTTTGCCCTATATTCAAGAGCTGGGCAACTCGAGTAAGGCATGTAAGAAGGAACTAAAACTTCATCCAACAGAGGAAAGAAAAACAAAATAAGCCAATGACCATTAATGCTTCTATATGTTGCTGCTCTAACAAGCGCAGTTCTCAGTCAGGAATCAAGGTCAGCTCATTCATGCTTAGATCACAGTCTACCTATCAGTCAAGATGCAGTGGCTGAAAGAAGGTAGATGATAGCGGAAACAGGCAGTATAGTAATTCAGACAAAAGGGTATGTTCAGAAATGACTATTCATGTGGTCATCTCAGCCACAGATAGCCAAAAGTTCAACCAACAAGAAACCTTCAGAATTTGCACAATAGAGGGACTTTACAAACTTTCTTGTGGTGCTGAGAGTGAGCGCAAAGCGATTCTTTCTAATAACAATTGTTGAACAACCACAAGCTTTTTAATATTTTGCTTTCTATAGGTCTGTTATAAAAAAGTTTTTACTCCGTGTATATTTTGTAATAACACAACAATTTGCGAAGATTAACCAAGAGCTTAATATTAAAACTTTACTGACTCTTTGTAGTGAATTAGCCTTTGTGTCCAGCTAAATTCTTAAAGATGTTACAGAAGCAAAGCAGTAGCAGGATACCACAAATCCTTTAAAGTAAAATATCCCACTCTCTGCTTGAGGCAAGTCTTTGGGGAGAGACCTTCAGATGGAGCATTCCAGGTATTCGTGGTGGGTTTTATGTAGCTTATTTAAGGTTTTAAAGTAAGAATCTGTGTTTTAAATATCTATGGTTCTTAATACCTTTAAGAATGAAATTTAACTGGGGTAAAAAAAGCAAAACAAAACAACCTCACCCCCACCCCCCCCACGTTCTGAAATATGGATTAGCAATCAGCTAAACTGATGTTTTGGTTAAACAAGTCAATTCCCTTTTTCCTTGTACTTTCTTTGACGAACTATGGCATGCTTTCAGGGGACGATGCATTTAAGCACTGTCTGGAGTGGCCTGCAGAGCATGTGCATAAACTTCTGCCTTGCTTAAAAGACACACATATATCTTGGCTGGTAAGAGTACTAGAGCTGCTTATAACAGCTCAAACAAGGTATATGGCTAGATGAGTTAATGGGGCCTATCTCCTAAGAGATGTGTTTATTTAGCTTGGCTGTATTTAGAGCTATCCTGTCTGAAAAGGCTTCTAGTAAATTCTCCCCCTCCGTTGCAGAATCATGACCCTTCATTAGCACAGAAGACGATACTCAGACTTTGAAAGCTACCAGTAAAACTGAATAAATTCAAGTTTCAAGAAGTCACTGTTGCTCTCCCCTGTTTTTTCCCAGCTGCTGAAGAATAAAAAATATGCTCAGCTGAAGAACTGGCAAGCAATAAAGAACTTGCAGCTGGTGGTGGCCCTGATATCTACCTCAGTGTAGCAGTCTGCCAAGCAGATGAAGAGGAGGGTGGTCTGATCATAAGAGAGTTAGAGGAAAGGGAAGCAGAGTGACATGTATGACTGACTCCAGCCTTTAGCTTGTTAGGGAGGAGGAGATATTGTTGTTATTGTTAATGCCAATTAGGGACAAACCTCTTTCTTGGCAATAAACAGTGGAGGATGCCTACAGAGAAATCCAGCTGCTGGAATGTCACCAAGTATCTGGTGGAGCACCTGCATTCCAGATGTATATCTCTGTACCACTCCGTCTGCTGAGCGCTCCATATGCTAGAACTGGCTGAGGAAAAGGGTACAGAAAATTATGGATTCCTTACTGATAATTACAGCATTAGACCATCTCAGCCTTGTTTGACCTACTGGAACTCCTCTGGATTCAGTTTACTAACAGTATTCCTCTGGCAAGGAAAGGAGGGTCAGGTTTTCTCTAAAATCAGTCAGGCCTTGATTGAGGACCAGCGTGATTCTTCTGTAGCAATGTTCTGCTCTCAAGAGTTGAGATCCTTTAAACAGAAAGTTGCCTGTTTTTCCTGTAAGCCTTTCCTAGTTCAGTTAAAGGGAGAGCGGGTGAAAAGCAGAACAAGGGAAATCCTCAACGTGGCAGCTAAGGATGAATAAAAGCAGATTATGGAGACTAAAACTACAACCTTTTTACTTCAGAAGCCCCACTCTCCTTTGCTGTGTCTACACCTCTAAATAAAAGAGGTGTAGAGAGCAGTCCTTGCGCCCAAAGCCAAGCGGCACAGACTAGTTCATGCTAGCACCTTATCAGAGCAGGATTGTCTTCCTGCTTCACGGCATTTTGAACTGGAATTCATGTGATCCCTGTGAGATGCCCAAGGGGGTCTTACAGAATTAGCATTTGAGTGTTTTTTCCAGTATCAAATGCCTGAAACATGGTATGTCCCAACTCTCAGGCATGTTGCTTTTATAGCACGAAACTGGTCATACATGCACAAGGGCACTCAGGAGTGTCTGAGGGTGTAAAGCCTGCTGGGATAGCGTTGCAGAACTGTTGAGGTGGCCTTGAATTTGCTGCTTTGGGAGAAGTCCTCAAAGAGCAATATTGCTAGCCTGGGCATGGGCATGGTACTGGAGGAGGCTACTTGGAGGAGTCTGGATATGATCAGGGAGTGACCTGGTGATTATGTATTACAGATGCTCATGGTTCCAGTGTTTGAGCTCAATTCTAGGACCTCTTTTACTCATCTGAGTAAATATATGCCTAAAGATAGTATGGAAGGGGGCTTCTAGTCTACAGCTGCATCTTCAACCTGGAATGTGTGCAGTGCTGCAGCACGCTCTCCCCAGGGAGCCCTCTTCATCCGCACATGGACATGGGTCCCTGAATGAGAGCCTTCTCATTCCCTTCCAGTGGCTGAGTGGGGTCCAGGTATAGCAGACTTTACGATGTTCTTTTCACAACTTTGGCTTAGCTATCAAGCATAAAAGCAGGATACACAATCCTTATTCATATGGGAGCTAGTTTTTGTCTCATCTCTGTGCTTGTTTGTTATCTCTTTATTTCCATGTTGTTGTCCTGGCTGTGGCATTGCTGTTTTTGTGAGACATTGGGTGACCTCATCAAAGGAAATCCCATAATGGTTATTATTAACCTTGGATACCAAACACTCACTTTGCCCTTTTACTTTTCCGTTGACATATCGAGACACCAGTCAGTATATGACTACTTATGAAAAGGATGGTGCCTTTGATGCAACAGGGATTGATTTAGTACAAACTGAGTAGGAAACTATGGCTATCATAAGCTTGGGTGAAATCTGAAGGAAATTTGTCGTGATTCATCCACAGTTGTTAATGTGACAAGGCCCAGATCCGTACAAAAGAACACCTGGCCTGCTATTGAGCGTATCTTTTGAGAACAGCATTTCCTAACGTTTGCTCTAGCAACAAGCCTGAACATGGATCACTGTTTTTTAAAACAACACAAGAAATAACAGATTCTGCTACAGGAACTTTTCTGTCATAAAGGAAATTATATTTGCTCTACAAACATTGAGTTCTCCCACTTTTTAAGGACTGGCTGCCACTCTCTGAATCATTAAAAAACAGAGAGGCCCGTTTCTTGACTCGAGAATCTAAAGATGTGCCAAAACACACACAGATTTCATATTTTCCAGTAGCTACAAATCAGACCCTTTCTCTCAAGAAGATCCCATTTTAGAACAGTCTCCTAGGTCACTTTACAAGCTCAAAGTGAACCAACTTTAGAAAGTAAAATAATTTTCCTTATAGGGTGAATTTCACCCCTCCACTTAAAGATTTTGCATCATCTGTCCTTTAAGGATAGGTTTCAGCTGATGGCTTGCACTGCCGCCTCTGCACAGCAGCGCTGTCTTTCAAAATGCGGATGTATATGAACCACCTATGAGCGTTCATATGGTGATACTTCACTAGCTTTGATTTTAGTCACTCTGCCCTCTGCTCCCACAACTTTGAAAAACTTCTATATACGTGTATGTATACATATGTATATAAAGAAAGGCTGAGGGAAGCTTCAATGCCCTATGAAACACCTGTATTACACGATGTTTCATAATCTGTTCATACATTCTAATAGTTCTGCTGCCTGGATTCCTACTTTGTAGACAGACCAGCTTTGTTAATTTTCTCTTTTTCTGTTCCGATTCCCGGTTTTACATTTCTTCCCTTGGTAATGCTCTGTCAGTACAAG
>VYXH01009885.1:359247-440135 GCA_013397275.1 Burhinus bistriatus | reverse complement strand
TTTTTTTTTTTTTTAAGGCTGGACAACAAGGAGGATAAAAATGGAGAGAGAGATACTTTGAATCCCAGTGGTTACTCGTTTCTGTCTGAAATGAATAAATGGCTGCATATAAATGTGCTGCCGCTTCTTTCAAAAAATGTTTTGCTTTTTTCTGCTGACCCTGGGTGAGTCTGGAGTTACCTGAAACTGTTTGTAGCTGTTCAGAAATAGCAAGCTTTCCCACCTGAATTCCTCCCCTGTCAGCTGGAGGGGGCTTTCAGGTGGGTGTTTGTTTCATTGCATCTCAAAGAGATCCGTTCCTGTGCTGAAAGACAAGCCCAAGACAATGTTTTACAGAGCAGAAGATATTGTGAGGGACCAATTATCATATAAGTGGTTCTCACGGCTTGGGCTGGTACTGTGTGCCAGGTTGCACATTAACTTCTTTCACTGCTTTTTACCCAGTTTACTCAACATTCTCAAGTGGTGGCTTTGTCAATTGTTTCTCCTGCTGATATTTTGACAGATGATAGCCCCTTGATGCCAGCTTAGCCCAGCTAATAAGAAATAGGCCAATGTGAAACTTTAGACCAAGTGACTGCTCTCATAGTATGGAGGAGCAGTAGGGTTGGTTCTGTTTTAGAATAGTTATTAATTTTCATCTGACAAATAGATCTCCCAACCCTGCTCTTGCAATATTCTGTGTATGTACTCCATTAAAAAAAAAAAAAAAAAAAAAAAAAACAAAAGNTTGTGTAGTTCCCCCATAAAAAAAAAAAAAAAAAAAAAGATTAACACAGAGACTTTATTATTATTTTTTTTTTCTCTGCAACACCATGCTTAAGTATCCTCTAATGAATGTCAGGGTACGTTTAGGGAGTATGTCTGAATCATATGAGCACAAATGTATTTAAAGATTTATAGTGTTTCATTGATTCCAAAGGAATGTATAATGACCAGGCAATTTTCAGTGCAGTTTTCCTATATAAATCTTACCAAAATTGCTGACATTGTGTTATTAACACTAGGGGCTGGTATTGCTGCAAAGTGAAGAGATTTATGTGGAGGATAAAGCAGGGATCCTGTGAAAGTGGAGTTTGCTAATTCATCTAGCTGTTCGTTAGTTTAAGAGCTTTCTGTAGTTTGTACATTGCATTGACTTACTGTTTTTTCTTCTTCTGATTAGAGATGCTATAGTTAGGGGAAAAAAAGATATCACTTTTAAATTTTCCCAGTAGTTGGAGCTGAATTTTAACTATCTTCTTTTAAGTATTTTCCTTTAGCTTAATCCTGTTAGATGTTGAATGCTTTCCATGGTTTTGAACTAACATAGGAGCTGAACTCAGGCAGGGCTTATTGTTATCAGACCTTTCTTTTTCATCCTTTGGGGTTTCTTTTGACAAGGAGTGACACAGAAGACCTGAGAGAATGATGCTTAGAATTTAATAAATGCATATCACATATATACATATGTAAATATCTACCACATATTTATTTCCCTGTACCATTATTAACCTTTATAATATTTAAACAGCAAAGATTTTAGAAAACACAGTTTAACTTTTATTACCTCTACTATTGCCTCTATATTTTTTTAAGCCTAGCTGGGAAGATTAATGTAAATAAAACTCTCATTTTTTTTTTTTCTCTCTGCTTAGTTTCTCTTTCTAAGTTGAAGGAAGTATTTAACGGCACACAAAAAGCTCTGTTTTCAGTAAAATTTAAAGACTACCAATGATAATGGGGAAGTTTTTGTTTAACTTCCATTTTTTGTTTGCAGAAGCTAAATTCTTTCTTGAGCAGACCAGGAAATGTCAGTGTGTGGGGGACTTGTGACAACAGGAGTTTTCTCTTCCTTTTCTTTTGCATATGTATCATGCCCATGTGCGTGTCTTGGGGTCTTCATTACAAGCAACAGTTTGCAATAAATAGTTGTACTATTAGGATGACCTGGTTGTTTCTCTTTTATGAAAGCGTGATAGAAATTATTGTTTGTTTTGAAGATCCCAGGGTGTGTTCCCTGCAGACACACACATCTGAGACGAGGGACGTTTAAAGTGAGAATGCCTCGATGTGACCACAAGGCCTGGGCCTTAGACTGCACCTCCGTGATCTCTACAGCGTGGTGATTCCTCTCTGGTTGTGACTGTCGCCATTAAATGCAGTTTCAGTTCCTGAAAATGTTATGTATGCTTGAATTTCGGCACGTGTTCCTTGTTATTGCCTATGAGTTGCTGGGAGTTAAAAGACCTAAGGATGAGATCTCAAGGTGCAAAGGGTTCCTGGTTACTACACACCAGCTATTAAATTATTCAAGTCAGTTGAGCATACGTTTGCCTGAAGTTAAGCATACGCTTGAAATCAAGCATATCCTGGAGTGGGGGCCTATATTCAGAAGCAGTAAGCTCCTTGGGCTCAGTGCTGGTCAGATGAGGAGTGTCTCAGAGGTTACCCAAATCTGGGGTCCAGAGGCTGAGCTCCTCGCTGAGTTCAGTGGGAGGTGACACAGCATCAAGTTGTTCAGGATCAGGCTTTGAACGTTCAGAGAACAGTAAGATCCATCTGCAGAATAATCTACTTAAGGAACCGTGATTTAATTTTTATTTCTGATCATACTGGGGTCTGGAGGAATATTTTGTGCGATCTGGTTGGCTGATGGACTGGAGAGGTGCTACTCCAGGGGGCTCATAATCACAACAAAAGAGAAAACATACTGAAAAACCTCCAGCAAGATGGACTTCAAAAAATCTCTTTTCTCACATATTTAGCCTGAACTAGCAATAACAGCTTCGATGCAGGGCATTTCCTGAGGATTAATGACTGTCTGGGGTCATCATCTCCTCCCAGTTAGTTATTAATCCCCAGGAAATACTCTGCGCCTTGATCATTATTGCTTAATTAGCATTGAGAATGTGGGGGGTTTAGGTTTCTTTTCATGCATCCTGTGAATTGCTAGGGTGGGGGTTTCTTTCATTAACTTGCCCTTTTCAGCCTAGATGGGAGCATGGGCTTTGCTTGCAGTTTGCAGGTTTGGGAATTTAGTCACAGGGTTAAACCTTTTCAAGCAATTTGAGTTCCATGCGAAAGCACCACTAACAGCCCACATCTGCAGTGCATCAAAAGTGTCCCCCCTGCAAGCTCTGCTGAAAAACATCGGGTGGTATGGGGGCAGTAGCTGGAGTCTGGGAGCAGAGGATGCCAAAAAAGGGCAGGGAGAGTTTGGGGGGTGGAGGAGGGAGAGGAAAGGGGAAAAAAGGAAGCTTGGAGGAGCCGAGAAGTTAGGCGCTTCCAATCTCAACAAACAACTTTATCAGCCACTGAAGAAGTTCTCATGTCATATGACATTTTGAAACTTGGTGAAATTTTTGGACTCCAAGCAGTCTTCAAGGAAACATTGCCTAATTCCAAAGGCCCCAATTGCAGCTAACCGAATGTATTTAATTAAAAGAGGGAGAACATCAATTTAAACTGTAGCCTTCCTTTCCCACCCCTGGAGTAGAGGAAGATGATGTACGAAGTTCCCTTTCAAGCATTGTGTGGTGGGACTGAGCTCTGGAGGGCTAGCCCCGCCAACCGTGGACTAGCTACAGCCCTGGGAGACACACACTGCACAGTGTATTATGGTTGCTTATGGGGATGTTCTACCATACCAAACTGTGACTCCAGCTACACACAGTGATGGATGGAGCTTGACCCCAGGCATGTGGGCACTGCAAGTCTGCGTGTCTTCAGGCACACTGTGGTTATATCTGTTGCTTTATTTGTTATGTATGTAGACTTAAGTATATTTTGAAAAGAAAATTAATTTTAAAAAGGAAATATCAAGTTTTCTGCTCCAAACCAAGTCATAATATAATTTTTTGCAAGACTTCTGTTTTTAAAAGTTTTTGTAGAACTCCACTGGGGGAGGCAATTGGAGCTATTTTAGCAACGTTTTCCTAGCTAGTTATGCTTCAGATCTCATTACTCACTGCTGCTGGTGTGGGAACCTCTGCCCAAGTCTCCTTGGAGGTCTTTTTTGCCCCTGCGTGTTTAAGTGAAAGTTGTAGCAATCTGGGCTTTATGCTTAGGACCAGTAGGTACAAATCAGTTTCGTGCCTTGCAGTAAAAAAACCCTTATCCTAAATAAATATCTGGCCTCACAAATATTTGTATGACTTTGATGAAAATATACAAACATGCAGAATGTGTACTTTGGTCCTCAAAGTGTCACCTGTTTTACTTTCCTACCTAAATGTCCCATTTAATACCGCAGAGACACAATGGTTCTAAATGAATGACAAATTTTGTTCAGAACTACAAATTTCCAGCAGAACTGTGGTCTGCATTTTGTTTGCAAACTCCACTCTTAACAGTGAATAAGCTAAAAAACCATATTAACAACAAAAAAATCCAAGCCTGGGTGTTTGGGATGCCACACTTCTCTTGGCTTTGGAAAAACCAGTTGTTTGAGGAAAGGTGATACTGTAAAAGGAATAGCTGCTTATTTGTTAGTTTGAGGAGTATGTGATTTGGAACAAAAATATATTTGCCTTTTTTTTTTTTTTAAGTCAACTATAATAGTAGTTACGCTTTTTAAATTTTGCCTGAAAAAACAGATAGATGCATACAATATCATGTTTAAGTCTCATAAATAATTATTTCCAGTTATTTGGAAAGTGGCTTTTTTCAAAGGCTTAGAACCCACTGTAACTGAAATAACTCCACCTAACCAGATAGTATTTATAATTATTTCAATAGATATAAAAAGATATGACTGGTTTTGACCTTAACCCTGATCAACATTAAATCTAATCCTCATTTCAACTCTTTCCTTAACTATGGAAAAAGGCTTTTGACAGAGTCAATGGCACCTATATATTTTAGATTCTCCATAGTGTGCACTATAATGTTCTCATCCAAATCTTGGTCTTGTAACTGACCTCCGACAGCCAATGTACAGCCAATGTCAAATGATAAAAGGCATAAAAAGGGGATAGGGAATAGAAAAAGCGTCATTATGCAGATGATATATAAATGTCCATTAACGAGAGACATTCCTTTGTACATAAGTTCCACGCTGAATAGGTCTCAGAGGATTTAAGGCTTCATTACACATATTTTTGCATAGTTGTAGTCTTACTAAAGAACAAAAATAAGAGACCTGCATAAAATGAAGGGGCTATAGCCTTTAATAGATAAGATCGAAACAAAATGTATGGGAAAAAACTTCTCTGCTTGCTTGGGAGACAAAACAACATCATAAATATTGGGGTTTTGTATTTTGCTGTAATAAGGCCAGTCTGAGTCGAAATCTGAAACTACAATATCACCGGAACAATTTCTGCAAAAAAGAAAAGTTAAATCATCAAAGGAATTGAAGCATAAGATGGGCCGTTGTGAACCTGTGGTACATCTCCCTGAAGCCCTGATGACAGAGAAGCACTTTTATAATGTGGTGGAAAAGTTGCAGCCCAGTAGTGCCCTGACTTGCCTGAGCCCTCTGGTACAGGAAGATGAATAAGAGTCAATAAAAATAACCATAGGGGAAGGCAAATCTTTGAGGATTTAAGATGTGTAGTGTCATGGGTAGGAGCTGTCCCTCTGCATTTGACTTCCCCATAGCCTTGGAACTTCCAGCACACCTGCTGGCAGCTGGGTCTAAATTTGCTTAGATGAATTGGTACTGAATTAGTCAGAGCAGGCATACGGGAAATCAAAACAGGCCTTAGCTTCATTTCTTAATTTTGCAAAACAGGGTCTGGATCCTGGTTAAAGCCTAATGTGAAAACAACGTGGGAACAAACTTTTATGGTTTTGGCAATATTGGATAACTACTCTGTCTCCTGGTTGCAGTGAGATGAGATCTGATTGGGGTTTTGCAAGTCTAAGAGCCAAAATGTGGAATTATCCTAGAGTTTACCGAAGAGGGTACAGACTGTAATTCAGTTTGACTAACACGATTCCCATTTTAAAAACTGCATAATGGTCAGGAAAGCTGTGCCAAAATTCAGTTAGTTGCAGTCTGATTCGAAGAACAATGTGAACTGCCAGTATTACATCCCTGGATTGCGATGATATTGAGCTACAGAATAGAAAGCACTATGTGAAATTGTGTACCCACTGAGGTCAATGGAAAAGTTGCATTCAACTCAAGTGAGGCCAGAGTTTTATTCTCCACCTAAGAGAACAGATTAAATAATTTCTAATCCACTGACCCCTGGAGAAAAGTTCTATTCCACTTCTTGAGATAAGTAATGTGTCTTCTGCTCTCTAGCTGCCTCTCTGCTCGCCTTGAAGGAATCTGCTCAAAAAGCATGGAAGATACTATATGGCTATTTGATCTAGTTAGTGAAAGGACAGTAATGCAGAGAAGATGATGCAAATCAGGGCTTCTGGTTTTTATTCTCACTTCTGCTGGTGGTAAATCAGGTCTACATCTAGATTGTGAGATAGATTTCCCATAACCCTGGTCCAGACCAGGGATGTACTGGAGAAGGTCTCTAGCTCTGGTCTCTTCCCAATGGGCTATTGAGACATGGTCCGATAGTGCAAAGTATTATTCCTGAGCTAGAAAAAATAGAAAAGATGAGTCTCTGATTTTCATGCAGTGCAGTTCTTTATTTGATTTGGTAAAGAATATAACTGAGATAGAAAACAGGACTATGGGGACCTGAAGTCACCATAGCAGGCCTATACCAAGGAAAGGAAACAATGGAATCTGAAACCATTCGTCTCATTCTTCGGTTTCCTCATCTTTCTTGTAAAATAGACATGAAATGTCTTAGTGCATGTATGGTCCATTTGAACTGAGACATTTTAGAGAAGCACTCAATTCCTAGATCAGTGTTAAGCATAGTGGTTGAAACAATAGTACATAGGAATGGCGAAACCCTTACTTATCTTTGAAAATCTGCCCCTGCTTATTCAGTAGGGGTCAAAAAGCCAGATTTGGGATTTATTTTTTTTCACATTTTCTTGTCATTTTGGGAGAAAAAAAGTTATCTTTGTGATCCGTACATGGTCTGAAAACCAGATGTTATCATCACTTGGTTATAGCTCTGCTGGTACAGCATGTTTTGTTTATTAAAGAAAAGACATGGTTGTAATTAGATCTATGCGATACATGTCATCAAGCTTTATGTATTTGCAAATAAACAGTTTGCAAAGCGTGACTTGAGCTTGTGGGTTACAGCTTAGTGTCACTTTAATATAGGTTTCAGAACACAAGTAGCACTGTAGTATCTGTGTCTTTAAGTTGGAAAGCACCTTTGAAAAATGTTATTAAAAAAAGACATATTTCATATGCTGCTTTCCTTTGTTAGGAAAGATGGACTCTGTCTCGTGGCAGCCGTAGTTTAAGTAAACATAAACTCTGGCCCAAATTTCATAACCATCATTTCCTCAAAGCTAGCAGCACTAAACCAAAATATAGTTTTATTTGGCTAACCCCAAAGTAGGATGTGGTTGTCAGCCTCTGAAGCCACATGATCAAGTTTCAAGTAGATGCCACTAGAGCTATGCCGTTGTCTTAATCAGGAGAGTCATGAACGCATTACTCCCAACACCATGATTATGTTTAACAAACAAATGTAACCATAACAACAGGTACGCTAAAACTAAAGGCTACATGCCCCTTATCCTCCACCAGGACAGTCCGGGAGTGCAACGACATCGCTGGCCTCAGGAGGTAAGAAGACGTTAGAAGGTGATGATTGCCAAGGGAAAAGGCTAACTCATTTCCAACATACTTCCCATTCTGCCATAAGCAGAGAGCTCTGCACAGTGCTGCCAGTCATGGCATACAAGCCCAAGACAGCTGCTATCTGGAGGACTTTCACCTGAGTCAGGGAGAAAGTTTCTTTTCCCAAAGACTGAAACATAAAAATGAGTGGCACATGGCTGCAATATGCCTAGTGGCTTCTCTTTTTCTGCACGTGCAGAGCGTGCACGTTCAGATACCTTTGCCTAAGCTCCCGCCAACTGATTCATGTAGGCGATGGGCAAGAGCTTTAGGACAGTGCCAATGCAATCCTCCTGGTATTAGTGGCTGTTGTTTCATTGGTTGCGGTGGAAATAAGCTGATTTTGCCTGGCTGAGGACATGGCTCCTTGGGCTTTTCTGTTCTCACTTTCTCCCCACCCACATTGCTTTTCCTTTTATATTGCGAGCACCTCAATGAGACGAAGGGATGAACAGATGATAGAGTCAGTGCCCCTAGTTAATGACCAGCACTATATTCACAACCTCGTTTGGTTTTGTTCCTATTCGCTGCTTCAATGGTGCCGATGAGAAGGAATTAATTTTATTGAGGACAACTCAATGAATTAAATGAAAAACTGCTCACTTGGCTGGAAAGGCTTTGACAGACGGCACAGCAGCCGGTCAGATTTGAAAAACTTTACATCTCCTGCACTTGGGGAGAGAAGGAGGCGAGAGAAAGGAGGGGAGGGAAGGTCATTGCAGATAAGCTGCAAGGCGACTATTTCAAGGCCTCTGAAAAACAACAGAGCAAGCTGCAGTCTCTTATTTTGATTCATGGGTCTCCCCTCCCTTTTGTTCCTTGATGCACTAAATCTGTTCCTTAGCCCCGCTCATTTCAATAAACACCCAATAAGAAACTAATCGTCGTATGGTGAATTAGAGCAGAAGAAAAGGTGCTCAGAAGAAATGTTATGGTCATGGAAGACTCTTATGCATTGTAACCATCTGGTGCACCACAATTACTATGAATGGGATAATTGAGTCCCAAATAACTTCTTTTGGGTACAAATAATAGCCGTCACCCTGATTTGTATTCTTCACAACAGCATCGCCCCATCATTTCACATCACATCTGCACATTTCATTGATTGGGCACTGTGCTACCAATAAGTTACTACACTTAATTAAGCCCACATAATTCTCTTCAAATGAGCAGAAAAGTTTGTGTATAGGCCAAAAAAAGAAAAGGGGCTGCAAATGAGACTTTAGTGACTCCACTTTGTATGAGGTATTGAGATTGATGGTGATCCCATGCCACCAAGGTTTTCCTTCAACATAGGAAAACTGAAAGCATTAGGCAGCTCAACAGCTGTGTATAATCTGAGGAAGGCCTGATTTCAGACAAACCTTCTCCCGGAGGTGACTGAAACCCCATTGTAGCATAATCTCGCTTTTCAGAAAGTGTTACAAATCATTTGATTTGATTTCTCGGGTGCCTGGCTTTCACGGCATCATTAAAAACTCTGTAAGAAACTGAGAAATGGAGACCTCTGCAAAGAAGCATTGTCTGCTCTTCAAGCATGTTTCACTCAAGCGCTGGGAGAAAGAATTGACAGGAAACAGGCAAATGTAAGCCTCGGAGTAAATATGACTGAAAACAAAACCTAAAAGATCAGCTTTCCCAATGGAAAGGAACGAGAGTGTCAAATCTTTAAAGATTTTTTTTTTTTTCCTTTTTTGTTTTATGCTTTGGTTTTCTATTTAGTAGCTGAAGCAGGGAAGAGCACATTCCTTCAGTTACGTCACTGTGATACGTTATCATTTCACATGGGTTATTAGTTGGTTTCGAACTCTTCACACTGCTGAGTGACAGGCTGCTGAGTAACAGGCTGCTGAGCCTGTCCTGGCAAATAAGCCACCAGGAATGTGCTGGCGAGTCCAGTTGCTCAGGATCAAGCCCAAGAAGCCTTACTGGAATGTGGGGGTCTATGGGAAGCACAATAGTAAACAAAGAATGGGGTTACAGAGAGAGAAACAACTTAAAAGAAAATGAGAGTAAACCTCCGTCTTGCTCAAAGATATTTTTTTTTAAATCAATGTTTTCTCATTGCACCCGAGCAACTTGAATACGTTTTTCAGAACAAGTGGCAAAATATCCCGTGAATGCCGCAGAGGTCACTTCACACACTCGGTCTGCCCCTCATTTGTTTATCTAAATGCTGACAAATTGCAGCATTTTAACAACATATCTCTGGTACTGAACTTCATGTGCATGGCTTGCCCTCTATCATTGAGCTGATAATGAGGCTAAGCATAAAGCCTTCATTCACGGCTATAAAGGCTTCTGACAGTGATGAATACCAAGTAGAAGAATTAGGTGGTTTATAGGAGAATATGCTATTGTGTAAAACCTTTATGCCTTTTATCAACCCTTCTGCTCATTTTCAGTTCCTTCACGTAAGCCGTCTCCGCAAGCACTCTAGTAAGCTTTCCTCTTCTGGCTTTTACTTTTAAGGAGGCTATCTTCCAGAAAGTGCCAGCTAAGCTGTTGGGTCAGCAATTATTCCTGGCTATCCTCTCTGAAATGCCGAAGACCTCTTTCATTTCACCAGCTGATGATAAACATTCAAAATACTGGTACCCGAGATGTTTCCCTGCGAGGTAATTCGTATCTGCAGTCTTGTGCGTGGCATGGCACAGCAGCTGTCTGTCACTGGGAGATCTTTCTTATAACAAAAGCAGCTTTGTCTTAGCATTGCTTTGCAAAAGCATCAACTAATATCCCTTTTAGATGGGTATGTTTGTAGAAGAGGTGACTTCTGGGATGAGGTTTTTTTAAAATTGCTGGCTGCAATGGATTAGATTGACATCTCATTGTTCACTTCTGAGCTCTGGGCTGATTCTGGGAGCGGAGGGAAATGTGGGGAAGGGATACTGACAGATCCTCATAGAATATCGAAATTGACTGAACCGAGGACCAACCCCCTGACCGTTTTATCCTTTGGGCCACGTTTTATTTGCGAGATCGGCTCCTGTTCCTGTCTGCCCCAATATACCCCATCCACAAACATAACTGTGAAGCATTTTACCTTTGAGTAGGGTCTAAGTATTTCTGAATTTTGCTGGTGATGCTTATGGTCCTGTAAAGATTTGCACTGAGCTTCATCTATGCCAGAAAGACACAAGCGCAGAGGGATGGGTGCAACCCAGTCTGAACGGAGGGACTACTGAGCTGTGTTCCACATGAAGACACCTTAGTGTGTGCTCAGTGCTGTCGTGGGCTCCTCGCTGCTTTTTTCCGAGAGTAAAAGGTAGCAGCCGGCTTACCAGCTGAAGGCCACAGCCTGCCCGCACTTCTCTCTCCTCTTCCCATTTCTGCCTCTTTGGTAGCTTCTTCCCTTATCTTCTCTACATCTTTTCTCCCTGCCTTTCACACCTCCACGACCCAACCTTTCCCCAGCACCTAGCCCTACTCTTGGGCACTTATATTTCTGCTTGGTTTCCTTCTTTTTGTTGCTTTCTGCCCATGTTGTCCAGTTGTATGGTCCTTACTACTTCTTGCACCTCTAGATATGCCACTTTTCTGTCCACTTCCCTTCTCTGCAGAAACACTGCTTTCCTCCTGGCTCTCCTCTGTTACTGGTGTTGGCTCCTGGCTCCCCTCCTGCTCTTGGCCGGCAGCCTCTGGGTTACTGCTGGCTCTGGGCCCTAAGAAAGGCTCCTGGAGTGGAGGCACCAGCAGTGATACCTCCTCCCAGTTTTCAGAGGCAGCTGGAAGCATCCTGGCTGTTTCCAAAGGTGGTTGTTGCTTTCAAAATGCCTGGAAGATGTGGAAGTACTCAGTGACCTGGGTGCTTGCTGGCTGCCACTTCTGCTGGCGCTTTCGGAAACTTCTGATTATTAACTTTAACCACTTCAAAATTCCTTTTCCTTTTCCTTCCTCTGTCAAGAATATTCCTATCACTTTAACACACATATTCCCTTTAAAAAAAGAACCAGGGGACAGAGAGGGGTATAGCATTTTATTAAATGTACATGACACTGAGGATACAAAAACACCAGCATGGGCTGAATTTACTAATCAAATGCAGACCTGGTCTACATTGTAGTATGACACTGGAAAGGAAATAGCTCTTCAAAAGGTTTATTTTAAATCCAAAAGAAAATTAAGAGAGAGAATGTTGAAATACAGAGGAGTCCAGGGGGTGGCAGGGAGGGAAGCTAGAGAATAATTGATACAAGTAGGGAAGCGGAGTCTCAGCCCAGGGCAGAGAGAGTACTGGAGGGTTCACACTGCGTACAGAGTGCTTCAATCAAATTACCGTGCCTGGAGAGGCAAAGCAATGGTTAGAGCTGGGTGAAGTCCAGCCGTTTCTCTTACTGCTTCCACTGGAGGAATTTTATAGGTTTTGCACTGCAGATCCTTCGTTCCTTAGCCTAAATGTCACCATGAAACCCAGCCTACCAGGCTGTAGTTGTGGCAGAAATAGTGGTTTAAGGAGCTTCCTTTTCAGGTGCTCATTCTCACCCTGCTGAGCACCTCAGTGTTGTCCTGACGGCTGTTCGCACGGCCTTATTTAAATCAGATCTGAGTTTATGATTTTCCAGGTTCGTGTCTAAACCTGAATCCATTCACTACCCCAGTTTAGAGTGCGGCCTCACAAACTGCCGGCTCGTCGCAGCCGAGAGGCTGCAGGCTGAGTTCAGAGCTGGGAACCAGCATGTGGGGTGGGCGCAAACCCCGTAAGCTGGTGTGGCTGCCGGCCCCCCCTTGTGCCGCGCTCCGATTTCTCAGATAGAAGCGTAATTGTTTTTTCACAGACTTTGGTGGGAAGTTCCAATTCTTATTGTTCATCCTTGCTCTGCCTTTCATTATGAAGGGTGTTGGGTCCCCTCATTGCTGTAATGAAAACCAAGAAAAACATAATAATTCAAAGGGAAATATAAAAATGCTCTTCAAAATCAGATGTGTGAAACACTATAGCTAAAAGATATATGTGAAGTGCTGGTTAGAGGATGCTGGAGCAAAGGCAGCTTAGAAGTTTTCTTATTTTTTCTCTTTCCATTATTCTTCAGAAGGAAACTCTCATTTTTGTTTCATGCAGAGTCTATGAGCACTGAGAGCGGTATTTTTGTATGTTGTGAAGTTGAAGAGAATTATTTTCACTTGAAAATTTTATTTCTTGGAGTCTTTGTTTCTTGGACTCTTGAGATGTGGGATTTGGACGAGGAAATGGCTTTCACCCTGTATTTCTCTCTGTCTTCAGGCAGAAAAGTCACATGTGTACAAGTGGGAAAATTGACACAAACTACATGGGGCAAATACTTCAATTCCCTCTTCTCTTCAGAAGAGTTTTCCAAATATTGTTGGTTGGTTTTCTTCCTTTCTCGGAAAGCATTGCTGTATGCTACATAGCGCATTGCATTTGCCATGCAAGCCTCAGTCCCCCCAAAATGCTTATAGGCAGATATCCTGCTTCTTTGCTTTTGACCCCACCAAACCCATTTTCTCACCAGCATCTTTGCACATGTTCTGAATAGAACCCCCTGAAAATGGATGTGGTGAGTGCCTGTTTGATTGCGTTACGTGAAAGGAAACTGTGCGCGCCACATTTTCAAAGGGGAGGGATGCCTTCTGAAGAGGGCAGGGGGGTTTCTGGGGATCACAGCAGGACAACTGTATATGGAAAACCAGCCATTCTTGCTGGCTTCTTATAAGCTGCCCACAGAGTACAAACAATGCCAGACACATGATGTATGGATTTGATTCATTAAAAAAAAAAAAAAAAAAAGAAGTAGTAATAAAGCCCCTTCAAATTGTAAACTAGGTTACATTTTTCAGACACGGTTCCTGCAACAAATTCTCTTCAGTCTTATTTATGAGAAACTAGTGACTTCTGTAAATGTACATGGCTGAGTCCCAAGTCCTCGAGGTTGCGCTGGGAGAAAGAGCTTTCAACAAAGTTGCTGTGGCAATGGGTTGTCCCTAATACCAATTAATCACGGAGGAAATCTGCCACGCATCTGTCAAAGCAGGTTCCTTTCTCAATCGCTGCCCTCAGCACTTGAAGACAGCAGGACCGATGGCAGAGTGGAGGCTGGAATAACAAAAATGCGGGGTGCCACTGCTCTGGTTGGGCTTTTTTCCCGAGGACGGGCTGGCGCTGCCGGCAGGCATCTCGCTCTGCTGCTTTTCCTGCCCTTGCTCCAGCTGGCCTCTCCCTCCAGACGGGCAAGGTCTGGCCCTTGGGTGTCAGGGGCAAGGGGGAGTTGAGCAACAGTTTGGCTCAGTCTCAGGCCTGAATCCGACTCTGCCATTGCCATTTGTACCAGCAGAGTCAGGCCACATCCACGACTGCCCTTCCCTTATTCTCTGCTCCTTCTGCTGCTTTGCAGGGCAGCCCCAAAGTTTATAACGCAGGCAAGTCTCCCTCCACTCCTCCCCCTTGCTCTCAGCAACATGGATGTGGTGTAACGGAGACGATTTCAAAGGGATTTAATCAATCAGGGTGCCAAAGTACTTCATGCAAGAGAGTTCTGTGTAATGGGAAAGCCTTTTAATGAGGAGGATGTGTGCAGCAGTGAACAGCTTCAGATTTCACTGCTAGATGTGCAGGAGAGCAAACCTTGGCGCTGAGCAGCGTGTGACTTCACATCCCCGTGCAGCTCTTAAGGATGTTTAAACTTCAGCAGGTAGTTGGACTCGCAAAATGTTTTAAAACAAGGAGAAAACTAGATCATGTATAACGGGCTGTCAGTCAGCAGCAGGACTCAGCCATGTCTTTTTAGCCTGTTTTGGTAAAGGAAGGTCAGGAAGGAGATTTGAACCACAAGCTGATTCAAAAATGTTTTATTTTTTGTAAACAACTCCATCTGGAACTAGTAAACTTTGAAAGTTTGAGCCAGCCCCTCACCACCTCCACACACCCCAGCCTGCCTGAAATGAATCCAGCAGCAACCATTGATTTCCATTGCCTTACAGAGCTGGGATATGATCACACCACCTCTGGGCCAGAAGAGAATACAATCACTCACTCTGACTCATTACATAAGCTAAAGTATGTGATTTATTAAACCACAAAAAATAGGTTGTACTAACATTGAGAGTCTGACTTGAAACCACAGAAGGAGCGACATGCAGAGTTAAGGCTGGGACTCCCTCCTTAACCCATCTTGTGGTGCCTGGGCATTGCGTGTGACCTGTGAAATCACCCCTACTTTGGAGACTCCCTGAAAGGCAGCAGACAGAGGCAAGGATGGCATTTGAGCCTTAACACTGCTTTTTCGTGCTTTTGTGGGCTTGAGTCATGTTTAGCAAAGTGACGATTTAATTTTCTTTTCTGGTTTGGTTGGATCCTGTTCTAGTCTTCCTAGACTTGGCCCATTACCTTGGAATTCAAAAGAACAAATATATAAAATGATAAATAATAGGAAACATTTGGAAATCTGAAATGTTTCAGTGAAATATACAGGCAACTCTCCCAAATAGTCTGTGTTTTATTTCTCATTTTCAGTCTCAGTGGAGCTATATGAGACACCACCTATTAATGAGTTCTTAGGGATTCCTTACTCTGTAGGTCACTGCACCAAGAGCGCATAAAGTTTCCAAAGTGCAAACAGCGTCTTCGGTCTTCTCTGTCTACCTAAAGACTGCATATGTCAGGCAGAGCTTCTTATTGCTAGAATGTACTCAGGTTATCGCCCTGTTTTTCATACTCTGTCCCTAGGTCCGTGCTACTGGTCATTATTGGAGATAGGATCAGTTCTGGGGCTGGGTGGGATCCTGCCCCGGTGTGGCTGTCCCCATGTTCTTAAAAGACTCCTCTGGAGAGGTTGTGTGCTTGGCAGGGTGTGTGTTCAAGGTAGAAGGGGCTGCAGTAATTGGTTTGCACTCATAAATCGTTAGTGCAACACAAGAATGTTACTGAGTGCATCAATTGTTGGCTTCTGGTCCACGTTAGTGAGCATGAAACATTTGTAACAGACGCTCAATATTTTACAGTCTTCCGTTCCACTTAGACAAGCAGATTTGCGCAAAACACCATCAAGGATTTCTGTGCATTAGAGTTAGAGCACAAAATCTGCCAGAGTATTAGGTGATGACCTGAGGGAAGGCAATCATCGGCTTCTGATGTTGGCCATGGAAGTGACTCCAACAGCATAGAACATCGTTTTGTACCTGAGCAGACCAGGGATGTATTCCCACTTCACTGTGAGGCTGGTATCACTACGCAAACCCATTCTGTAGCAACTTTGTTGGCTTTGGTTTCTTCTGTTGAATATGGGTTTCAGAATAAGCAACAGATAGGATATTTAAGACTTTTTTTAAGATATGATACTTAAGACTTTTGTAGAATTTGAGGGGTTGTAACAGCTGTTTTACCCATTCTTGTTTCTCATGTTTGGTTATGCTATGTGGGACTGTTCTGGATGAAAAGACAGTGTCTCTAGCCAGGCAGTACTGAATATGCTACATGAAGTGGAATTACCCTAGCCTCTGCCTGCATGAGAAATGTTTTGGAGGTTAATCATCATGGAGTTTCTTCTGGCACATCTGTACTGCATGTCCCGGAGACATTCTGAAATGGTCTCCATTGATGTACAGGGTTTAAAACCACCATTTCCATTAGACCAGTTTTCAGTAAGTCTGAGCTCATCACGCCCCGGGAGTATGTTAGATCTAGTGGATGCAGCCTTAGTGCCAAAAGGAGAGTCATATTAGAAAGCTTCTCCTTTTGTGAGTGAAATGCCTATGAGCTCATCTTTGTGAGTGACACCGACACAGAAGACAAGTCGGTGTTCATCTAATCCTTCCTCCATCTGGCTGCTTATTGCCAAACATCCTATGACCTTCATGTCACTAAAAAAGAGAAAAACATCATATCTTTCACTGGTGGGGTTTTTTTTTTGGTTGTTGTTGTGTTGTTTGGTTTTTTTTTTTCCCTAGCTCAGGAGTCTCACTCTACAAAGCAAAATACCCAAACACACCTTCTCAAATGACAGTGAGCTATATGTCACCATAAGACCAAAGACCCAGTTGCTGCAACATCTTCTGTTTTCATGGGCTCTGCAAGATGTAAAAACAGAACGGTGCCAAAATTTAAAGTATAGGTGGCAAATTTACTCTTATGCTGTCCATGAATAAATCCTTTGTAATCTCTGCTCCCTCATTCCGCTTTCAGGCAGCTACACTGCAGTCCAAAATCCACCCCATCTGCCATCTTCTAGGAACAGTGTATTGCTCAGGATTTCCCCTTCAATTTGAATTGAGGGAAACATCACAAGAGCCATGTGGAGGTGCCAAAAGGAACACGGTACAGCCGGACATGGGGCCAGACCGCTACCAGCAGTGTGCGCAGGATGATCAGGCAATGGGCAAGTCATTAGGAAATCTGAAGTTCCAGTGTGTGGGTGTGCAATTTTAGCCAAGTAGATCTCTTTTCAGGTGCTCTACTTTTTGGGAAAAAGCTCTTAGGAGGTGTTTGCAGAGCACCACCATAATCAAGTTTGACTTTGACCCAGGGCTATGGTCCCAAAAGTGGCAGATAAAAGAAAGCACAAAGCAGAAAGAAATTAAATAATCAACCAGCAAGCCTCCTGACAGCTCAAGTTCCTCCACCCTTCCTGGATATTGCAAGCGCAGGACTCTGACTCTCAAAACGTGGCATTTCCAACAAGGCTGAGGGTGGGGCAGGCTGCAGAGAGGCTCCTTGCGCAGGCTCCTTCCACAAAATGGAAGAGACCAAATGTGTAAGTGGGTGCGACCGGGCACACTGGGGCACGGCAGGATCGCTGCCACATTGCAGAAGTCCTGGACAAGTATGCTTTTTGCACTGACACTGTGTGCGTCAGGAATAAACCTCGTCATTGCGATGCTGTCCTTGCGTCCTTGTGATTGCTGCTGCGAGCGCCACGCTGGCAGGAGCTTTCTTTCAAGACTAGGTTGAGTTCCAAAAAGCATCTGCTGCAGAGAGAGGGCTGGCCAAAGGGCTCTGGGGATATGTCCTTCCAATTTTCAGCAGGCAGAGGCGATTCCTGATCCCTGGAGGGTGATCTTGTCACGCCCGTCTGGACCTTTCCCTCCTTCATCCCCACCACCTTTTATCAGGAGGTCCTAAGTGTCACCTGAGCCCTTTGGATAAACAAGGTTGCATTGTACATTGATTATTCCCATGAAAGAGCACAACAGCTCCTTTGAAGTCATTACAGCCTCCTGTTTGAGGGCTCCTGGGACACAGCACAGAGGGCCTGACTCCTCCTCTCCTTGGCAGAGGTCTTACACCCATGTGGATCTGCTGCTTCTGGGAGAGCTCTCTGCGTTTACACCAATACAAGAGCAACGCTGGACTAAACCTCTCGGTTTGTTTATGATGCTGAGCCCTTGTCGGCAGTCTGTTGTATTAATTGTGCAGAGTCTTCAGTTAATAAAATGTATTGTAAAAGTACTCTTGGAAAAGAAGTCGCTGCGCATGGGAAGCAGTTACTTTCCCAGACAAAAACAGTTAATAATTTTTAATATTCTCCCCCCATGTACTCCAGAGCAGAAGTCTCTGTTTGGGATTTATAGGAGAAAGCTTATGCAGGATTTATTAGTCTTTAAAAGACATCATTTGCTACTACTTAGCATTTGTATATTTATTTGTGTACTTAAAGCAAAGAAGGGAGAAAAATCTCCACCTCTCCCTTTCTCTACCCTGGACTGAGGCCCTGTATGCCAAGTCTCATCCGGTACAGACTTTTTCTATAAATGAGTAATAATAAAGCCCTGAAAATAGGTTTGATATTTTTAATGGAAATGCTGACTTGACCTTAGCTGTAGAGGGCCACAAAAGGTGCTGCTCTAATAAAGGAATGACTTCATCAGGAAATCAGGAAATCCTCATTCAAACCTCCAAATATATAAATATATCCATTTATTCCATTGTGAATCAAATGATGCCATGTCCTGTAATTAAGGATGCTGGCAGCCAAGTTGTATCATACACTTATTTCCATCACAGTACATTAGTGGCTCAGCAACTTTGGTTTCTCAGTCACCTGCTTCAGCAAACGTCCTTGGAGCTTTGTTTCACAGCTTATTTGGTGGTGACAGATCCTTTATTTATTCCCTACCTGAGGGGCAGGGATTCCACTAATTGCCTCAGGCCAACTGCTCGGAGATGATTATATGCACCACAGGGCAGTTACAGTACAATAAAAGAAAGCAGTGTAACAACTGAATGAGTTCCTGATGTGTGGATGGCAGGTGAACCGTCACCTAGCCTACAGTATGCCTAGATGGGAAAAACAGTCGTCAAAAATGGGCTTTACTGGCACCTGTTTTAAAGAGAATGTAAGCTTTTTTCCTTTCTGAGGAAAGCAGTTGTAAGAGTATTAGTCAGTGGAACATGGCAACAGCTTCAGCAAGGTCCCGGTAACGTCAATGGCAAAATCTGAGGATGCCCCAACAAACCAAACTGTCTCAGAAGAGCTGACCTTGAGCCTGACGAAGGCTTATCCAAACCAACTGGGAAATCTTTCCACTGATTGACTGGACAAGTAAGCGGTCACTACCTGTTTATGTGCATTTAACAAACTATGCAAAAATATCTGGGATCCCCATGTCATGATATTTTCTAGTAAAAATGAAGTTGTAGGGCCAAATTTTGACCTCACTGAGACTGCCGCTACTCGGAGCAACATCTGAAGTCTTATTCCTCTCTTCTATTTCTGGATCCCAACCCTTTATTTCCTTCCCTCAGGCCTAAACAAAAGCCACTGCCTGATTAGTCAGCAGCAGTCAGCAGCAAACATGCTGAAGGAGGTGGCTTGAAGCAGGAGAGAGCAAACTTCTTTTAAAAGTGGGTTAATGGCAGAGGTTTCCCAGCCTTTGAAGCGTCCATCCAAAGTCCTGGTTCAGTTTGCTCACTTTTGATTTTTATCCCAGTAGAGCAGCTGATGCAATAGTGATATACACTGACTATTGGAGTGATACTTGTGTTTCCAGACGTGGATCGTGAAAACCATTAGCCTAAAAATCAATACAGAGGAGGGAAGAAGGCTTTCATACACAGAATAGGGTGCAGTATCAAGGGACAGGCCAATCATCGTTTGCATTTGCGTTAGACCCTGAGATCACGACAAGAGCACTGGACAAATAAACCTCAGATGCAGTAGAGGGAGAAAGCTGGTCTATCTGCAGGTACTCCTAATTGCCTCTCCCTCTGTTGAGGGTTGTGAATAGCAATGGGATTTGACACTCTTCCCGCCTAGAAAAATAGCAACCTGTAAGCTCTAAAAATAGGCTTTTAAAAGACTCTGGAGTAAACAGGTCTGGAGTAAACAGGTGTGGGTGATGCTATTGGAGTGGAGCATTGGTATAAGCAACTGCCTGATTGCTGTTAGCATCGATACCTTAGTTACTAGGCTCTGGTACTATGTGCAGTCAGTACACAGCTCAGTATAGGTTTTATGGGCAAAACCTGGATGTGGGTCTCTTTGGTTCCATCAGCTGGAGCCTTCCTGCCCTCACCCAGTTACTAATGTCCCCTCCTTGCCAGCCTTAATCACACCTTTAGTCCCTATTGCTCCCTAGTGCCTGATGCAGTCCTTTCTTTATACGTGTCTCTTCCTGGCCCGCCTTCCTATGGTGGGATTCCAAAGGTAACACTTCTGTTGAGGGCTTTGCGATGCCCTAGAGGAAAAGGTTAGATTAGGAGTTGTCCTTTTGTCTGCCTGTCCTGCCCTTCGCAGATGGATGTGAGAGGATATATTATACGTGGACATTTTGTACCTATTGAAAGTCTCAGAAGGATCTCCAGTGGAACCATTTTGCTGTGGAACTACATGGCACCTCAGTTACAAGACGCTGGGGAGGGGACGCAGTCAGCTTCCAAAGCCCAATTATCATTTAACCATCTGGCCAGCCAAGAGTTAGCTCCCCAAAAGCCGTGGACACGTTGTGCCGGGGCTGATCTGCTGAGGGACTGGCTGTCAGTTGTGGGTAGGTACTGGCCACAAGACAGGACTGAGATGTGGAGATTGCCAGGGAGAGAGCCCAGGGCAGCCTTCTCACCGTTTCATGTTTCTTCACTCCTTCACAAATTATTTTCAAAGCGTTTTTTAGAATTCACCAAATTTGTAATTATACAATGCTCTTCCCATATGAAGAAGAATTTTGAAGAATTTTCATATTTCTAGGAGAACTATAGTGGTTTTGCAAGTGGTATGTTAGGTTTATTTCTTTCCAGTGCTTGTCATTTCTGTTGAAAATTGTGTAGCTAGAAAATTAACATGATGGAATTGCCCATATCATTTCGGAGCTGATCCGAAGTGGTAGCCTGCAGTGATGCATTCGCTATTAGATAAAACCTCTGAAACATTTTTAGTAATACTCAGACAGGATTTAATTTACTGAAGAATTTATTCTGCTCCACTGTTCTCATTTGATTTTACATACTGCTGAAAAGAAATTATTTTATTGCTGAACTGAGGTGATCGGCTGCCACCGGAAACTTAATTGCTTTCTGAACTAAGCCATGGCAGAGTGAAGCTGGTGTGGAAGGAAGAGAGTAGAGTATGTCAGATGTTGATTTTGTCTGCCATGGAATAAAATGGCTTATTCAAATGACTGCTAAGAAGAACAAAGGTGATCTAGTTTGGGATGTAGAACGGGATGAGCATTGCAAAAAGCCACTAGTGAATTGTGCTAAAAAGAAACCTGCATAGTACGTGAAACAGTTTGTCTGTGGGGGTCTGGGTAAGCATTGATAGGCTTCTCGCTCTCCAGCAAAAGTTTATAGAGATCTTTTTCTTTTAAAAATAAAAACTATGGAATATCTAGAGATAGAGAGAGATGAAAAGTGGGCACTGTCACTTGCCTTCTGACATAAGTAAGAGGATGACATTGGTTCATCCTAGCCAGCAATCTGGTACTCTATAGCTGGGCAAGTAATGCATAAATATTGGTATTATGTTGGAATTTCTACATTAATGCCTTTTGCCAATGACTGCTTCTCGCTCATGTTCTCTCTAAGTACTCAGTATTTCAAATTAACTGTGTATAAATATTTCTTGAAAGCAAATGTCAAAATCACATGCATAAATGTTTTTGTAGGCTGCACTGTAAATTTACATACATTTGCAGGAAGCTGGAAATGCTCAGACACTCCTCCAGTCTTAGGATGATGATGTTGCCAATTTTTTTCTTAGTGCAAACAAAATGCAAATTCAGATTTTGTCATTGGGAATTTTCCGTGTGATGACAAGACACTATTTTTTCCTGCAGCCTTTCTATCCCTTCTGTGCCTTGATTCTAGTTATTTAGTAAATCCAATGTGATACCAAAAGTACCTCTCAGAGTAAAGGATGTGGACCTATAAAATGGTCCTTTATTCCTTTTACATTGGGTGGATGCTGAGGATCAAGATACTTTAATCTACCTTTGCCATTCAGAGTGTTTCCCACACTTGAGCCTATCTTGAAGTCATAAAAAACTCTTTGCGGATGTATCATCTCTTATAGAAAAAAATAAAATCAGTGGTTTATAGAGCTTCCTATCTAAAATTGCTAAAGAGAATTTTAACAAGCTCTAGTAAATCTGGATGAATGGGAAATCGTCTATGAACATAGAACCAAATAAAACCTGCTCGCCAAATTCCTAACTGATGTAAATCTGAAGTCTCTGGAGTAGTGTTGCTTTACAACAGCTAATATCTATCCCTGTGCGTTCACTTTAATTCCTTGTGTGACTCGTGTAATTTAATATCTGTGAATGTTTAAGTAAATGAATTTTGTCCAAAAGGAAGTTTGCCAAAAAGTAAAAATCACACAGCTATTTTCAAGTATCTTTTAATGAGAAATTGGTGCAGCTGTCTTGAAATCACTTTGATTTTCACTTTCTTGTTCATATTGCTTCAGTCTCCAATCAGAGAGTGCACAAATTATGTGACTTAGTCAAAAATCTCACAAGATACTCACAGAAAAGTCACTGTCTGAAAGACGTTTATTGCCAAAACATTGTCAACTGCTTACCAATGTGTGTATGGACAATAGATATGAATGTGCCTGTTGCTGGATAATTCATTAAGGGCAAAGAGCTTCGATGATACACTACAATAGATGGTTCTTAAGCTGGCTTTCTCTTTAAACTGAGTTTCAGTCTTGTGGGAAGACGTGTTTTAGCAGGATGAATCCCAATCCATGGCTGCCTGCACATGGGGGAATGGGCTCACTTGGGAGTGCATCCAAGCTCGGGAGACTGATGTGGGCATCTTTACTGCACCCTTAGTTCAGTTATGATTGTTATTAACTGGAATTGTAATTTAGGTTTTGCTCCTTGGCTTCACGCTGAGCAGTAGCTCGTGGGAAGGTGTCCTTTGAACTCAGCCTGGTTGGCCCATCTGGGGTGTGAGCAGGGACTCCCTTTCTGCAGCAACTCAAACGCCAGCTCCTCTGCTCGTTGAGCTTGAGCTGGAATATACTGAAGTGTCTCATTAATGGAATTTTCAGTGTTAAAGAAAAAAAAAAAAGAAGATATTATTCCTCAAATCAACAGTGAAACATTTGCTGTAAAAGTGAATAAACCTGCTTCTGCTCCAAAATGAAGTGAAAATTGAAATGGATATAAGTCCAAACGACAAAGGTGAAAGCCAAACAGCAGTGCTCAAATAAGATGTTACTTCTTCCCATGTCCTCAGGCCATCAGTGCCCAGATTGCCTGGAGTCCCAGGCACACACTTGTGTGTACAGTGACATCTAGTGACAAAGAAAATGTAAGTGAAAAGCTGCCTGCAGGACTTTTTGCCCAGCACAGACATCTAGGCAGCTGTAGTTACAGCTACAGGACAAATATTCTTGACTTTGGCAGTTCCCTGAGACTAGTGTATTTTTTTCAAAGGCACAAAAATTCCTACCTGGTCAGGTTAATGTTTAACCTTCTGGCAGCTGGCTGCAAACACAGGGACTAACTTGACGGTCTTACCTTGATGTGATGCAAAAGGTGCTTTTTATTCCAGGTGCCATTTGTGGTAGCATTTGTTGGGCTTCCCCTACCCCCTCCCCAATTATTTCTAATGTTACTCTACCCCTGTCAACTGGATAACTAGACACAGAGAATGAGTTTCTTGTTTGAGCTATCATGCAGCTAAAAGGAAGTCTTTCCAAATGTAGGTTGATGAGAAACTCTTTTAATAGTCCTTTGAAAAATGTTATGCTTTTTTAAATGCTTTTTAAGCATAAAGTCTTTAAAGGGAAAATTTAAAAATCTGCCTTTCATATATATATTCTTTAGTTATGGCTGGGATACTCATATATTCCATATATTCTCTGCATCAGACCTGTTTAGATAAATGGCACTTCATTTTGGCCTTAGTAGATGCTTTTTGTGAGGTGGGTTACTTTCACCATGCAAACGTCTCATATTCCATAAAGGCTTCCTAACTGAACCAGGTCTGGAGGGCACTGGTGGATGGCACTGACCCTGGGAATGTGTGGAGAAAAGGAAATGTGAAGAAATAACCCAAAGCATCGGAAATTCAGTGGGA
Organism: Burhinus bistriatus; assembly: GCA_013397275.1. Lineage (NCBI taxonomy): Eukaryota > Metazoa > Chordata > Aves > Charadriiformes > Burhinidae > Burhinus > Burhinus bistriatus. The sequence continues at coordinate 415,950 of VYXH01009885.1, read as the reverse complement.
TCAGTCAAGAGGGTTTTTCTTTTTTCAGTGGAGCCACCCTGCGTTTTCGTGGCAGCCAGACATGAAAACAGATCAGAGTTTTTCCCTTTCGTTTCAAGATATATATGGGTGGTTTTCAAGCCTTCTTTCTAGAATGTCAAGTCTGAGATACAAAGCTGCCAAGCCTCCACCCCTTGCAAATCAGAGATCTCCTATTGTCTTGAATTTGAAAATCCTGGCTAATTTTAACTTAGAGTGGAAATTTATTGACTTACATAAACAATGGAAAGCAGAGGCCCCCAGAAGAAAATTGCCTGCAAACATGCTTTATTTTAGGTCTAAATGAAGTTCCATTGAATTTAATGTGATCACTTAACTGTTTAAAGTAAAGTATGCGGTCAAGTGCTTTTCTGCATCAGAGCCGTAAGTGCCTAATGCAGCACAGTTAGAGCACTTATTGACCAATGTCATTCATTTTCTCAGCACAGAAGAAATTCATAAACATAGAGGAGATTTTTAAAACTCAGTTTAGATATTCACACACATTTTATTAATTCCTCCTGAAGGCACAACTGAAGAGGGATGTGTTTTTCTTTGTATGCACACGAAGTGCTACTTAAATTCTTGGCTCTACATGAGTGATTTTATTAAAATCAAGTATAATATAGCTTAGCAAAATTGTTTCTTAATTATTAAAGCAATTAGAGGGATCTAAGAAAGAACTTATTCCCACTAGGCTAAGCCTGCATATAAAGCCTCCCTTTCGGCTTCCTATTTCAGGTGTTCCACATTCTTATAAAACACCTACTAATCACCCTCTAAGCTCAGGCAAACACAAAAAGGGTGAAGTACTATCAGAAAAAAATATTGCAACACCACCAGCATATAGTTAGGCTAGCGATATGTTCCTACAGTCGCTTTAAGCTACGAGTACAGAAAAGGCCTTTCTTCCACCCACGCAGGAGGTCTGGAGCGGGAACGGATCCAGCTGAAAGCTAACCACTAATACCAACAAAGACACTTTTTAGCCAGATAACTTTTCTGGCTGTACCGGGTTGGTGCAGGAGACGGGCAGGAGATCCAAAGTCCAGGTAGAAGATATAATCCCTCCTCTGATTGCCTGCTTGTTCTTCTCTTGGCTAAAAGCATCTGTGGAGCCTCACTGCAAGGATTTGCCCAAGTTCAGCTCTTCTTTTGCAGGTGTTAGCCTCGTAGTCTTTAAAGAGAAATCACGCTGGCCATCTCTGTCTCCGCCAATAAATATTTTCTGATTAGCTTCATGCTTTCTAGAGGACTATTTCCTAACCACCATCCAAACTGTAGACTTTGGTCATCAGTTGATTTAGTAGCTCTCCTTAATAAGTGCATCCAACACACCTGCTCTGCCACAGAAGCACTTTACTTGCCCAGACACAGTGAGGCTGTGGAATAGTTGTAGTTGTGATAAAGCCCCCAAAGGATCCTATAAAACTAATGGGGTCAAGAGATTGTTGCCCTGCGCAGGTACCGCCATTCCCAGTGTTGTCATTTGTTTCTGTTTAAGTATTATGTTTAGACTGGTAGCAATTGCTGCAGTTCAATCACTAAAATGTACCTGTGATTAATAATTGCTATAATATAAGATGTGTAAAGTTTTACCACTATGTCCTAGAGGGCTTGTAACAAGAATGACCAGTTTAAAGCTGAAGCCAGGAATGTGGTAATGAGTGCATATAATAGCAATGTTAATTAAAACACTCTAAGGAGAGAGAAAGGAGGGGAAAGCTCTGTGGCCCATGTTATCATGTGATACCCCTGTGCCCATTCACAGAAAAAGAGAGCAAGGGAAGCAGGAAAAAGGAGGTGGTTGTACTTAAGCTAAAGCCAGTGGCTCTGAGCAGGTTTAAAAGCCCTCTTTAATGATTGCAGCCTGATGAGCTCCCAGTATGTCTCTACACGTAAGTCTAAGAAACACATCATGCTACGAATGCCCCAGGAAAAGCCAGCCCCAAGTGACTGGGAGGGGGCAATTAGACAAACTCCCAAGCTGAGATGCAAGAACAGCTAAAGAGAATAATTATTGTTTAGGATCTAAATAATGCATGTGGTTCTTCTCTAACTTGGTCCTATTATTGCAGGTCTGTGCTTTCTAAATAAGTACATTTTTTTTAAGCTTTTCTGGTGCTAGTGGTGACTTTGAGTAATGTGACAAACACGGGGCACTGTGTCCCTTTCCACCCTGGGGCACCATGTTGTATGCGTACACCCCAACACCCTAATGCATTTCTCAAAAATGTACTAGATGCACCTCCCTGAGCAGCAGTGGTCAGCTTAGGCGTTTGTACGTAAGGATCACTACAAAAGAGGGGACTGTGGATGTCTGGCATTCATCAGAAAAGCCCTTTGGATTATAGGGGAAGCGCCTGAAGCCCAGGGAGCCTGAAGAGACTTGTAAACGCTGCCATCGTTTTCTTGCTCCAGTGTGACCCTGGCAGGAGACACCGATAAAAGGAAAAAGAGAAAGCCAGGATCAATCACAGAAATTTTTAATAACCTATAGAGCTGCAAAGTGTCTTCCAAGATAGAAGGGCACATGAGAGTCTCCTGTTTGACTGAAGAGATCACCTCTGAACTTCAGTTGCCAGAATTCAAAGAATTCAAGGCCTTTGCAAACATACTTACTTCTCAGATTGGAGAGTGGCCCTCGCTAGAGAGTGGAGGTGCTTCGAAAAACACTGGTGTTTAATTTTAAACATGTCCTGAATTTTTTTCCTTTTTCTTCTTTTTTTTCTTCTACTTTTTTTATCTTTTGTTTTTCTGGGGGAAAAACTACTTCCATTAACCATATTTAACAGAAATGTGGGGGTTTTTAAGCGGGCTCTGGGATACTTCAGCTTAGCATTGGTGCGGTTTATTCAAATCTAATTTAAATTCCAGCTCAAACCTACTTGAGACCAAATGAACTCAGACTTACAGTCCAGCAGCTACCTGTACATCACAAATGTGTTTTCTCCTTCACATGGTAGGCACCGATTCCACAAAATCCTGATACATGACTTAATTTAACATATGTGCCGATACCACGTTGCAGTTGATTTCAGTATACGCTTAAAGTTAACTGTGTAGTTAAATGCTTGGCTGAATCATGACCTGTATAAATTATTCATTTAATTATTCTCCAGTTAAAAGAACTCTTAAGTTTTTCCTGATTGCTTGCAGTTGTGACTGCAAGTAACTGTTGTGAATCCAGCCCTTACAGAGAATTGTCTAAGCCAGTTAGTAGCTACTTATCTCCTGCCTCTCCCTGTAACATCTGGATCGGTTTCTCGTAATATCATGCTAAACGAGGGTGAGAAACCTGAAGAACTGAAATAAGGGGAAGTTATAGAAGTTTCCTGGACTGCCGTTCGTTGCCAGATGGTGACTCATGTTGGTGAGAAACAACAACAATAGTAATTATGGATACATCCCAAGCCAGGAATTAAAATCCATGCAGCCAGGTTTACATTCTCAGATGAGCTTTTGCTAAATGATTTGGAACAGAAGATGAGCTACTCAAAAGGAAGTATTTAAAAATTCCTCCCTGACAAGCATGGCAGGGCACATGAAATACATGTCTCCCAAAAGAATATAATGGGATGTAAGACTTACAGCTCTGGTTATGGTGTTCAGTCCTTTGTTCTCTTCCTTCCCCTAGGATTTTGTAAGCCAGTAACTCAGAGAAATCTGAAAGCATTTCCTAGGATAAACGCTGTTCATCTTGTGCATCTTGGAGAATAAAACTTCTACTGTTTTCTGCTTATGTTTACTGACTATCTGTTAGGGTATGTGCACTTGAGTGAAGGGGCATAACCCAAATCCCACAGATTTAAAACAGGTTTGTGTCAGATTAATTTTAGTTAATTTTTATTTCCTGCCTTAAAAACACTTCATTTGCCAGTGACGCGTGGAACAGTTCAGTTTAGCTGAAGCATAGGTGAGATGGTTATAGTGTTCAGTACTTGATTTTGTAGTATTGCTATAAAAGACTGGTTTATATTTTGTATTTTTTAAAAAAAAAAAATCGTATTTATAGTTTTATTATAAAATGGTGAACTTTTGCCATCTTCTCGTCTCATTTGTAGGAGCAGTGACTGATGGGACCATTGCATTTCCTTTTCAGTCAGGTTGCTAATACTGTTTAGGAGACAGAGGCTATACAAATGAAGGTGCAATGGGGCTGAATTATTCTGCATTCACATGTTCATTCTTGAAAACAAGGAAATTGCATTACATTAAAATTTCATCTTGATTTTTGGCAGAGACCAACGCTCTAGATAATCAGGAGGAATACAAGTAACAGGCAAGCTGGGGCCTGTAACACAGGGGGGTTTCCTCTTCATTTCCCAGTCTTCTGGCCTCGTAGGAATTACACACTGATTTATCTTCAGGGAGGAGAATGTATATGTGCTTTCTTTCTATAACCACTAAACCTTGGCCAATCACCTTAATTAGGCCTTCATTTTGCTTAAAAGGGTTGGGAATTAACTTTACGGTGTCCTTCCCTCAAAATTTGTTTTGTGGTGTTAGTGATTTCTTTCAATTCATCACAATTTTTGCAGTATTCCAGCTTTATTTGCTCCGTGCACGTGTGTGTGTGTATAGCGATGCACTGTGGGCCAGGTCATGGTCCAGTTTAAGTCTCTGATAGATTTGGCTCAATGAGTAATATTTCAGCTCAGTTTTAAAAGGAAAGAACTGTTTAAAAAAAAAAACAACCCAACAGTTCACATCATTCCACTTAAGATACAATTTCATTATTAGTGCTTTCTCTACTTTTTGACCTGGCTCAAGTTGTGGATTACTGTATTTTTTACATCTGAGAAAGGACGTACCGTGAAGCAATCTGAACTCTGGAGGATGTTAGTGAGGCAGTATTAAGTAAAAATCTTTCAGGGCTTCTTTGCTGTCACGTCAGTAAGGATGCACTTGTGCTGTTTGGCTCCTTCAAGAAACTGATGAAGATACTGAAGAGCATTCAGAGGGAAATAATTGAGGGAAAGATAATGCACCAATGGAAGTGAAACGTTGCTAAGATGAAGAGGGCTAGCTGGCTTTGCTTTTACTATCTTTCTTTAAAAAACAGAGCTATATAACTTCCAGAGCTATATAAAGATAGGAGTACATTATTTTGCATTGCTTCTGCTTTCAAATGTTCTGACAGAGTACTTCTGAATTCTACTTTTTTAATTGTATTTTTCAGTCCATGTCACGACAGTCCATTAACTGGAATGAATGTAAAGGAGAACAACCAGGCCCAAATTTGCACTGGAGTAATTATATTACCAAATGTGTATAATGATTTTGTAAAAATTGCTCTCTGGCTTCACTGAAATCTTTTTCATGCATTTCAACACGATATCACAGGCTTTGCAAAGGTGCCGTATCGCAAAACAAAAAGCATTTTTTAATTAAAAAGGGGCAATCTCTAACACGACTGGGTTAAGGACAGAGATTTTTGTGGTCTGGATTCCAGGTGATAAACCTTTGAACTTTACGTAATTTTGGTGATACAAAGCAACACATATTTGATGTTACAAACTGTCACCTCTTCTCAACCTCTACATGCCAACAAGTTTGATAAGCATCATATTTCAAGCTTTAACAATATGTTAATCTTTAAACTTACTGCTTTGATTAAAGTCTTCTAAAGTTCTGCATTGTAATATACTGATGGCACTTTGACTAATGTAAATATATGTGACCAAGCTTGAATTTCTCCCTGACATGGGCTTTGCTGGCATTGTCAGGTGTTGTTTCATTTCCTTATATGAAAGGGTTTGGACTAGTCCTATGGCTTTAAGATTCGTATGGATATGGAAATAGATGGGTCAGTGCTTAGGTAGTGCGATGTTGTTCATCAGTTTCTGAATTCTCATCTTAGCTATAGCCATGAGTGCTGGACAGCTTTGGACAATTAATTGAAAACTAATTTATGCTCTCCTTAAATGAATAACCTCATTTAATAATATAGGTCTGATTGCAAGAATAGGTGTTAGTAGAATTTCCTTCTGAAACAAAAAAGTTAAGTTTTCTCATCTGTAAAATGTAGGCAGTAGTAGTGGTCAACAAAAGCACTGCAAGAATTCAGAAACTGTTGTGAAAGTCATTTTTTTATGTATATAGCTTCAGTTGCACTCAAAGTCAGACTTCAATTAAAAAAAATACCCTGTGACCTGTATCTACCTTAGTAGTGGCCTTGCTTGCTGCAACCTGTAATATTATCACCTGATTGCTCTGATCCATAAACACGGCATCTAACCGCTACTGACCTGCTGAAGAAAATACAGCTCAATAAATCCTGCGTTAAGTATCTCCTTGCACCCCCCCCACAGTAATGCAAGTATTAGAAGTAGCCCCAACAGCACTTAACTTAGGTTTTAGAATTTTATTTATAAATTCCCTCACATTGTAATAGTAGGGCGTAGTCAGTTGAAATGTTTTATACGAAGGAATAAAATTGTACAGCACAGTGGTTTGGGATTTGAGGGTAGCACCCACTGCCATAATGGTGTTGCACCTCATTACTGAACTGTAACATCATAAGCCAGCGTAGCCTCAAAGAGTGTCCAGAACAATTCGCAGCAAATTATTGCTATAGAAGATGGGTCAGGCTTGATATATTCCCTGGACTGTGTAGAAGTGTTGGCTGTGATGGAGGTCATGTAGACCCTGACATTATGGCTCACCACCTCCAGGGAGGCGTCAGCTGAGAGGAGATGGGTATGGAATCAGGCTGGATCAGGGACTACTAGCATGGGGATGGCAACTGAACTTGCATTTGCTGATGACTCTGTGATAGCACAAGGGGAGGAGAACGAAGCTTTTAGGACCTTTACAAAAATTTGGAAGGCAGGTAGGAAAATTACTTGAGCACCACTTGAATGGTAATAGAGAGAAGCAGAAGAGAATTAAAGCACAGAGAAGAGAAGAGTAAAGAGATTTCAAGAAAAAAAGCGGTTTTGGCTGTGGCACAAGTAGCCAACAGGACACAGAGGATGAGGAGCTCAGCTAATAATTCCTGATGTCTCCTTTCCAGGGTATTTCCACTGGCATTTTTTGGGTGTTGCAGATAAGCCAAATTCCACTGTGACAAATTTATATTCTTGGATCTGCTATAGCATTAATGAATAATGTACCTGTCTTTAGAGGTATGCTATTGCAGCTGTCAGCAGCTATGATCTTGTTTTTCCACTCATCTGGCTGAACTTCAGCTCATGTCAAGGAAAGATATGAAGTCTTTCCTGTTCTCTACATATTTGATTTGCCATATGGCAAATGGCAAATCAAGTGCAGATGGTGGCTTACAAATGGAGATCAATAAATCCATTATTAGGGTTTCTTTAAGGTTGTTTTGTGCTTTAATCGTTTGGTCTTCAGCATTGTCTTTCTCTAACTTTCCTTAAGGTGTCCAAGAGTTACTGACATTTCCCTGTCTGTCATGGGCTTATGGACCAAATTTTCCTGTCTTCAGTGACACGCAGACAATTTCAAATCATCCTCCAGGCCACTGTGAAGAACATGTGAAATGGGAACAATCTCTGTATGTATTTTAACACACACACAGAGGCACAGAGCATTAGTTTCTGGCCAGCTCTGCCATGGTTCATGCCGGCATACAGGGCTGCCTGGCAGAAGCGGCTGCTGCAACAGGAACTGGCTATGACTTCTCAGACCGGTAATGTCAGAGGCAGGGTCACAGCCAGGACACCAGGTAGTTGTGCTGGTTCACCGTGTTACCTCGAGAACTCCAACAAATTGAGATTTGTCTGCAAACAGGAGGGGAGGGTAAAACCACCACTGCCTGCCCTTACTGTGGGGTGACTGCACCTCGTAGGCAAATAGCCAAACCCAGACACCGTGTCTCACTTAAGTAATTTGGTGTAGTCATAAAGCATATCATTAAATTCTAAGTATCTGCTTATTAGCATGGTAGAAGAAATAAGCAAGAGTTAGTTGAGAACTTCATAAAATATGTTTCACAGGAAGAGGGAAAAGGCCCAGTAAAGTTTCTTTGTTCTTGCCAGAGCTTCCAGCGACTCTCACACTTGAAGATATCTCATGTTCCCTTCCTAATAAAAGTCTGGCAGCTCAACTTCCTTACTAGATGCAACCCGAATCTGTAAATATGTCAGCCATACACCATCAAGGGAAAATAGTGTTATAGATCTCGTAACCTTTTTGATAGTTATCTAATAAGCCAGATTACTAAATAGCACAGGAAGGAAGGCTAACGTGAATGAAATCCAGCAAGCCACTTCAGTGGTTCTCACTTTTGTGCAGGGAGAGCTTAGTTTCTTAGCAGAAGATGCTGTAGGGAACGGTGTTCTCATAAAATGTACCGCTAAGTGTTGAGTAATGCACCTACAAACAGAAAGCAATTAGTAAATATCTAATAATGGATAATTAACAATAAAACAGGACTGCGTTGTTTGACTAAATTGGTCAGACACACACTCAGCTCTGGCTTTTCAAAAACATCTGAATGTGTTTTGATTTGAGAAAATGATTCCATTTGAAGTTAGAGCTCTTGGCATTTTTTGAAGAGGCTAAAAAGCATGTGGGTATGAATGGTCCAAATAATACCCTTTGCAGGGATTCCCAGATTGCTTTTGATAATGTTCCTCACAAAAGGATTTTTAAGAGAAACGAAACATAAAAGGGATGCTGCTGGCACAGACATATAATTGGCTGAAAAAGATTGGTGTAAGCGGGTGTTCCCGTAGAGAAGGTCTGTGGTGAGGTTCGGCAGGGGTCTGTGCTGGAGCAATGAGATGACGGCGTTTGGTGATGTTAGAACATTATTATGTTGATAAGGAAGAGGAAGGACTGCGTAGAACTGGAGAAGGTTCTTATAGCAGCAAGTGACTGGGCAGTAAACCAGCACATGAAATGCAATGTAGATAAATGTAAAATGGTACGCACAGGGAAATACAGTCCTGGTTTCGTGGATGAAATGGTGGGATCTGAGCTGACTATTGCCACTCTGGAGCAAGCCCTTGGGGTTACGATAGCTAGTTCCATCGGCACATCAGCTCAGTGCTTGGCTGCACTCAGAAAAGCAAATCAAATGAAAGGAATGGAGTACAAACCAGAAAACATCGGTTTGCCATCAGTTTAGCTACATCTGAAATACAGCATGCATGTCTGGGACTCAGCTCAACAACAGTACAGCAGAACAAACAAAATTAGAGAAAGGCAGCAAATATGATGAATGTTTTGGAACAGTTTCCATGTAAGGAAGGACTGAATAAACTAGTGGTCCTCAGCTTGGAAATTGGGCATTTTGGAGGGGGTAGCAGTCTGGGGAACTCCTTACCAAAGGATGCTGTAAATACAAAAAGTTTACTTGAATTCAAGAGCAGATTGAACAAGTATTTGCAAGACAGATCCTTTGGAGATTTCCTCACTGAAAAATAACAACAGGCTCAGGAAATCACCTGAGCTGAAAGTAGTGGAAAACAGTTTCAGGTTTTTACAAAGCACAGAAAGGTTTTCTCATTACAATTAAACTGGGAAAAATTGCCATAAGGCAAACACAATGTTTCCTCCTGCCTGAAGTCTTTGCTTTTCTTTTAGTTTTGCTTACAGCATTTAAAACTTATAGATAAATAAAACTGTTTATGTTATGAGATACACTTTTCATTTTGAAAATGGACAGAGCTGATCTCTTTTCTCCGTCAAAAGCTAGACATTGCCCAGGAGTTGAAAGGCATAAGGAAAACATTAAAAGCAAAGCACAGAGCCCTGTAACCCTGCAGGGCATTCTGAAAGTGCAGTTGGGTAGCGGGGTATCTTTGTGTTTGAGTGATAGAAATGGATGCTAGAAATTCCCCAAGGTGCCTGCAGGTATACTAGTTGTTGACCAGGATGTGCTTGAACCGGGAACATGTTCTCACTCCATCTCACCCTTTCTTGGGCAGAATGTTCTTGGGCACCCGTTCTTTTCCTCTGGGCACTACTTCTTTCACTAAGGTTACACCTTCATCGGGGGTTGTCTGTGTGTCTGTGGGGCATGTGGACAATGAGGAATGGCACTGCCCCATCCCATCAGTGGATGCGGTGCAGGAGTCCCATCTCTGCCGCTTATATACTGGGCAACCTTGGGGACATCATTTTGCTCCTGTATCGTTCTCTGACTGCAGTCCCAGCAGAGTCCAGGACTTGACTGCAATTTGTATATCTCGGGATAATAGTGATAAGTTATTGTAATAGTGAATGTGTGGGTAATGACAGGCTACTTGAACTTGCACAGCCAAGCTTGCTCATAAGAAGTTGGAAAATCTCTTCTCTGCTAAGTTACTCCTATCCTTTATTTTTTTTCAATCACAGCAACCAATCTTGGGGCATTTTGCTTAGGATTCATCCCAACAGGAAGCAGGTCTTTGGAAGAATCAATAAAACAAGGAGCAAAGGTGATGCCTTTTACAGTCAAGTATTTTGTAGCAATAATGTTATTTTTCCTTTTAAAAAAAAATATTTCAAAGCATTAAAGCCCAGAAATATGTGTGTGAATAACTGACTAGACCTACCCCATATCTTTGGATTGTGTGTGGCCCCCACAGCCTGAATTTAAGAGACAAGAAGAGGAATTATAATTCCTGGTCTAGTTATCAGCTGCACGGCAGCTTCCTTGCATGACTTGGGTACCTCAGTTTCCCTGTCTGTACCAGCGTGATGATTAAACTGCCTTTCTTCAACCTCTTGCCTTGTCATTTTAACCTGTGATCTGTTTAGGGTCATGACTGTCTCAGTATGTCCTTGTGCAGAAGGCTTCACTCCTGAGTGGGAATTTGGGGCATAACAGTGAATATAACATTATGTAAATATTGAAGTCAGGAAAAAGGCTTTATTGCCTTCATTATTCTACCCTAGAGGCTTTTTCTTAGGCTGAGATTTGATGAAAGCATTATCCATCTGTGTTACACAGACCTCCAGAGCTTTACAGTAGCTGAATCTAGAGGGGAAATAAATTAAAAAAAAAGTAATAAATCCTGACAGTGCAGCACTAATAGAGGCAAAACCGTTGATAGTGTCAGTAGGAGTTTTTCAATGTGCCTGTGGTTCAGAGCAAAGTTAAAATTGCCTGACACTAGTGGTCTCCTTTCAGAGCTCTGTAAAGTAACAGCGAGTTACCTGTGAATTATGCCTGGCATTCAGATCTCCGTGTCCTGGCCCAAAAGATTGCAACGCTCACTGTCAAGGGAAATACCTGGCTTCTGAAGTTACAGCAATGCAGTAATTTAGAAGGAAAACTGAGCTCACAAAAGCTAAAGCTAATTTTCAGACCTGGCTGTCATTCATCGAGGGTGCGTTCCCACACAAAGCCCGGCCAACAAAGGGATCCTTGCACTGCTGCACGCCACATTCCTCGGCCTCCCCCTTCTCACTGTGGAAAAGATGCCTCTTTGTGCTGGAGATAAGTGAAGAAGGAGGATTTACAGGACAACAGTAAGCTATACCAGGGACATCTCAACTGTATTTAAATCCTTTATTCACTTTTTCTCCCAGTGCGGACCATGTTAGTAGCCCAACGGCACATAGTGTTAAATAATATAAAAATATTTAAAGAGCGGTCAGGTTTAAATGCAAATCTGCTGGATCCAGGGAGCTTGGGTTGATTTCTTTCCTGTGCAGAAAAAGAAGCAACATTATGTCTGAGGTTAAAGGAAGGTCGGCTTAACTAGTCGGGATTGCAGTCGGAGAAGGCTTTTCAGCTCTGCCTGAAAACATCTCCCTGACTTAAACCCCCTCAGCTTCAGTGTGTGAATGTTGTTCTCGCCTGCACGCTGAGCTCCTCGGGGTCGGAGGGATTCCCTGCCGAGGAGTCAGCCTCCCAGCCCCGAGGTTTTGCTGTGCGGCATCTCCGAGTGAAGAGGCTGATGGTTTTGTGCGTGCCTCACGTGACCAGCCGCTGTTTCAGCTTGCTGCCAAGTTGCCATCACGTGAATTCTCTACATGGGGATTTTGACATCTTTTAGAACACCTACTTTAGCTTGCCTGCAATGTATTGGAGTCCACGTAGGGATCCAGGTGAACTCCTTGGTTTCGACTGTGAAGACGAGCTTAAAAATCTTGAGAGTACCCCCCTGGTCTTTGAATCTATGACTCCAGTAATAATTAAAGATCAGTTTTCCTGTGGAGTTGGTGGTTTAGTCTGGGAGGGGCTGTGGCTTTTGGTGAACAGTAGGTTCTCTTTCTACCTTTTCTAAATTGCCTTTAATTACAGAACTCGCTAAGTAGCCAGCAACAGTGAAATCCCCAGGAGTTCCAAATAGCTGCCATGTGTCTTTTTCTCACACTTGCAGAGATTTAGGACATCTGCCAAAGTCATACAGCAAGAAAGAAGCTTAAATATATTCAATGCAATAAAATGCCATCAAAGCTTACAGTGCCCTCTCCTCTAGTCCTACAGCTTTATCTGTTGTTCTCCCTCTCCTGACTCACTCTACCTTCATGCTGTTTCGTTTGTAATTCTGTTCTTTATTTTCTCTCTTTTGTTTCTTTTTTCCTTCTTTTGGGAACTAGCCCACTATCTGCAGAGTGTTCTTTGATGTTGCTGTGTCTTTTTGTACATACGTACCCTTCAGTTTTCATTCACTTCTTCTTTCCCGTACCTTCCCTCGCTCCTCTCCGTCGCATCTCCATCTTCCGTGCTTCACTTCTGCTTATTTTGTATTGCCCTCCCTGCTTTCTCCTCCAGCCGTTTTGAACTGCCAAAATCAGTATTGGCTACATCCAGGGTATGTAAAAGTGTGGTTAATAGGTTTGCACATGCATTTATTGGAGTCGTCTGTTTGAAAACCGTGTGTGTATTTATGCGTGTGTTGAGCTGTAACTGATTGGCCTTGATTTCTAGGCCTTGCTATGCTGTGGGTACTCCCATCCACGCTTTGTTATATGCAATTACTGTGATTACATGGGCAGTTGTGGTAATTGTGCCGTATACAGATGACTCATTAGTTCTGCAATTATGCATTTTCCTGAAGAGTTACTGTGGATGGTGGCCTGATAATAGTTTGGCAGTCTGAAATCTGACCTTTGCTTGTTTATCATTTTACTGGGAGCAGCTTCAAAAGGCAGGCCAATCGGTTCTTTTCAGCACCAAAACCAAAGCAGTTTTGCTCAGGCTGAGACACAGGCCATCGATAATGGTTACAGCTCCCGGCAGAGCAGCTTCACATGAGCACAGAGATAAGGGTGCCGGATGCGGCCCCAGGTCGGAAAGATATGTGTGCCTTGCTCAGAGCACTGGAGTTCTCCCATTGAAGTCATTGGAGCTATTTCTGTTGTTAAAGATCAGGAGTGACTTAAGTACCTTACTGAACGGTGGCGTGTAACGGGGCTGACAGATTTTCTTCCTGAACCAGCAGGCTTTCTTATGCTACAGCTGTTGCTGGATAGGAAATCACACTTTTTCTAACATCTAACATATCCTTGGAGGAGGAGGTTAGGAGGTGCCTGTATTTACCTTCCCAGCTGTTACTTTACCACAGTTATTTGGGAGAAACAGGAAAAAAAAGCTCAACACGTAGAATTTCTGAATCTGTCATCCAGATTGCCTGAATCACCTGCCTGACTGCATCTCCCAGCTCCTGTATGAGAGCAGGAGGGGAGAGATTAGTCAGGTTGCGCTGGCTGTGAAGCGAAGAATAGACCTGTGCAAAGATGCTACTTGATCAAAAGGTTGCCGTGATAAGATAGAAGATGTTGAAGTCTGGAGAGGTGGTGCAGACACCTGTAACCAGATGGGAACGGAGCTAAATATCCCACTTAATACAAGTGTTTCTTGCGCAACTGATAAGCAGGGCAAATGGAACTCTACTGTGTGCTGTGATTTTCAGGCACAATTGAGCTATAATATTATTAAGAAGGTTGAGCCAGTTTTGTCCAGAGCGCGATTTCAGACTGCAGAATTGGGTCAGACAGGTGAAAAAGTGGAAAATCAAGTTTGTAAATTATACACGATTGAGGGAAAAACAAAAAAACCAGGGAATTTTTCAAAACTTTTCTTTACCGTAATCTGAAATGGAGAGGCGAGGACATGATAAAGGCTCATTTCAAGCAAGTTTCCATTTTATATGAAAGTTCAGGAGTAAGGGAAGATTACTGCTTTCTCTGAGCTGGGCTTGTTTTCAGACTGCTCAACATTTGCAGGTTTGACAATTTCTGGGAAGCGTTTTTAGAAGATTTTGGAAGGTTTGCCTACTTAGGTGTACACAGTGATTTGAGGTTGGCTTTGGTTGTAGATTTCAAGCTCTCTTTTGTGATAAAGGGTCAATATATTAATGGCATAACATTACGGTTAAAAAAAATGAATAAAATTATGTTTTTCGTCCTGTGTTTGAAGGTTGGAGGCACATTTCAGGAACTCAAACAGCTACCTACGCTGTGTTCTTTAATGCTTCTATGTCTTTTCATACATACATATGTATACCTATGTGTGTTAAGGTTTAATATTTTTCTTTCCAAATCAACCAAAGATATTCAATACCACAGCATGAAAAATAAGATATTTTGACATTATCAGAATCCCCTTCAATTCATACTGTGGAACAAAATTTCATTAACATGAAATGTTTCAAAATAGACCAAATTTTATCTTCTACGGGAAACACTTCTAAGGTTTTCTGAGCAGCATTTATTAACTTATATCCACTAAAAAAATGATTGTGCTACACTTTTCCATGTTATAAAGCTTGCGGCAATTGGCAGCAATAAGGTACTATTCCAGAATATAACTATATGAAGGGAATGGAAGGAAAACAGAAACCTGAAAATAATTTGCACAGAGACAACATTTGGCAAACCAAACCCAGATTTATTTTTTTTTGACTAAAGGGCCTGTTGTTTTATTATTATTTGTTTGTATATTGGCAGCATATAGAAACCTGGATCAGGGCCTTCGGCAAAGTCCTCTTGTGGTTGCTGCCTTACACGAGCCATGGTGTACTTCCAGCACAAGCCCGGTTAGAAAGTTGGTGGAGAAAAATTCTGTGATCCAGAGAAATTAGGGCATCAGCAATTGCTGGCAATTATGTTAAATGACCTATTGCACTACTTTCCCATTAGCCTCTCTTCCAGTTGCCAGAGGAACATCAGAAATAGCTTTACAAGATGTTTAGAAGTGAGAAGAATAAGCTGTGAACATATTTAACAGAATATTCTTGACTATGTCTCCATTTCCAATCATCATTACTAGAAATTTCTTAAACTGCAGAAAGGCGTCTCCATCTTCAGTATGTTGTACTTACATGCAGAGAGTATACCAAAACTTTATGTCTTAATCTGTGCAAATAAGTGTGAGTGGTGATCCTTTGACCTCAGTTTTCCGTTTCTGGTCGTCTAGTTTTCGCTTCCGGATTGGGTTCTGTATTTTGACAAGGAAAAATGATTTTTAGCAAATTCTCCCTGTCTTTTGGGAAATGATTCCTCCATAATTTCTCCATGTCTGAATGATTTTTTTTAATGCTTCTAGGTTTCATTTATTAAAATTTCTGAAAAATTTAGTCTGTTTTTATGAACATTTTTCAGTTTCCTACATACAAATGTAAGCAATCAGGAACTGATCCTAGAGGTCTTCTGTTGCTTCTCTCTTTACTTCTTGGCTTTACAAGTCTTTCCTGTCATCTTAGCCTTTTCTCCATGGCTTTAACTCTGTGTCCCAGTGAGTTTTGACCAGAAGTATCGGTTCTTACCTTATTCTCTTCTTTGGCAGGGGGTGGGGGCTCTCTTATGACCCCACACTAGCTCTGTGCAATACCCTAACTCCTTCCAGGCACCGGACTGCCTTACTGGCACCTCTTTAAGAAAAACTCTGCCCAGATCTGCCAGCTGTCATGGCACTTAAAACTAGTGAGCAGCCTGCTCATTTCCTCAAAATCCTTCACTATTTCCAGCCTTTTTGTCCCTGTCTGCATTCCCCCTTTGTAATAATTAATTCTTTTGGTGAAAGCAGTGTAAGATACTTTGTAAAATGAAAAGTTACTGCCTTGCATCTGGCATTAGCCTGTCTGTGAATCACAAGGTACTGAGACATTTTCATGGTAGACATATCTTCTCTCCCATCTTTATCCCCATGGATATGTACTAATCATTTGGTTGTTGAAGCCCTGACTTTTTGGCTCCCCCAGTATCAACTGACAAAAGACACACATTAGCATTATCCCAGATTGTGTCTGTCACCCAAGGTCACGCAAGATAAGCCGCCAGCTGTCCGCTTCACCAAGGCACGGTACATTGGACATTAATTAAACTGTATTCAATACGGTTCAGATTGATTCAGAATGCCAAGATGCCTCGGCTGAGTCGTGCAAAATGTGTTAGCACAAATCGCTCTGCCAGTACAAAATGCATTACAACAGCATCCAAATATTTTCAGAATCCGAGACATGAGGTTTAATAAATTAGAGGATAACCAGATAATTGATTTCTGACATATTGGAGAAGGGATCCAAGTGCCTAAAGGGGTAGGTATTTCACCAAGGGAATGCTCATTTTTTCGTGGGTGAAAAAACCTGGTTCATAACAGCCAAAACCGAGTTCCTCTGGATCATGAGATGTTGCTTAGTAATCTAGAATTCTGCAAAAGAATATGGATTTACATTTCAGTTAACTAAAAACAAAAGCAAACTGCTGTCCTCTTTATTTCTTTTTTAATTCTTGTAAAAGAATCAAATTATTTTTCTGCTTCTAAATGAACAGCAGGCATGGTAAGGGAAAAAAATATATTATTTTCACCAGGAAATGTCATCTTTGCTGTGGAAATGCTTAAGTTTCTCCATGAAAATGGAATTTCCCTTCAGAAGCAATTTAGCAAAGAAAAATGACGGTTTTGTCCAGTGGCTGGAATTATACCACCTTCCATGCGAAAAGGTTTTTGGCATTAAGTCTTCACCACAGAAAGCTGAGCAGAGCCCTGAGTAAAACTCACAGTTGTTCCTGACATAAAACCAACTTCCCAGTTCAAGGAGGGTTTAAGCGCCTGTTCACATCAGTCTGTGTCATGAATTCTTCAGGGATTTAATTTTTTTAGAAAGCGTAAAAGAAAGGCGAATTTTGAACAGGTACAGTCTCTATCCTCATCCCAAAGGCTAACAAACAACACGTCGATGGCGACATGCCAGGGTCCTACGCGGGCCTTCCGTACAAGAAGTATGTACCCGTCGGTACCCTTCCTCTACCAATTATTAATACCATTACAGCTGGCCCTAAAGGCTCCAAGTAGTAATAGGTAACATACAAATGGTCCTTGTCCTGTAAAAACTTGACAGACTAACAAGGCAGATAAATAACGGAAAAAAAGAAAGTATTGTTGTTATCAGTGTGTAGGTGGGAGGGGAAGGGGAGCACCGAAAGCTTCACTGGTTTGTCCTGAAGGCAGAACTTGCCTCACGACCTAGATTATTGAGATGCCGCCTGACCCTAAGGTTAGACTTCTTGTACTTGACTCTGGATTTTCTAGTACCATCAGTTCGTCTTCCTTAAGGATCGGCCTGAACAGCTACAGTATGCTTTGTATATTTTTTTCTGCCACTTATAAACATACTACCTACCCCTGCTATGATGTCAGTCCCGGTTCTCTTGACATTTCTGTGTCCTTCAGAGGAAAAAAACCCTCAGCTGAAGGAACGAGTGTTTTGGATGTTTCCACACTAAAAAGCTTTTCTGAAAGCAAGCAGTCTTATGATAACGGTGTAATCTGCACATCCTGATGGCTTTACTCCCTGCCTCTTTCCCTGGCCTGTCCAGATGTCCCTACTTGCTGCTGTAAATGAAGGTTATTACTCCCACGCTGACATTAGCCATTGATTGAAGTGTGGTTTTTCAAGCTGGAGGGAGGAGGAAATAGCAGAGAGCAATAAAGCCATAGTTCATTGTGTTAAAGCAGTGTAACATCTCACTAAGAACCAGGTGTGAGCTGAATGGACTGAATAATAGGCTCTAGTTAGCACTTTGTGAGCACTCTGCGTAATAAAGTTAAGACAGGAGGCTGGCAATCAGCATCACACTTTCATCTCTCACAGCCGCCTCAGAAAATCTAGGATAGAAGCATAAAAAATGTGTCCAGAGTTAGGTCCGCAAACCCTTCAATCCAAACTCATCTTTCACCCTTCCAGCTTTTTCAGAGCAGTAAGATTTTCCTCTGAAGCTAATTGCACTATAGGAGAAAAAAGAAATCTGGATTTTTTTCCCCACAATAATCTCATCTGTACTTTTCAAATTACAGGAGTTTTCTTACATGAGAAAGTAGAGTTTCCTGAGTCTTTGGCACCCTTTTCATTCAGGAAATTCAATGGGAACTTCAGCATTCACATAGAAATAGATGTGCAGCAGCATACAGTCACTCTGACTTTTTTCCACCCTAAACCACAAAGATATTAGCACTTTTCACCACTTCAGACCAAATTTCAAGTGCTGAAGCTGCCATGGAAAGAGTGAGACCCTGTTTACAGGAGGGAAATGAGCTCTGCTGTAATTTTATCGGAATAGTAACCTGGGGATGCAGGCATCAATACAGCTATTTGGGTGCAAATTTCCTTGTTGGAAGTCATCACCTTTGATTTTCAGAAGGGACCGGTCCTCTCATTAGGTCAGTGAGACAAAGGAGCCCTGCGGAACCTGGAAGCCACAGCGGGCAGCGAGAGCTGTGTGGTCCAGCCGAGGAGCCCAGAAACCCTGCGGAGCTTAGCAGCTCTGCAGGGCAGTGGAAGTTAGTGGACCCTGGCTCTGCTCAGCCCTTTAGATGTTATGCTTGTAAAGCAGCCACGATGTATTCCAGTTTAGCGTTTCAGTCCTTAAAATTTTATGAATGTAAAGCTTGAAGAACGGAAGTTTTAAACTGGCTGAGGTCTCAGCTGTTTTACCATTATAATCATAAAAGTATCCATGGCTTAATTCAGGCTATGTAGCCCCCACTGCTGAGAAGAGGTCCTGAAGTCCAGACCGCTCACAAGAGCCTACTTTATAACTTCAGTTGTTCTGCGTCTTCACGTCTTCTTTCTCAGCGTGCGTTCGTGCTCCGTAATTTCATGTGAGAATCTGCTTCTGTGTGAGAACAAATCAATGCTGACCCACACTCACAAACTACAGTTTTACTGCTGGAATCTGGTCTCTGTGTTTGCTCAAAATAAGTATGAATTTGCTGATATTCTGGGAATATTGCAGAGATAAGAATTTTAATAGGGGTTTTGGCAAGAGCTGGGGTTATGTTTCATGGGTGCAATAAAGATGGCAAAGAGTATCTGTAGGTCTCTCTATGGCTCTGTTCCGGCCCAGACAATTACTTCAGCACTGTTGCTATTTCTTGTTTTAAAAATGGTATGGTCATCTTTTTTCATCTAATATTTAAATGCAAATAAGGAAAAAGAAAAAGTAACATCTCGCCTGTTCTAGTTCTCTGCCATTACAGATGAATCAGGTTCCTCTTGAGCTCTGCAAGTCCCTGGTGGCATGTTCCAACCCTGTCCCTGTATTAGGTTTACTCATCTGTAAACACATGATACTGCTGTTTACTCACTGATAATAAACCCACAGAGAGTCTTAAATTTTTGCCTAGTGCTTTGACTCTCCAATTCTTCGTATGTTATCCAGAGGGCATCACCTTTCAGAGCAAGAAATGCCCTGCATGATGGTGATGAGTTTTAAAGGGTCAAGTAATCATTTCCAAATTGCCACAGGAGGAGCATCCTGGGGCAGGGATTAAGTTTTGTATTTTTTATTTTTACCTAGCACTGTATTTAGCACAGAACTGCCCAGAAAGCTGAGTTTCTGCTTAGTAAGAAATAAACTATTATCAGCAGAATTTGGATGGCTCTTCATGGGTCAGAAATATGGGAAAGAAAAGGTCAGAATTAGTTCCTATTTCTTTTGTCCTGGAACTAAGCAGGCATGTTCATTCTCTTGTGCCTGATGCTTCTGGCCACGGACTGTGGGATTTGCGACTGGTGCCACAATGTCACTCGGGCACTAATTCAGCCATCATTTGAGCAAATGCAGTCTTACCAAATGACGCGAGGCTGATGAACCAGCCCTGCCGCAATGCTGATACACATGTCTGAGCAGCCAGCTGGTATTAGTTGCAAGTACTTGTGTCAGGTGGTAGCCAAAACATATCTCTCCTTTTGAAACACAGGCTCTGTTTTGTCTTTTGACTGCCCCCCAGCACCATACTGTATTTCACACTAAAGAAAGCAAATCATAAGAATCAAAGAATAAAAATATAAGTGGAGCGTACATCTGCTATACAACTGGGATAGGCACACATCTTCACTTTCTTCTGAACTTCATACCATTGGCACAAGAGAAAATAATGCACCTACTGTGCCAAAACTGCATCAAATGGGAAACATAACTTGCCCTCTTATAAAATCACCCCTTTATAGACAGCAATTTCCAAGCACTACAGCTGTTGGTAATGAAATCTGATCATCCAACATTAACCTCCTCACCTCAGTATGTGTATTTTACAGCCTCACTAGTTCTTGTCCCTTCAATAGCACCTACGGTCATAGTCCATACATGTGTACACCACACCTAGCACCCAAAACATTCAAGTCAGTCTTGTACAACTTCACACATGTGTGTATCTTACAACATATTGTAGCAATTCTCCTAACACTGCTTCTTTATCCAGCAAGGCATGTACGTATTCCCCTATATGTGCCCACCAAACTAGCCAGGACCACACTCATGGCTCTTCACAACCCCTTTGCTCGGTGTTTGGAACTTCTGCATGCATTTATCCACCCACACAATGCACAAATTATCTTAAGCAGCAACTTCTGTTAAATAAATCTTGAAGCGGTAATCCACTCTAGTTGTTTAACAAAGGCTGAAGATTATTACTTAATTTTTGCTTCTGAGGACAACCCTTTTACATACAAGTATATTTGTACTTACACAACTGTACAACTTCTCTTCTTTGAGTATCAGTGTTTAGTTTTTTCCTCAAAAGCCTGGCCAATGCAAAATTAAATTTCCTTCTGTTTACAATGTGCTTGATCACAGGGTAAATCGTACCAAGGGCACTTTGTTCCAAGGAAGTCTGTATTATAGTTTTGATTTTTTACAAGCTGGCACTGCACTTGCAGTGTTAGTATCTAGCAACCTTTCTCACTAATATGTCTTTGGGCAACAGCATTTGCTATACAACTGTGTTTTTTAAAAACATTTCAAAGCAAGCCCCTGATTTTCATGAACCTCATCCCTGGCACGCATTTCTAATCTATCGTGTAGGCAGCTGCAGAGGCAAGAATGCTTCCTACCAGCTCCTAGTGTAAAAGCTTTCTCTTCTAGGTGGGGAAAAACTCTAGGCTTGATTTTGGGCTGTGGAGCATGCAAGCAGTTTCCAAAGCAACCAGAAGACAGACATACAGGCACATCCATGAACGTTTCTAAATTACACCTGATCTTGTGCCACCACTGAAATGCTTGGCTTCACCCTCTTCAAATCCGTGGGAAAACTCCTTGAGGTTTCAGTAAGAGCTAGATTAAACCCTTGAATAAACATTGGGAATAGCTTGCCACTTCTAGTGTAGGCACATCTCTTGATTTCAGTGACAGGTTTTGAATTAAGATACTTCTTGAGATAAAGGTGTCGGAATTGAGAACTTTGTACTGGTCTAACTTGGCTGCCTTAAGCTATTCAGTTTTAAGCAACAGGGTCAATGTCAGAAGACATTACGGGGATGTGGCTACCAGTTCTGAATGACATAAGTACAGATTAACTACTGTTTTAAAGGGACAAGTAATAGTCACAGGGCAACCATTACAGTTGCCAGAGCTGCACCTTCTGGGTCAGACCACCACCAGTATCAGTGCTGACTGCGCAGAGCAGAGCCCTTCTGATGCCACAGTTTTGCTCATTAGCATCAAATGAGAATCAGGTTTCTTCACCTCCAGACACTAATACATGGCTCAGGAAGTGAAGCCTCCTTTACGTTACGTTGGAAAGACTCCAGGAAAATATTTTGGCTGGGGTGTTCAGGGGCACTATGTGATGTACACCACTATTTGCAACTTGGTGAAAATTCAGTTCCTGATTCCATAGGCTCTTTTGAAAATGAATCCCATCTTGTATCAAACCCTAAAGCAGGATAAAGGCATAGATACCCTCTGGCTTGGAAAGACGGTACACAAAATTGGTTTTAAGCCATATTACTGTATGAGCCTGGCTTAAGGAAACACCTCTTAACTAAAAAAACCCTCTTCCCCGGAAGCAGGGATTATGAAAATATTAAATTTCCAACCATACCTTCAAAAGAATTGACAATGATCTCTCCAGAGGATAGGGACTGACTTCAAGAGTATTTGGGCTAATGTTTGCCCAAAGGAACCATAAAAAAAAATTATACTAATTCAATAACGAGTATAAATGAGAACAAACTTTGAAACTGCTCTAATTTATGGAAGTATGAAATGGACTTATAGTAGGTCCTATTTGTATAAAAATAAAATATATAAAGTAATATTGCTCCTTCCTTCATAACCTTTGAAGGCTTTAAAGAGTAGGTTTTGTTTGATCCTTACAAGCAGAGCCAATGAAGATGGAGCTGGTATGGGCAAAAGGATCTCCACAGGTGGCAGAACTTAGACCGTGGTCCTGAATCGCAGAAGTTGTTTTGGCAAAGGAACTTTTTTAACAGTATAATTTGCATCTATATGAAGAGCTACTGGCACAGAGACAGTGTTTAAAGGTCTGATTTTTTTTCCCCCATATACCTACCCACTGTATGCAAACCCATGTAGTGTAGACCATTCTTCCAGTCTCACTCACTGCCTCTGAAATGGAGCGAGCTATACTGATATAAGATGGTTGGGGTTGTTCAGCCTGGAGAAAAGAAGGCTCCAGGGGTATCTTATAGCAGCCTTCCAGTATCTGAAAAGGGCCTACAAGAAAGCTGGAGAGGGACTTTTTACAAGGGCATGTAGTGATAGGACGAGGGATAATGGCTTCAAACTGGAAGAGGGGAGATTTAGATTAGATCTCAGGAAGAAATTCTTTACTGTGACTGTAGCGAGGCACTGCCCAGGGAAGCTGTGGTGGCCCCATCCCTGGAAGTGTTCAAGGCCAGGTTGGATGGAGCTTTGAGCAACCTGGTCTAGTGGAAGGTGTCCCTGCCCACGGCAGGGGGGTTAGAACTAGATGATCTTTAAGGTCCCTTCCAACCTAAACCATTCTATGAGTCTATGATTATTTCTCCCTGACTGCTCTGAGAGATTCATGTGAACGTGGTCAGTAGCCCTAGAGTGATGCCTTTGCTTTTGATTTTAAAGTGTAGATCTTACTGCTGCACCACTCAAAATTTTTTTATTTTACTGGTCACAAGATGGTATCTGGATTAATGCTTGTCCTCAGGCAGATGTCATTGCTTGCTGTGGCACTAAACATATCAGGCACATGTTCTAACATTCCAGTGGTTCCAGTATTGTAATATGTGGGTAAGGTAGCAGGTGCAGAGCAAGAACGGTGATGAAATGGTTAAAAAAATCTTTTAAAACCAGAAAAATTCTAAAAGACTTTACTGCTTAGTTTTAAATTTAAGTAAGTGTTTAAAAGCGAGCACTGTGACTGGTAGAAAAAATAACAAAAAGAAAAAGAAACAATAAGATTAGTTATTGAAAAAAACAACCAAATCATTAAAATACAAGGCTAACTGTATAAAAGAAATTATGTGTTAGGCCTTGGAGTTAAATAGTTCATTTCCTGATTCATTAAAACCTTCCTTCCTCAAGAACAACTGGCAATTGCAAAGTTCTGCCCTAGAGGGATGTTCAGGTAATAAAGGAGAAAGGATCCAGAGGCAAGTGAAGAAAAGAGTGACAAGAAAGTCCTCCAAAGCTACTTTGCTTGTTTAGACATTCAAAAAGGATGTTGGTTGCTTTGCAGTCACAGCTCTGCACACACACATAGAAAATACTGTATCAGACAATATTTGGGACTGTGTAGAGTTTAGAAAGTAGGCTCAATTTAATAGCCAAAAACCTCCATATTTTGTTGGGCCATAGAAGAGATTGAAAGAAGAGCATCATGATGGTGCATTCCGTTTTAAGGGATTGAAGGGATGCCATCACACTGTTCTTTGCTGGTTCTGTATCGCTGCTTTAAAAATATCTGTTGCTCTTATACAGCCCTTCTCATGCGGAAGTTGATCTCAGAACATTTAGCCAAGTAGATTATTACTGTTGTTCTGCTTGTGCCTACTGGGCAAGCTGAGGAGTAACACCTGTAGGGCCATTCAGCTAAGTAAGATCCAAGAATGCAAGGGGCTACAATTCACGTGGGTATAATAGTAAAGAGAGTTGTACTTTACATCACTTAACCACCATTAAGACATTTCATTATAAACCAAAATTAGGTCTTTCATCACCAAAAGCAACACCACACACCAATGATTATTCCATGTTAATGTGTTGGGGTAATCCATACTTTTCCTTGTAGTGTGTC
The DNA here is from genome assembly GCA_013397275.1 of Burhinus bistriatus. Classification (NCBI taxonomy): domain Eukaryota; kingdom Metazoa; phylum Chordata; class Aves; order Charadriiformes; family Burhinidae; genus Burhinus; species Burhinus bistriatus. Next base: position 391,505 of record VYXH01009885.1, on the reverse strand, counting down.
TAGATTATTAAAGGGATTTAGGCAGCTAAAGTTGAAGTAAAACTAATGAGATATTATTGTTTAAATGCAGATGAAATCTTGGTCTGAGTTCTTTCATTAGGCATTAGAACTCAACTTCTGGGCTTAAGTAGCCCTCTTGGACCACGCAGATCAGTAACATCAGATTTAGACTTTGGTTGCCCTGTTTTCTGTTCAGCTTAAACTCTCAACTTCTGTCAATGTTCACAAGAGCCATCCTGGAAATGTTGATAACAGTGGATGAGAACAGTGACATTCATACACTTTTGCAGGGGCCTGACCTACCTACCTTCAGTGGGCTTCGGCTCAACCTTACGAACATTTGCTGAAAACATACTGCGCTAGTCACCCAGCTCCAAGGAGAGAGATCGCACTGATTTTCTCAAGGTTCCTGGTTTCTCCAGTGTGTCAGGAAACAAACCTTGAGGCCTCTTGTGTGAGCAATCATTGTGTGCATGGAATGCGAAACATTTCTAATTTGTGAAGGCAAGCTCAGTTGCATATACTGTACAAACACAAACACCATGTGGAAATAATAAATGTGTTTATGATGGAGATCTTTGCTTCCTTTATTATTTTAGGATTTTTTCTGGATTTGAAACAATTGTTAAGAGCATTAACTTCAGTCTTTCATTACTAATGTACTCATAATACTGACTTCACCTAATAAGGCAGCTGTACTCCTCCTTAATGTATATTCAATTATTTTTAAACATAGCAGTTGTTCATACACAAATGTGCAAGATTTAGAAAGCTGAACAGCCAAACTGAACTTGTGTTCTTGAGTATCCTTGAGTTCTTTTAAACATTGACTGTTGTATTCACATTTTGTTTCAACCAAATTCATATAGTGGAATTTATGAGTGGGAAAGTTGTCTGGTTTGTAAACTTCTTACTTATACAGACAGTACTTCCAGATTTGAAACTTAGGTGCAAATTTAGTGTAGCTCCAAAGGTGCATTTGTAATGCACTGCTGGTGGCTCAGCTCCTCTATGCCTCCTGCGTCTGGGCTTGCACAAGATCCTGCAGCTGAACGGAAGGTACGCTGCCCATGCCCACAATTGCATGAAAAATGGCTCTTTCTGATGCTGAGAAAAAGTAGTTTCCTGCAAGTTTTACTTATTTGAATGTAAGGAGTTCCTAATATATTTAACTAAACCTGACTAATATATTTAACTAAAATTTATTTTCCAGAAAAATCACACCACAGTTCTTTCAATTGGATTTTTAAATTTCTTTGTAAAACACCTACCTCTAAAATGTAGTATTTCATGTTGAGTTGACTACCACATTTAATTTGTTCTGAAAAGAACTTTTTTCCTTCTGTTTTCTTTTCTGTCTCAAAAAAATAAAAATCTGTATTTTATTTCAGCTTAACTCAAAATTGTAAGTGGTCAGTGAATGAAAAGAATCAGTTACTTGCCCAGCAATAATAATTGCTTATTCTGTAAAGTGCTTCAATAACATCACTAGCGTGGAGGCCTTCACAAAGTGTCAGGGTTTCTATGATGAAAGACCTACTGATTTTTTCCAGCTAATGGAGATTTTTCACTAGCATGGATGAGAACAATGTGGGCTTTTAGATATAAAATCATCCTTGGTCTATGCTCAGTGTAGCACCCACCTTCTGTTTCCTGCCCAAACTCACCTGGGTGCTGGGATATGGGAACAACAGAGACCTGAACCTGGTTTTCCTACAGGAATGTATGTGAAATAGATGGGACATTGGAAACACAAGCTGTTTAAAAAATACCATGAGTGATGCACAGGAGGTGTAAATCAGATGTATACCTTCTATAAACCTGGTATATAATACTCCCATATAATCTCTACCTTTGGTACTTGGAAATCCTTGGAGAGCCTTGAAGACAGAAGACGCTGAGTGCTCTTAACTGAGCATTTCTTTCCATCCACACACTGCGAATCTGTTAAAGAAACTCCATACAAGGATTGGGGAGAAGGATGAAGCCCGTTTTTAGGATGGGTTTATTTTTATCTTTTTTGGAAGAGTTTATCATCCTATTTTTTATATCTCCCACCAATGAAAGCTCAGAATGACTGAAATAGCACAGTGTGTTGGAGTGAATTCTTCCCCAGGAGACTGATTTTGTTTTATTATTGCTGAAGAAAGCAAGAATTTATTAAGCCTAGAAAAGTGGGGGAATTGGAACTTTCCTGCCAAGGTAGACAAATTCCCAAGCTGCTCCAGTCACTCCTGAGAAGCTCTTTTACTGACTTTCCCGTGTAGGGGAGAGGCACTATTTTGTCCATATTATCAGCTGACAAATAAAACAACCAAATTCAGAAAGGGGGAGGAAAGGGAAAATTTGCTCAAAAATATATTTAAAGACATGAGCTTTCCTGTAGAGGAGTTTGTTTGGTGAGAAATGGATCTCTTGCTACAGGCTCCAATTTAAACTGGCTGACCTAGAAGGAAGAAAGTGCCTGGGAAAGAAGCAAAAGCAAATAAATAAAAAGTAAAAAGCAAACAAAAAATAGGATTTGTCTTTTCCACTTTTCAAAACTATGTGGGTATGATGGGACTTTTCTGTCCTACCTCTTAGGGAACCAACAGCTTTGTGTTTGTGCATACCACGTAGCAAAGGGCACAAGAGGAACCTATTACACAGCGCAGTGTGTGTTCCTCCTCCCTGGCTGATGCATACTAATGATAGAAAAGTTAATTAAATCAGACAGTGTTGCCTACTGGCTCAGAGAATGGAAATTTCTAAGATGGTTGCTGTCTAGCTGGGTTTCTAGTCTCACAGTTACGGCTCGGTCCTCCACTTCCACTTCTTGCTCTCCAGATTCCCGTTACCCGTGTGTTTGTCCCTCTCCTCTTTCTTTTCCTTCCTTGCCCACTGCCCCCTCCACATGTCTCTGATCACTCAGGTTCTTACACTTGTCTCCCACAGTTCCTGTTGAAAGGACATGCAGCCGTAGTGGTGGTGATGATGGTTAATGAGGAAGGCAGAGCAAGATAAGGCAAGGTTGAGTGAAATATCCCCTCTTTGTAACATACAGAATTGGAGAATTTGTTTGGCTGTTAAAATGGGATGGTCTTGACCTTAAAACAAACCAGAAGTTTCTTCTAGATTTGAAATACCTCAGAATTAAGTCATTTCCTCTTTCTTCACTATCTGGATCTTCTGTTTTGTCAAAAACACTTAAGAGAATATTTAGTCATATTATAAGACCTCATGAATTTTAAAGTTCTGTGTCTATCAGAGCAGATGGATGCTGTTGATGCTTTGCACTGCAGTCAAGAGTTTGGCAGGTGTTGGCATACCTGCCTTGGCTTTAAATTGCCTTGCTTGGATGCGGTGACAGGGGAATTGAGATCAGGGGAGAGGTTCACTGGGAGCTGCAAGGCTTTTTGGCTAAATATGACTAACCCATGCATAGAGAGCCACACTGACATGGTCACCTCTGAACAAGCTGGATCAGGGATGTCTGTCTGATATGCAGTCATGCCTTTGAGTTGCAGTGATCTGCAGAGTTCACAGAGTCAACTGCTGAATAGAAAGGCTGATTAGTGTCCTGCCCGCTGGGCCACCTCATTTCCGTCTGTGCAATGAAGACAGAACTACTGAGGCAGTAACAAATATGTAGATGTGGGAATAGCAGCAATAGCGGGGGGAACAGGAGTTCTGCATTTCTTCAGAGACTAAATTTTCAGCCAGGAGGAGGCAGTTAATACACTGAAAGTTTGTAGAAATTAGGAACTCAGTTCTTTTATTTTTTTTGAAGTTAAGTCACACAGTTTTTCTTGTCTGGATGAGCAGGAGTGAGAGATCATGAACAGGGGATGGATGTAATCACAGCTGGCCTTGCTGTGGTTTCAGGAGGTGCTGCTAGGGATTAACCTCCAAGGCAGAGGGAACTGAGGGGAGAAGAGGAGCACCCAGACTTGCTTTCCCTCTCTGGGTTCCTGTTACACCAGCCCTGCAGGGTATCACCTCTTTGGAGCACTGACCTGTGAGAGCGCATTCAAGCACAGGGAAAATTTTCCCTCTAGTCCTTATCGTGCATGTAGATTTTGGAGGGGGGAAAGCACTGCTGTAAGTTTTCACTGCCCTGCTCTTTATTAGGAAGCTTTGGTTCTCTGCCCAGTGAATATAACTGTTCCATATAAAAGCCTATTACAGAAACAAACGGGACCTGATATCAATTATTGCTTGAGGTTTCAGTGGCCCTTCACCTTCCGAAAACTGAGCAGTTGTTTGGAGGCTAAGCAACCTTCTACTAGAATAATACATGAAGCACTATTCAGAAAGGTGGTTCAGGACTATACTGATATCCTACCTTGTGGCTGAGATGGGAAATAAAATTGCAACATCTGCTTTGCTCCAGAATTTTTTCCTATATTCTGCAGCCTCAAGCCAGAACAGCCCTTTTTCCTTCCAAAAGTGATGTAAGATAAAAGAGGGGAGATAATAAACCACATTCTCGCTCTTTTATTAATACAAATACTTGAAAATGACCAGAAGAGTGACTAGAAGTCAAATTAACTTGAAGACGAAAAAGACTTGACAGGTATTTGTAATGAGATTCAAACGCCCAGGGAACACTGCTTTTCCAGGGAGACACTGATGTCACCCGACAGAAACCGAAACCTCATCCCAGGAGTAGCTTCTTTATGAAGGGTGGTGCAGCGGGGAAGAAGGGTTTGCAGGCAGCATGCAAGGATCTGTGCTCCAGGAGATCACCAGTCTTAGATGGGACGAGATGGCAAAATAGAGATGAGTGCTTGCCATGGAAACTGTTAATTGTTAACAAAGGCTTTTAACTTTTCAGCTCTTGCAAAATAATCCAAGCAATATTTTTGTTTATTGCTGGGAGGAACCTTGGTAAAAGGCTGGTGTAATTCTTAATTCATTTTTAGAAGGAGTATGCTTTAAGATAGATATCAACTAAAGTAGAGATGGAACCAAACTGGAGTTTCATATCTTCCCTACTCCCTGAATGAAGGGTGGTTTTGTTTCAGCATGTCTATCCAGATTTGAACTTGTTTAGAACCCACAATGGGTTTATTCAAATAATAATAACATATATAAAAAAAAAATCATCTAGGAGCCTCTTTTTGCTTGCTTTTTGGATGCCGTCCAAAATGGCAGAGCTGTTCCAAGACCAGACTGGCTCCAAATGAACTTACAAGCTTTCTACAGTTGGGGCTGAATATTGGCTCAGTTGTTCATGGGATGCTTGTGCTGACAGACCTAAACCTTAGTCCGGCTCCAGCCTCAGACCTGAACCTCTGAATTTTAACTTAATCCTATTCCAGACAGAAACTGCTATATTATGGTTTTGGCCCATTTTTAACATATTTAAATCCTGCTTCATTTTCAAGGTAATGATGCCACAGGCCTTCATTTGGCAAAGACATTTAGAAACATGTCTTAGCTGTAATAATTCAGAAAGACTTTCAAGCAGACCCTTATATTCAGGTTTTGGTATTTGTATTTTCTGATCTGTGTGCTTGACGAAACACTTGTGAAAAATAGTGTATGAAGATGACGATGAGACAGAAAATGATACCTTGCATTTGTCCTTGGCTCGAGGTAATAAGGGAGCCCACAGGACCTTTGCTGTGATTTCATCGTAAACTCCAGAAATTCATTTTGGTTTGGGTATGGGTGTATGTCTTTCTCTGCCCTTCCCCCTTCTTGCCCCATTATTCCTCTTCCTTCCAGTTCTGCAAAAGGAAGTATCAAGATGAGCACTTCTGCAGCAGCTGTTCAGACTTGCCCAAAATGTGTGTGACGGCGCTCTCCTACCCACACAGCCACTGGGGCATCGGTCCCCCGCATGCCTCAGAGCCCAGGTCTGTGCCCTAACCCCATCCTTCTCTTGCTCTTTGCCAGGTTGCCCATCCTTCTGTCTGGGTCTCAGATCCCGCAGGCAGGGTGGAGAGGTTGGCCAGCCTGGCCTGCCAGCTCTACCGAAGAGGAGAGCAAGCCCCAGCCCAGAAACTGCTCCCAGCCCTCGGCTGCAGGGATGAGGCTGCCTGCTGCCGCATGAGCATCAACGTAACAGATTCGCTGTCAACGCAAGCATCCTTTGCCCACAAGGTGAATACATACATGTCTACCTTAGCTGGACATTAATACTCTTTTCCCATGCCTACCTTCCTTTTCCTTTCTGCATACAGGACCTAGCACAAAGGAGGCAAAATTCATGTTATTAAAGAATGAATGTAATTATACATGCTTTCTGATGGCAGTTAACTAAGTAATTTATTGCCCATGAGCAAAAGCACCTTTCCTTATAGACAAGATATCTCCTGGATAAATCATGCATTTTTAGAAGTTGCTTTTATTTGTTTTGCATGTTGCTAAAACTCCTGACAGAGACCCTATCATTTCAGGAATTAGTCCAGACACGTAATAAGACCTAATCCTTCTGTGGTTGATTTATGGGCAAAAAGCAAAGCCATTGGCAGCTTTTGGGTGAAGAGATTTGGATACGTACACAAAGTTATTCACTTAGTATTGCTGTGGTCTTTCATGAACAGTTTGTGTGTGGTATTTTGTGATACGTAACATTTATTTTTCTAGATCTGGGAGTACATGACATCAGAATGGTTTTGCTGGTAAAATCAGACATAGCTGTGGTATTAGGAATTATTCTAGACACAGTTAAGTCTTGTTGTAGTTGTACTTGCTGCAATACACAGCTGGGACTGCTACATGCCACGGAGGGCGAACAAGAACAGCTTTTCCTTAAAATGAGTGTGGAGAGACTCCCATAGGAAATGTTTTTGTTTTGTTTTTTGAAATCTGTGTGTGGCATAGGAAAGGAATGGGTGGAAGAATGATAACAAGAGAGAGCATGTCTGTGAGAGAGATAAGATTGAAAAGGGCTGGTAAGCAAAAGTGCTCAAAGTTGAGCCCATGTTTGCAAAATTGTGCAGCCTTTAGGAAAGCTGATGCTCCTTTAGTTGTGTAACTTGTACTGAAGTCCTGGAAAATCCAGCCCTCAAAATTAACAAGATAAGAAACTCGGCTTTAAAAATCCCTTAATAAGGATTCTCCTTTCTCTGTGTTAAAAGCTATGAACACAAACACAGTCTTGCTGGGCACAGATTTTGGGGGTTTGTTTCCTTTTTGTAAAGAAACAAATTCTGACTCTGCTTTTCCAGTGATTTATACCTGAGCCCCATCTTATGTGTTCCTTCCAAAACACCTCACTGCCTCTGACAGCAAAGGGGTTCAAATGCTCTGCCTGGAAAAAGCTCCCTTTCCATTAACAACCCGGAGAAAACCAGAATGGGTGACAGTGACTGGTTGAATGATGAGCTGGCTTTTGAAGTACAATATATACACACGTATGTGTGCGTGTTTATGTATATGTATGTATTAAATATATATATATGTATGCTTTATGATTGAATAGACATCCACCCTTCAGCTCTGCTTTCTGTGATTAGCCTCTATTAGCATTGCAATTATAAATACCTGGTAAATGTCTGCCTTTGATCTAACCCGCTTGTCACTCAATAGTCTTTTAAACTCCAGATTTCCTCTCTCTTTCTTGACATTTGTCATTGTCTTCCTTCTGAATGCCTTCCTTGCTGTTCTCAAAAGCTGGCCAAAAAGCACTAGGAGGGTAGACTGTAGTATCAAGTACCACGCTCGAGGCTCAGAGGCAGCTGCCATGTTCTAAAAGGTCTCTTTATTCTTTGCAGCCACAGCTTTGCAATTGCCCGAACAACAAATATTCACTTCCCTCCCCTTTATCTTTCATGGAAAAAAATCCCCCAGAATAACAATAAGTTCTTCCCTCTTTCCAGCCTAGCCCAGTGTATATTAATACACCTTGTAATTGCTTGTCTCTATCGGTTTTAGTCCTTTGCCCTTTTTTGCTCCTTTTTGTACTTCAGCTTCATCATTGATCCTATTCACTCTATTCCCAGTGCTGAAATCTAAGTCCCAAATGCCAGCAAGAAATACTCAGCCATTCATGACAAATTGAATGGCTCAATTTAAAGGGGAAGATAGCACCTCATCTACTGTTACTATTCACTACAATAGTCTCCATCACTCGTTCACTGGAGAAAGCAGCATGTCCTGGGTTCGAGTAGAGACTATGCCGATGATCTGTGGCTTGAAAGGACTAGAAGGAGCGTTGCATATGACAGGGAGTCACCTTTCTGCCTTTGAAGGTTTTTATGTATTCACATCAATACAATGGTCAACACTACTAAGAGCCCAGGAATGCTGTTCTGTTCACCCCCGCCCTGGCAGGATCCCAACCCCACTTGCAGCAACATGCCAAAAGATCAGTCGAGAAGGCTAAAATAGGGCCAGATCCTCAGCTGGTAGAAATGTGCTGTCAGTGTAAACACTTCTGCTATAGGATCAATGAAGATTCAAGAGAAAACGCAAACTTCAGCATTTTAGCAAACGCTCCACCAAAGACGGCCTCGTTAGATGTGGTTCGTGTCCCACTGGCTTCCCGGTAGCTGCTGGTGTCTCTGCCTTTGGAGACTGGCCTACACAAAGAAGCCACGCACAGGATAAGACCCACCAGTGATGCATCATTTACACATGGGGTGCTGATATTTCCTAGGCTGTTCAAAACCTCTTTGTCAGCAGTTACTGTTGTCGGAAAATGGAGTTTTCAACGGAACAACTGAACACAGATGTTCGCGGGAAAGAGCCTGTGCTCCTTGAATACTTTTTTTTTTAAAAAAAACAAAAAACAAAAAACAAAAACCAAACAAACAACTTTTCATGAAATAACTGCAAATCTCAAAGAGTTTTCTCTGAAAACTGAAAAAAAATTCCATATATTGGTCAGTTTTGTCCACAGGGATCTGATTTTGGTTTTTGCTTCACTGAAAATGTTCTTCTGGCAGAATTTAACTGAATATTTTCCAGTCAATGAAAAAGTTGTTCCATATTTTTCTTGACAAAAGTTGAAACATGCCAGTATTTTTCCATGTGTCATTTGCACAGCTGCATGACCCAAAGAGTTATAATACAGGATTTGGTTTTGGTTTTGTTTTTCCCTGTTAATTTCATTAGCTGGAGCATAGTAGATTGTAAATCCGCATTTCCCTGCATTTTGTCAGCAACGTGACTACGTTGCATTACCAGAAAGTGGGCACAGAGTGGAGATAAAATTATATTGGTTACAAATAACAATGCAGCACACTGATTGTCTGAACTGCAAACAGTTGCAAGAACTATTCAGATTTGATGTGGTTTTGTGGTGGTATTATTCCCATTAGAGAAGGTTATGTCTTGGTGGGGTAAATTCCAGCTTTTCTCCAGAACCATCTGTCTACAACTATCCAGCTCACAGATGTTTTGTTCTACCGAGGAATATTAGGAAGAATGGAAATCAGTTCCAGATCATACCCCTGTTTTCCAGGTGATAGTGTCTCTCCGGATCTTCTGATAGACCTTGGGTAGCCAGAAGACATTTTTTTTTTGCCCACCTGATATTTTCCTTGCTTTTCCCAAAAGAAGAGCAGATTATTAGAAGCCACACCTGCCTGCCAATTACCTGATCATAGTTCCCACTTGAATGCAGTCTGGTTATTGCAAGGTGCAATGAAGCAGGGCAGAAATAAATGCTAAGGCAGACCATGGCTCACCAGCGGGCTGTCCCCACTAAAGTCCAGCTCCCAGAGCTGCAGAGCTCGAGCTGACTGAGTCTAGACAACCTGACCAGGGAGGGTTGGAGAGCTTCTGCTGTGATGCATTGTGCTCTAAGATGCTGCAGCAGAAACTCGTTTTATGAAGATGTTTTGGTTTTTTTTTTTTTTTTTCATGCTGTGTACATCACTCTCCAGACTTCACAAAGGACCAGCTTTTAGTTCTTGCCTTTCTGAATGAGAAAATTTGTTTTAAAAAAGATTTTGAAGTATAGTCAGTGATTTTATGTAGGTTTCTAACTCCCTGCTGAATCATCAGGGAATCCTGGAGAAGATTGACAGTCAACCAACCAATAACAGGAGGAAAGTGTGTTTTCCCTCGAGATTTCGTGGAGGTCTTGGCTTCTGCTGAGCTAAACACAGCATGGAAATAGTTTTTTTCAAGGTACTTTACTACGTCCAGCCAAAACCAGGAAATGATACTTTGTGGGAAAAATACATAGACATATATTAACTAAACTTTTTTAAAGATTCAGGAATTTGGCTTTTGGATTTTGACCAGTTTGTGTTTTCTCTAGACCAATCTTGTCCTTTACATCTCAGCACAGTCATTCTCTATTTTGTGTAACTCAGAATGTCATCTGAAATGTCAGCAAGAGGTGTATGGGTCTGTATAGATCTCACCACTGCAAACCTTAATTTTTGATTAAAAATCAGGTCTGGATGAGAAAACACAAAATTACAGCACGCTATTCAAGAATGCTGCTTTCTTGTTATTTTTTCTTGTTTTCAAGCTTTTGGGGTAGATAGACACTGGTCACGTTTCACAGCATTCTTTTACCATTGTGAGGGCTGGAAATGTATTTATTTATTGCAATCATAACAAAGATTTTTAAATAATCTTGTATCTCTGTTTAGTGGTAATAACATCCTGAGATGAAATGCCATTGATGTATTAGCAGCTAACACGAGGCTTAACATTTTAATTTTTGCTTTATACAAACCCACCACTTTTTCTTGAAAACTTCATTTTTTTCTGCTCTTAGTACAGGACTGAGATTAAATTAATTGAACTCCCTTGAAGATAGCTAACTTGCTATTCCCATCTGAAAAACGGAGACTGCAAGCCAAAACGTTTATACCGAATTACAGAAGACGTTCCTCAACACTGAGCCTTGTTTCATGTTGCAGCTCTGTGAAAAAGGGGAGGAGAGCAGCTGCCTTTTGAAGGAGGTGACCAAATTTCTTTTGATCTGTTTTTAAGAGCACAGAACTTGGTCTGAAGGGCATCCTCAGGCATTGCAGACATGACCAACGAAACACTGCTTCAAAGGGTGTAGAAGACAGAATTATAGCATTGCTTCATCTCTCTATACACTGAGTTATGCAGGAATGGTTCGCTAAAACTCACTTTATGCCATCTTTAAATTAAAAATAAATACTAAGAAAGGATTATTTAGCAAGCTAATTGAGGAATTTTCTTCTGGGCAATTCCTGTGTATTTTGTGCTTTCTCTTTAGCTCTTTTTGAACTTTAGACAGAGTATTATAGATTCTTGAATACAGAGACTGGAATGACTCTCTTCTAATCTGCAGGGTTGGTTTCAAGGCCTCCTCAAAACACCCAAGACAGTTTTTGGACTGAACCTCTTAACGTGTGGCGGACATGATGCCTATGTTTTAGGATACCCAGCTTGATGGATAGAGTCTGACTGACGGAGATTCCAAACCATCCCTGACAATCTGTTCTAATTTGGTCATATATAGGGCCGTTAACATCTCGCTAAATTGGCTATTCTAGCATTAAGATGCATTATCTTTGTACCTAAATAAAGCTGTTGATATTACAGTGCTGCTAAGCTACCAAGACTTGCACCTTCACAGACAAGAAAGCCATTGTACCTGAAAGATTCCACTAATTTGAGTATTGAAAGCCAAGCAAACAGAAGAACATTAGGAAGAATTTGCACGATTTATAATGAAATTCTTCTTGCAACCCCTTAGTTGAAGTTAGAGCGTTCTTCACGTGCCACAATCAGCTTTATCTCATAGCATCATGACCTTATTTTTCTTAAAAATATTTACATAATGTCTTCTGAAGCAGACTGAACCTGGATTGAAACAGCTGCTTTGACAATTTCAGTCTCAGAAAATTCTGGTATTTCTCACCTGCAAAATCTTCCCTGTTACTGTTGCCATCCTGTTCATCCCAGCGGCCTGGTCTAATAACTCCTAATGTGTAGCATTCGTTAGGCCTCGAGGAGCAAGCTGCTTTAACACACTGTGCCTTTTGTAGGGCAAAAGCGAGGGTCTCAGCTGGTGTCTACTGAATTAGAAACAATTAGAAATGCTTTAATTGAAGTCAACAGAGCTACCTAAACTTGCCACTTTTGAAAACCCAGCACAGGCTGAGCAGCGCTTGCAGTTAACAGGGTTCAGCTGCTGATTATGACTCATGTGCAGACTGGGAAAATAGCGAATTTTTAAACAATATCCCTTTTTGTGTTGCAAGCAGGTCAAATGGTGTCCCATTTCTACGATCCAACAGGGAGATGGAGTTTAGGAGCGCACAAAAGCCCTAGAAAAAGAGTTACTGTTGAGGTCACATTTTCATACCCACATTATTGAACTATACCTTTGAAAGACAAAAGAGCAGGCGATGTCCCAACACGCAGTTGTTGCTTAATGATTGTGTTGTCGGTCTGGAGAGGGCGGAGTGGAAGGTTGCTTAACACTTTTACATTTTCCCATGGTATAATACTGGTGATATGGTTAGCTATAATTAAAGGGTTATATAAATAAGCCATTGGGAAACAAATTAATTTATTTCCTTGGTGGGGCTACTTATGTAATTTGGGGTTTATGCATTGATCTGCTTTCTCTTTGAAGCACTCAGCCCCCCCCCAAAACCTGGGGCTCGTCTCCCAATTGTTTTAAAATAATTTCAAAACACGTCAGATGTTAAATGTGCTGCAGCCTGAACTTCCTTGAAGCAGCAATGCCCTTAATGAGAAAAAGCTGGAGAGCAGAGTGAGACCTGGCTTGTAAAACAGTTTTATGGTATGTTCATTATTTTATCAGAAAAGGCCTTCGAACAGACAGAGTGGAGTAGCACATCACGCAGGGGAGCCGTCGGGGCCAGCAGGCCACTTCTACTCGACAGCAGCACCCACCCGCTGCCCCCCACCCTTGCAGGTAGCAGAAGAATCGGTCACCAGATCTCATCGGGGGCAAGTTTATTGATTTTGGTGATGCTCAACCTTTTTGTGTTTGCTAAGGATCTGGCCCAGTCTTGGGAATGGCAAATAGAAGGGCAGGCTGGTTCCTACCCTAATCAGAGAAATTACCCTTTTCCAAGGAAATAATAAGATGTCATTAAAAGTCCAGCTTAAAAAACAAAGCATAACACTAAGTTTTCCTCTTATGCCTGTTTTTCTTTTATGAGCTTATAAGTAACATCATTGAGCTACTTGCCATTCTCTGAGCAAATCTTTATTTAATCATGTAATTTTTTTTTGCACTCTTCCCTAGAAATGTAAAGCCTTAAGCATTAGAAATTTTAAAACAAATTCCTGAAGTTTAATTCTGCAGACAAAGCTGCAGGACAGAAAACAAACAATTTCCATGAATGCTATTTGTACTAACAGCTATGCTAGTTTCCTGTAATAGACACCATTTTGGCTTCACAAGAAAAAAGGGAAGGAAAAAAAAAAAGAGGAAAAAGTAGTATTTAAATGTCTTGACATAAAGACCATGGCTACACTTCAGACAACTCTTCCAGGCCCCAGCTGTGAGATTCAAACAAGCTTCACCAACCGAAGGGAAGTGTACTTCTGTGATCATTCTGGTGTTGAATGAAAAGACATAAAGCATTAAATTAGTTATGGAACATGCTCTCATACCTTTCCTCCTCTGACATACATGCCTTGTTATAAAAGCTCTCAACCCTGGCCTCTCGGAGTTGCCATTGTGGAAGACCCTACTGGCTGAGGGCAAAAGGCAGTGCTGGTTTCTCTTCATTTTAGATTTTAAGATTTCTAGTCTCAGGATAATTCCAAGTCCCAGTCGGCTACAGCAATTTCCTTTTAAGCTTTTGCTTAATGTAGTGCAGTAACTTCACAGCATGTGCCTTAGGAATGAACACCAACCAAAACTGCTGATCATGTTTATCTTGCACTACAGGGAAGCCACTGATCAAAGCAATGTCTATTTTAATCAAAACTCTTCCCAAAGTGGCAGCTTCCACTGCCAGCACACTGCCAGCGTGCCTCTGCTAACACTGCAGAAAGAATAAAGAAAAACAGTCCTCCCAATTAACAACAGTCTGGAGGCAAATTTGAAGCCATCCAGCAGAGCTTCACATCTCTGGATATCAAGTTGAAGCCTACGATAAAGTTGGGTTGGGGCCCAGAGTGTGTTTGTCTCTCTCTGGTGGATTTTGAAGGGAGTGAAACTGGATGCTTGCTTATAGGACGTCTGTCATTTTAGCATTTTGAAGGTTAATAGCTCTGATTTTCAAATCCTAATCACAGACTGCAAAGAAGAGGAGGAAATTATTGTGAATAAATCAATAGGACCATGTTGGGTTGGGCTGTTCTGTGGGGGTTTGGTTAGTTGTTGTGGGAGCTTCCTCCTGTTGGCAGTCAGCATTGGATTCGGCGCTGTGTGCAGAATAAGAGGTACAAAGGTTCAGTCACTGAGTCTCCTATGACTTTGTACTACAGCCAGGCACACGACTTCGGTGGGTAAGCTTGCCAGTGTCCAGAAACCACCTTGACCAACTGTTCTCAGTAAAGAAGTTTTTGGCCAATTCAGCCCAGCCCCTTGCTCAAGCTGAGCCCAAGCAGCCCTGTTGTTCCCCTGACTGGGTTTTGAACAGGCATCACTGGAACAGGCAGAAAATAGGCAGAGTGTCAATACTGGAGTAAAAAGCTTTTAGGCATTTGAGGGGCTGATTGGGACTTGTGAGATCAGAAACGGTGGTTTCCTATACAAATCACATGTAAATTTGGACAAATTGCTTAAACCTGCTGTCCTTGATGCTCAAAATTACTTAAACATCTGCATTAATCCATTTATCTTAAACTTAACTTTAATCATACTTAACTTCAATCATACCCTTGTGTCCCAATTATGCTAATAGCACTCAAGTATGTACTTGAGTGTTTTGCTGACTGATGTTCTTCTGAATTGTGACTGGAATTCAGTGTATCCCATTTCCAGGGATGTTGTATGTCCCCTGGAGGAGGAGAGCAAGCTAACGTGGCTGACTAGCAACTGCAGGATTGTTTACATTTGTTAAATCTTGTTTGATATTTTCAAGAAACCAGCCTTCTCTGGGTCCAAGGGCCCTTCTTTTCCTTCTTTGCTTTTCTTTTTTTTAAATAAGCCACTGAGGTTTTTTCTTAAAAAAAACTTTTATGATTGAGCAATGGATTGTGGATCTTCAGTTGAAAAACTGAAGTGTTCTTTAAGTTACTGCTGCAAGAAAAGAAAACCTGTCTTGAAATACTAATCTTATATTCTATTTGTGTTCTTGAAACTTAAAATGACTTTAATGTTTTTATTGAAAAATCTGGAAAATAAAACTGCTCTTTGTCTTAGACCTTATGGGTCAGGTTTCAGCACAGACTCGATCTTACCACTGACTTTTGAACCTCTGAAGATGCTGCTGTGCTTGGACTCTCCATGACTCTCCTCTTATAAGAAGAGTAGCATTGTAAGTCATATATATGATGTGGTTTTCTATTCATTGTTGAGAATCTGCTCACAAAGGAAGGGCCAAAAATACTTTGAGCAAGGTTCTATTAGTTTACATAGCTGATTAAAACTCGAGGCGCTGTTTCTTTGTTGAAATAGGATCTGCTATCTCTCACAACAGCCCGGCTAAGCCGTAGGGTAAATCACCCTTTTGGCAGCCTTATTGTTAAAACTGAGCCTCACACTGAGGTGAGAAAATAAACTGAAGACCCTTTGAGGAAATTTTTGAAGACTGTATGTAAACTCAATATCTTTATTATTTCTTGCTACAGCTGACTGGGTCTCCAGTTTTATATGTCTACTGAAACAACAGTACTAGCAAGTTAGCTGCTGCCGATTCCTTGCTATAGCACACGAGGAACCTACTGGGGCAGTAAGCGGCGGTGTGGACTCTTTTGGCAAATCCCAATGAAATTTGAACTTTTGATCTTCTGACCTTTGAAAGGGGACAGTTTTTAAATTCACAGCAAATACTGCACACCTATTAGCCGTGGGCAGATGTGACAGTGACACAGATGAGCCGTCGCCTTCCTAGGAGGTAATTATCATGTGCATCTCGTTGTGCAGGTGGCAGGCGACATGAGAAGATGCACCCTCAGGAAATATTAGCCTTGCAAGATGGGTTGTTGTTCATCAGCAGTAAGGAAGACTCCCTCTGTGGAGAGCAGATAGGACAAAACTGAAACAAGGCAAGAAGAAAAGCACCTAGTTTTTCAAGCTGTCTCAAAGAGCTCCTTTTAATGCACAGCACACCAGGGAACAAATGGGTACTGATTATGATGAAGTCTTTAGCTTCCTGTAGTGCTTGGCATTCCTTAATATGTATTGATGGCTTTGAATTGCTGTCCTCCATTGTAGCATCAAAGAGTAAATAGGCTGAATGGTGCCAGATTTGGTCATTTGAACACCATCCTTTTTAACCTGCCTGCCTCCCTTTCTTACTCAGATAATGTTTTGCTTTCAGATGGTGCATCAACACAAGTCCACCAGCAAATGATGCTTCCTTATAGAGCCACATCAGCCTCAGCTGGACCTGCATGCAGTCAGCTCTGCACCAGTGGTGATCACCAGGGTTGCATGACCTTGTGCAAGTGAGAGGTGGACTCCGTACAGGGAGATCCGCAGAACAAGCAAACGCTGTCCTGATACGCCACAGGGGAGAAGAGCTCAGCTCCTAGTGAATGTTATTACAGTGGAGAACCTGGTAGAAATTATCATACCTTGTAGATGACATTTTCCTGTGTCAGGCTCAGGTAAACGACTAGGACTCAAGTCTTGAAACGTGTCCAGTGGTTCTGAACGCTGTAATGTTTTGAAATCAATTTGCCGGATCTAGTGAACCATACAAAGCTGAAATAACTTCTCTTCACTTACTTAAATATATTACAGGTCATTTCTCTTTTTTTCCTTGAATATTCCAAGAGTTCCAGCCTGACCACACTGATTTTGTGCTAAGGGGTGCCTAGAAAATATAGATGCACCGAGTTAGTATGAAACATTTCTTATTTCTTACATCAAGGATATTTTCAAGTGACAGTTTTTAAGTATCTGTTCCATTTTGCCTTGTCCTATATTTCCAGGAGAATCCCATACCAACTAAAACATTGATTTATTTAAAATTCAACTAATGAGCTTTCTTTGTCCTCTGTCTCATGCTGGAAAATCGCACCTGATCCCTAATTAACAAATTGATTTATTAAAAGTATAACTAATGACCTCCCTTTGTCCTTTTCCTCCAGCTGCTAAATCCCACCTGATCCCAGATTATCACATTGATTTATTTTAAATTAAAATATATGCATTGCATAGTTTCTTTTTCACACCTCTCAGTGAATGCCTCAGGCACATGTTCCAAGTTGAGTGCTGAGGCTCTGATTTTACCACTCAGAGATCAAATACTTTAAGAAAAAAATAGTTGTTTAAAATGCCACATCGTACCCCTTGACGTTCGAGTATTTGAGTGTTCCTACTACTAAGGTCAGTATGAAGTCACTGGTAGTAACTTAGAGGATCAGCCTCGCAGATCCCCTTCCAACAAATCACTCGAGCACTTACTTGTTTTTAAATTCTTGGGTCAGCCCACTGGTGTGGGTGGATGTCTGCAAGTCACTGTCCGTAAGTCCCGTGCATCCAGTGTTTTGCTAGATAATGGGGTTTGCTGCAAAGCACTGCCCATGTCCAGTGGTGTTCCTGCCTCACACAGAGCAGGCAGCCGAGAGGCATCAGCCAGAACAGGGAGAGCAGCACAGGACTTGCATGCCAGGGCTGATTCACCACGGGCTCAATCTCTTGTAAACAGCTTGTGGCAAGTCTAGCACAGTTTGGAAGTGTGTGTGTATAACAAGAGCTCACAAATACCACTCATCAACAAGATCTGACCTTGGACTTGCACTGATATGAATGTATCTGCAGGCAACACGAGGCCATTACATCCTGGTATGTAAACATTGAGGTATCCTTGGCCCTCGTCCCTGCCGTGTTCTGCGAAAACAAGCAGTGGGTCACTTGCTGTAGACAATGCCTTCAGAGATAGGAACTGAAAAATAATGGTCTGTTTTAGATGAAGCAAGACAGAAAGACATGGTCTCTGGCACTAAAGACAAGTGGTCACAGGTTACATGAATTTCTTGCCTCAAAAGGAATGGCAGAGAAATATCCCCATTTATTGTGCCAGCCAGACAACCTCCTTGTAGCACAATACAAGTAGCAGGAACCCATCCCATGCTGATAGCCACTCCAACACGCATCCCCTTTTCCCTCTGGGCTTTCGCTTTGGCCTTAGTATTTCTCTGGGCAATAAAAAAGAAAATCAGACTGAATTCAAAAGGAAAGAAATTACCCAGGAGCTACTTGTCCCTTCCCCTCACAGACCCTGTTCCCAAGACTGACAGGACCCCCACATAAGCACTGGTAATCCTACAAGCTCTTGAAGCTCTTTCTGAGTAGCGTGGTGTAGGTCCACCACACCAGCACTATGCAAAGCAATCATGCTCGAAAAGAGACCTGAACGAGACCTAGCACCTCTGCGGAGGAAAAGCTTGAAGCAGTGTCTGAGATAAAAGACCTGAGGTGTCAGCCTGCCTTACAGGAAGGCTCAAACTTTGGCATGTAAGCCCGTGTTAAAGTTCTCTAAAGTGCTCTAGTATTCCTTGAGGAGGGGAGGGTTGGTGGTCTCTCTAGGGTAGCAATACTCTGCATTTGTCTCCCAGGCCCTGACTCAGGTTTCCAGAGCAAAGCTATAGTATGTTTGGCTCCATGACTTAATTGAATGGTAAGCCCTTTATTTCACTTGGCCAGCATCTACACTGGCTACCATCCTAATAGTGAGATTTCTTAGTTAATGCTATTGACCTTCTACATATCTCCCTTCCAGTCTCCTAGACCCTCACAGGTTTATTTCTTTAACATTTGTAGCTGTATGCCTGTATACAGTTTAAGTTAATGAAAGGAAAAAAGGGAGCTGAAATAGCTTATTTTCACTTTATCTGCCACATTGCTTAGCACAGTTTGGAGCAGATAAGGCACCTCATTTTAATTCTAAGCATGCAGAAGAGTGGCATCTAGCTGCTTAGCCTTTAAAATGTTTTTTCCCTACTCCTTCCCTGAAAACAATGTGCACACATCATAGATCAGATAGGAGAGAAAAGGGAAGTTCCTCTTTTCATATGGGGAATTT
Source organism: Burhinus bistriatus (assembly GCA_013397275.1). Lineage (NCBI taxonomy): Eukaryota > Metazoa > Chordata > Aves > Charadriiformes > Burhinidae > Burhinus > Burhinus bistriatus. The sequence goes on along the minus strand of VYXH01009885.1, from coordinate 372,447 downwards.
AGATACCTGAATTCCCATCACATTTGTCTTACGACATAGGGCTTCGCCTCCATCTGCCTGCGTGCATCCTGCAAGGCTCCCAGCTAGCCCTTCCAGCAAGCAGCTTTTTCAATGGAAAAAATGGTGAAACTAAGTGCTACCTTTCGCATGTAATAACCCTGTGGTGAGCCATCTCAGAGACCCGGGAACCCCGGATCCATGGCTTCCTTGCCTCAGGGGTTCAAACCCAGATCTCCTATCAGGCTATGGGCTAGGCTAGGATGGGTGTTTTCCCCAGCTCCATCATGAGCTGTGCCGTTGTGCTGAAAGAGATGAATAGAGCCGAAAGAGGAAAGTAATCATGGGTGATGAGGGATGCTGTCTGGGAAAGGAGGTGCAGGAGACACTTTGTTTTGGTTTCTGCTCTCAGACTGTTTCCGTATTTTGTCTGAAGATGATTATGTTTGAAATTCATAATCATTTTCTGGAGAGGGGAACTTTCCTCTCCAGGCAGCTAGAGTCATTCCTGGATTCCCTCCCCCTCTCCATGAGACCTCTTTCCTTCCTGTACAGCCCAAAAACCTCAGGAAGAAGATCCCAGGTGCCATCAACAGAGACTACCTGTGTGTAGCCAACAAGGACCCTCTTGGATGCTTGAATTTTCACCCCAACCTCTTTTACTGGGTGTGGAATACTTGTCTGTCATCGTGACTAACAAAGAATAAGTTACTGTTAATTAAAAAAATCCCCAAAAGCATGAAAGAGACTGTTTCTATGAAAATTTATTTCCTCAGTTGTCCCCCCTTAGCTTCCATCACTGTATTCATCTCACAGAAATGAACTACACAGAAAATGTTAAAGGAAATGCATGACTGCCAAGCCAGTCACTCCAGGTATTATCTTATTAATCTTAATTGACTTTTCCTTGTTTGTGTCTCTCTTATTTTTCCTCACTGCAGCTTTGCACAGCCCTTTTTCTAAATTTCAGGTGATAAGTCCAGAGAAAAGCACTGTTTATTATCTAATGAACCATATCTTAGTGGAATATTGCTTTGAGGGTATTTGATACTATAATATCAAAGAGAAAGTGTCCAAAGGAAACTATAAGTAATAACCAGTAGCTTTAAAGTAATGAAACCTTGACTTTCTTTTTACCTTTGTTTCTAGCAACTCAGCTCCAAGAATGTATTGTCTTTATCAGATGTTAGTTCTTTAAGACCAGCCTCTGTTTTCAGCAATGGTCAGTATCTGATGTGCAGCAGAAAAGTATATCCCTGCCCTATTGGCAGTGTGTATCTAGACGATACTGCAAATCTCAGCAGTGGCAAAAGACAACTTCCTTCTCACCGCAGTGGTTTACAACTGAAAGCTGGGTTTTTTTCTCTTTTTGCCTAGCCCTAGAGTTAGATGATACTTTGAGAAAAACTTTTCTGCATGCAAAATTGCTTATCAGAAGTGATTTTAACATATTTTCTGGTTTTACATAAAAAGTGAAAATAAAATCTTCAATTAGAATTCATTTTATTTAGAAATTGTATCTTGGTACCTGAACTGTAATGCTATCAAACAGACCAAACCTCCACCCAGATTTTCACAAGAAATAACAAACTTTCACAGTTTAAACAAGGTACATATTTCGGTTTTTCTCGTTGGTTCACCCTCCCTAAAAATTAAACAAAGAAAAGCATTTTTCAACCAGTTTATTTACCCCCACAACACTGTCACATGGATGTAGAAAATACAGAATTACATTCCCAGCCCTCAAAGCTTACTCACTGTGAGACAGATACACTTCAACTCCAGAAACTAAAATTGCCCAAAAGCCTGGAGACATTTGGAAGAGGGAGTTCACCTATGCTGAACAAATCCTTTATGTTACCACACCAGCGGTGATGAAAGCATGTAGGCAAAGCTGTGCTTAGCAAATTACTATGTCATACAGTTTACCTTTTTTGGTTCCACCATGTTTAAGCAGGCAGCATATTATTCTTGTCTTTGGAAGATCCAAAAAAGAAAGGCTCTTTATTCCACTATTAACACTTTCTTTGAGCTCAGTGAAGATTTTTGGAATACGAAGGATGTTCTCCTGTGTAGTCATTTAATATTGTTCCAAACAGCTGCACCTGAATACCATGGGCAAAAATAAGTTTCACACGCCTGCTGGAAACAGGGATAAGGAAATGCCGTTTGTGCTGGTAGAAGTAATTTGTGCATCTTCAAAGCTTGCAAAAAATGCTTGCTTGTTTTTATAAATCGACTATACTTAGAAACAGGTGTGTCAAAGGTGAAAAAGCTACCTTTGGGAAACAAACCACAAGATTTACTTGGTAACAGTTTACTTGGATGGTTAACCTTTGTGATCTCTGTTCAAGGCTTGCCTTCAAGGTCAGCTTTCTCTTTCCCATGTGTTTCTTCTACTGCACAGGTAGGTATCTGCATAAGCTCTGTCTCTGTGGTATCTGAATGCTTAATTATATTTTTAGGAAGTATGCTCATTTTCCAGGAGAAGCAGACCACAGTAGTCTATATACCTTGTGCCCAGTTGATCAGGAGATCCGTGGTGCAAACAAGAACTGAACTATTTTACTGAACTTAATTTCTAGTAAAATAGCTTTCTGTAATGTCAAGGCAATGGAAGAGAGAAATCTCTGCTACTGCATGATTAGGAGATGTTGGGAACTTACGGGAAAACAGTAAATATGCATGCAGAAGCCTTTCTGTGCTTAAATCCATCAGGACTGCAGACACGTAAAATGCCTGTATCTACATTGCTCCTTTGGAATAATGGTTATTTTGTAGGCATAATTATTTATCTTCCCACAGGACTAACGTCAGTAAAGTAGTTCAAGATCCTCAGGTACAAATTATTTTCAGTCAAAATATAATGAATGAGCTTTTCTAGTACAAAGGATGTTAGGTTTCATTAAACTAACTGGACAAACTGGTCTATTATCAGCAGTATACTAAATAGGAGCACATCCCAGTTTGTTTCCAAAGCTTTTTTTTTTTTTTTTCCATCTTGTATTTCTCTGGAAAAACAAAGGAATGCAGAGTAATAGTTCTCAAGCCAACGTCTTCCTGGTGGCATCTTCTCTAAAGAATCAATAAATCTACTTGGCCCTCTTGCAGATGGTTCAGCTTTGTGAGGTGAACCTCTGGACCTACTCATTCACGAGTCCCTTGACATTGGGATCCCTCCACCTCAGTAAGCAAAGAAACTTTCTTTCCCAGCAAACTTTATAACTGAACCCAAGAAAGCTAAGCAGCGTCTTCTATGGGATGGCAAACATCCCTTTAACAGGATTTATTAAGGCCTCCCCAGTTACTCAAGAGCAAGCAAATCACATCTCTCTCTCCAGAGAATCACAGGGATGGTAGATGTGCTCTGACATTGCTTACCAGCAAGGAAAAATGTGGCAGGGGCTGGCAAAGGACTGCTCTAGTGCACTTATCTTTGAAGAATGACAAAGAGCAAGTAGGGAACTTGTGCTCTATCAGCAGGAAAAGACATTTCTTCGTAATCAGAGCATAGAAACCAGTTCCATTATGTTCTCTTCTCATGTTTTGAGCAGATCTTTGACAAATTTGCCCCAGAGCAGTTAAAACAAAACCAAAAGCCCAAGAGGTCTACTCCACAGGCATTTTCCTGGCATTCTTTTACATGCAGATGACTGATAATATCACCATAACAGCTGTTATCTCAAATGTCTGCCTCCAGGCAAATTAAAAGTAAAGAAAAGCCAAAATACTTGAAGAGATGAATATAGAAGGTATTTGCCAGTCATTTACTGGACCCGGATTGCCTGCTGTCAGGGGTAAAATGAAGCGTGTTTGCTTTATAAGAAAATTACAGAGCTGTCATCTTTGTTGCTCATATACGTAGAGCAGTGGAGAAGAATATCATTGCCAGGACTGAAGGCAAAAGGACTGGATCTTAACCAGAATCTGAAACATCCTTTCTCAAGAATATGCTTGAGCCTTGCTGCCGTGGAGCAGCAGGAGCAGGGCTGCCCCCAGATGGTGATCAAGCTGGGACGCAAGGGGATCCCCATGCAAGTAGAATATGAGCACAGCTATTGCAGACATGGCACGTGGATAAAGTAGGTCCGGGGTCCAGCCAGGAGCGACAGGAGGTGGGCCTGGGGACAAGCTTGGGTCTAAGTTTAGGTAGGCTCCAGCCATCATCTCTATACTCTTGGACATGCTCCTTTAATGCAGAAGTTCTCAACTGGGAGATGCTCCTTGCACAGATCCCTCTGAATCAGCTCCCACAGTGGCATGCTGGTTTTATAGTGGGGGCCACATAGCTAGGTGGTGTAGCCTGCAGTGCCAAAATATATATGCCTTGGCATTGGGTGTAGGACTGAGCTAATACATGTGTGCAGTTTATGTGCTGGATAACTTGGAGGGCAAGTAGAGAAACGTGGGTCTATACGGATCTGCGCTAGTAAGGGATGATCATTTTTCTGGTGATCTGGAGGAAAAGTGATTAATCTGACAGGGACCAACAAGCTTCTGGGGTGACGTATCAGCTTATGAAGATGGGTTTTTCACTCAAGTAACATCAAGCCTGCACCTGTTTGCTGCAGCCACAGATCCTTGAAATGTCCAGTCTGAGAAATGGGTAAAAGATAATTCAAAGAAAGTTTTCTAGACCAGACTGAAGTCAAAGCCACTGAGTGCTCTTGTCAGACCTGTCAACGAGGGAATTAAAATGCAACTAGCAGTAACTGAGCTATTGGAGATGGAGTGAGAGATTAAGGCTATTGCTGTCAGTATCCTAAGAACATACTGACCTCCACAAGAGAAAACCTACACGTTTGTAGGAGGTTCCCATTCTGCACTATACCATATCTCAGTAAAAGTCTGCCTTTATGAAATATAACTCCCTACTGGATTGTTATCCATTTAAATTGTGTCCACATGTAAGAAGCCTGGCTTTCACATACTTCTGACAACTCTGGAAGTAGAATTACCACAGAAATCTGCAGTATTTTAGTGGGAAGGGGGTACTAGTAACCATAAAGCTGATATCGAAAATCCATCTGTGTTCTGATTTGAGCGCAGTAGGCTAAGGCAGGCCAAGAAAGCCACATGGGCCCCAGGAAGAGAAGTACCAGGGGAAGGGGAAGAGAAGGTCATCTTGGTTTTGTTGGAGAGGGAAAATGAAAGCTTTACAGGTGTTCAGGGAATAGGAACTTCACCATTTCACTGATGTCAGATAACTGTCCGTAACTGGGATGTTTATTTTAATATTTAAACCTTTAGCATTACAGAGTGCTAACCATGGGATAAAAGATGTCCAAGAAAGGCAGTGAATTGTCAAGATGTAAGATTAAATTCAAGAAGCGGCAATATAGATAAGACAATGGAGAGGAAGTCAGCAAATCCTGCTTCTGCTCCTGCCCCTGCCCATGGTTTTGAAAATGTCACTTTTCTGCTTTGTATACGTGTTTCTCAAGCCTTTGGCATCCGGTTTGCATTTGTAGCAGATCTTCCCACTACAGGTGCATCTCCATGAGAATTTTCATAGGCTCACAAAACGGGTTAATTCAGATCGGGATTGCATTTTGGAAGTGAACTTCCCATCACCCCTGCTTACAGTGCCTGGCTTCACAGGCGGAGCAGGGCAGAGCCTTGTCCTGCTGCCCCAGGCATTGGGCACCTCTGTGGGGACAAGGAGGGGCCAAGGCGGAGCTGAAGTTGAGTAAATGCCCGCAGAAAGTTGAGTGTAGCCTGGTGACGTGCCACACTTTTGAATGTCTTTTGTGTCACTGAAGCCTTTTCAAGAACCGAAAGGGACCCATGTGGTCTGAAATGCAGCCGAGGGACCTGCCCTGGGAGCCACCTGCTGAACATCACCTCATCTCAGTCCTTCCTGTGACTGGTCCCTTGGGATTCGCCGGGAAGGAGTCCTTCAGTGAAAGGCACTTCCAAGAACGACGTTTTCCAAAGACAAAGCCCTTTTTCTGCTCCAAGAGTTAAAATTCTTCATGGTAATTCCTGGAAAGTGATCCAGTCTAAAAAATCCTGGCGGTGCTTATAGGGGTAAGAAAATAATCATGGTGGAGGTTGTGTAAAACAAACAAAACACTTGGAAAGGCTTTAAATTCAGGAGTATGAAATTCTGGACATTACCAACATTTTGTAAAAATGCCCTGACATGGTTTCTTGCAAAAGTGTTTGTGAAACATTGGGTAAACCGTTTGAGTCTTTTGGTTGGAAATAATACAGAACTCTGTGGTTCTTACTTTTCATCTGCCAGAGTTAAGGAAACAATTGTACTGCGTTCCTTGTAAGTGTTAGGAATTGCACTTTACTAAGTAAGGCTCAAGTAAGATTTAAGTAGAACTAGAAAAAATTCTACTCACTGGTTTTTATGACTTTTGAAACGTATAAAGATTCAGTATGCATGTCTCTGCTATATTCTTGTGGCGACTTCTGGCAAATATTTGAACTGATGAGTCTGCAACCTGAATAAACAGAGAATTTTAAAACATATATTGCTGAATATTATGGGAATTACATGCCATAGTTTTGCTCAAACTCTAGCCTCCCTGCTATTTTCACTGGGACCCTTGCATAATATTGGAAGTGCTAACTAATTGTATCTCTCAAAATTACAAGCAAGATGCTGTTCCAGGTTAAGGTAATTTGGGAACAAAGCCATTGGCATAATTCATTGTAGTATGTATAAAAGTGTAACAGGGAAAGTAAAAGAAACCTTTCTTCTCATCATCTTCTGTACTTTTTTAGTACATAGCACCTGTATAGAGCTGTGAGGGCTTGCACAACTTCTAATGTATCGATCAAAAATCTCTGGTGGCCTACAGGAACATGGATCCACTGCAGTCCATGCATCTGTGCCAGCTCACACTACATTTTCTCTGAACTGAAGCAAGCAGTGCAAGAAAGTAGAAGTTGCCCTGAAAAGTTTCTTCTCTTCAGAAATAAAAATATTCACTAATCAACAACAGCCAATTCACTTTTTGGCTACCCCCAAACCGTTGTCCTTACTGTCTCTGTGAGACTATAAATTGATCTTTGTAACATGTCCAGAAGATTAAAAATAATCCAGGCTCTCACAGAACACAGAAACACGTTGCTTGTTCCAGAATTGAGGGGTCCTCAGGGAGGTACTGCTTTAAAGTTAAACCAAGATAACTTTAGCATGAGTGTCGCACCAGTCTTAACTGTGCTGTGGCCAGGAGGTGATTCCTTGGGAATCAGTTTCCTAAAGTTTCATAAATATTGCCAAAGAGAGTTTTTAAAAAAGAACAGAAGTAGACTTAGCAATCAAAGACCTTTCTTTGCGCTGAAGTATTCCCAGTAATTTGCTGGGTGGAATGAGTAGAGGCCACATCAGCTATAGAAGCAGAAATTTTGTTTAATATCAGTTTTGCATGCCACAGTATAAGGTTTCCATGGGCTCCAAGGAGGACCTGTAAATATCAGGTAATGGTCCGTGTGCCAGATATCAGTGCCAACTGGATTTTCAGGTCTGACGTTCACTTTTGTCTCTTCATACAGGACAGATCAACGTACATCAAGCGGCTTACAGAGGTACCATTAACTGTCTGCCAAACCATGGTGCATTAGGATTCAAACAGCATAAAAGAGTCAACCTGCCGAGTCTCACAGCGTCCGGTAGCTTCCTCAGGTGAGCTTCACGGTACAGCCTTGCTTGGCAGCAAACGGGCACTTACTGAGCACAAAGAACCTGCCCTTGGCACCTGAGACTTTTGTACTGTCCTTGGGGGTACCATGACTCTGGATCACACTATTCAATGCATGAAAGTTTGTGCAAAGCCCTGAAATTGGTTGTTTTCTGGGAAAAGAAGGATGTCCCGGGAAGGGGTGACATGGTTGCAAAGACCCTGTTGGGTCATTCAGAGCTTCTTCACACCTCTGCCACAGCAGCTTTTGGGGTCTGAATAGTTTGTTGCTGTCTTTGAACCCAGTTTCTGTCCACACCTAAGAGCAGGAGATAGCGATCACCAATCTTTTAATAAAATACGCAGGAATTTGAAGCACTACTTCTGGGTTAAAGAAAAAGATTTGATTTTATTAGGAAAGTATACTCTACCTCTCCTCTGAAAACTGTTTCCAAAAATGTACACTAATCCAGCTAGCACAATCATCTGTTTGCATAGCAAGCCCTTAGACACTGTTTTCCTTCTTCCAGATGACTTTCGTAGCCCACCTGGGAAATAAATTACTGGGCAGTGCTAGAGTTAGTAAATCTACATGCACTCATAAAAGTTCAAACCAAAGTGTGATCATCAAGTACTTGCAGGTCAGTAATCACACCCTTAGTTTTCAGAAATAATTTAGACGAGATGGTATTATCTGGAGAAAAAGGTCCTTCCTTTTCCTTTCCAAATATCCCTTTATAAGCTAGTAATAAGTATAAAAATTAGGACCTGGCTGAATGCTTGCTGAAGCCAATGGAAAGTCTTTACATAATCCCAGGGTGCTTTGGTGGGAGCCCTTCAAACCTTTCAATTCAGGAAAGCACCTATGTCATAAGCACTTTATAAGGTTGCAGTTATATTGGTGGGATGTAGCTACAGCCTTGAAGTTATTAATATGCTTAGATACTTTGCAGAATAACGATGCACTTAGAGCCAAGTATAGGCATGAGATCTGTGTCAAACAGGGCCTTAATATTTACCGGACCACGCTGTTTGCCGCGCACAGATCTTTTGCCATTTAAGCTATGGGTATTGGTTTGATTTTTGGAAAAAGCGTCTTCCAGCACATTCTTCAAAAAACAGTATCTAAGAACACTAGCTAGAGGTAGTACGACAGACTCTTTTAAAAGTAGGCTTTTGTAGCAAGTGTTACGTACTTCTCCCAGTTTACTCTCAGGTCACGCTGCTGCTGGGCATCTGAGTCCCAGTCTTACAAATAAAAAGGTTGCACTGGTTCCAAGCATTGTGACAACAAAGAAAGGCACAAAGCTGCAGTCTGCTCCTGACAGCTTTTCTTTACACCTTTTTTTTTTTTTCTTTCTTTGCAGCTGAAGAGTCTAAGCATGTTTCAGTGGTTCTGCGCTCCCAGTGCACATCATCTGCAGCAGCCAGAGTCAGCCGAAACAGTCTCTCATAGGTTGGCTTTCAAACGGGGAGTTTCTCACGGCACGAACAACCGCCTTTCCAGCAAATCACAGGTGTTCTCCACATGGCGTGAGCAGGTGAGAGCACGACTTTGCCAAACCATGATGAAGTTTGGTAGCTGAAATACAAAAGCCAAGTTTGGCCTGAGATCTGAATCTGGCATTCCGCTTTATCCTCTGCTCCGAGCCAAATCAAACTGCAGCACGTCATGAAAACCAAACACCACTGTGCTCTGGATCACTTGAGATCTGGATCCAGCTATAAACTCGGACGAGGAAGCTCCTCTCTGTGCATGTTACAGTGGTGCCGACACACAACATATTCCTTCATTAGCTAGAGGTTGTAGCACTCTGAGAGCAATTCAAACACCTGAAAGTCTGCACCTAAAAGTCTATAGGGAAGAAGCTAAAATGCAGAGAAGGCATTGGGCATGTGATGAAATTGCCACTCCATGTAGCTTAAAAAAAAACCAAAACAACAGGAAAGAAACATACATGCAAGATTTATGGGTGGTTCAAGATCTGAGGCAAAGCACCCCCTGTCTTTTTGGCTCCTAAAGTTTCTTGTTATTAGTTTAAGAGCTGCCAAGCAGACAGAGTAATTCATTCAGCCCACCTGTGCTTTTTTTGAGGGGAAAAAAAAAATGCAAAGGATGTGTTCCATATTCTTCAGGAAGTGCTCCTCACTGTGGAGCCAGCTCTGCTGAAGCCTCAGGAGCACTCACAGGTCATTTGTGGTGTGCCAGCCCACCCAGGCGATCCTGCTGCCCAGGCCATCCCACTCTCGTGTTCTGTCTTGTGCTTTTTTTTTTTTTTTTAATAGGGAAGGATTTGAATTTTTCTTCTAGTGTGTTTGGCACTTCTGGTAGAGCCTTTGACATGGAAAAAGGTTCATCTTTCAAATGCCTGTGGCACTCTCTGTGAAAGGTGATTTTTAAAAAGCCATTTTATTTGGCTTCCTGGCAGTGATATCAAAGGAACAATCAGTGCCTGATTTAAAGCCAACAATTTATTTCCATTATAATAAACAGAAAACAATGGCATGCTGCCTTATTAGTTATTCACTTTCCAAGTCAACAATCTTGGAGGGTTGGGATGAGATCTAACCAGAGATATGCTTTGATGTTTTCAGTTCGGAGAATTGGTCTCCTAGCCAAAATGCTGAGCAATGCCAGTTCTGGGGGAAGAAGCAAGGGAAGCAAGGGCAGAGGAAAAGGAGAGACTCACTGAAAGTGTGGAGCAGGGGGTAGCTACTGGAAAAGCGGGGTATTTTGTGGCATGATGGTGTCTGGTTCTAAGAAGACATAGGAGTGGTGATTGGGGTACCTGGGAGTCTCACATCAGATTTAACATGCGTGCAAAGAGCAGCAGCTGGATTGATTTTGGTGCTGTTACTTAGATTTATACCCATTGAGGCTCTAGTTCAATACACACTGAAGATCTGCTACTGTACTTCAGAAGAACAGAGCCATTTCGGTGGTGTTTGCAGTGTGTGTTGTGGAGGCTGTTGGATCCAAACCAAACCAGACGTGCACAGCAGCCCTGCATAGTCATTCTTCTCTCCCAGGAGCAAGCTCTTAATCTTCTAGCACTGTCACATAGTTACTGCCTTGTAGGGAATGCTGCTGAGCAAAATAAGTTTCAGTATTTGTCACTGTACTTTGTTGTTTTAGCAGTGATTTCACATATGTATACCATTGCAGGCGGGGAAACTCCTCAGTGGAAACAGGAGGGTTAAAGTGCTTTTAAGTAGTTTGTTCAATCTGCCTAATGGGACAGAGGAGCTATGGAAAATTATCTCACGAGAAGGTCTTGTAGGTGGGTATAAATGTGAAAGGTAAATATCTGCTATATTTCTATATAGAAAATTGTGATAAACTTCTTTCTTGGCATCACGATGCCAACAAATAGTGAAAAAGTCAAGGACTCTCCATTGCCCGAATGCATTTCACCAACGCTCCCAGAACAAAGTATCCGTATCCTTTAACAGAGCAGAAAGCCTGAATGTGGTGCAAAGCAATTGATCATTCCTTATTTGTTAATCACGTCTCTCATGGACAAGCCACTCCAACCCTTTTGGATTCTTTTCTGATAAACATACAAACACATTAAAAACATTTTTTTCCTCACAGAATTGATGCTGTAAACTGCCTGAGTGGTTTGTAACACTAACCAAATGAGTAGAGACAACAGTAAGTGAAGTAGATTGATTGCCTGTGCATTGTGGGGAGATATATACCTGCTGCCTACCTGTAGATTTTTATTTTAAAGGAATTTCTGTAGGGATTTTTTTAAAACCTGAGAAAATTGCAAACTTTTCCGAAGCCAAAAGAAAACTTAGGAGGAGCAAGGCAAGCTGCAACCAGTTTTAGAAAAGGTATTGCATGGTGATCATAAACCATTACCTTTGAGGTAGCTAAATACAGCATAGAAAAACAAAAATACCTGTTAGGAAGAAATGTCTCATCTGAGCAAAGATGTTTAGTAACAGTGTAGTAACAGAGTCTGAAGCAGGCGGTATTGCACAAAAGATCATTTAGTACTGCGTTGGGCCACAAGAATCTGCACGATGATGATGATGATGATGATTTTCAGAGAGCAAAGTCATCATATTGGATCCAAGCCTCAGGGAGTTTCTTGAAGTGGCACTTTCAGAAATATCTACTTGTAATGACCAACAGTGACAGTCTGTCACTTACACAGGTCAATTTTCAGTGCAGAATGGCACTTTCGAATCCTGCTTGAGCAGTCTCCTCTCCTTTGAACCCTCTTTCTTATTGCCAGATGCTCAGGCACAGTCTGGCCCTCATTCTTCCAGTCCTCTCATAAATGGAAGCAAATTTCCACCAAAAGCTTCCTTGGGGGTATAAGGAAATTAGGGAAAGAAGAGACCTGGAGTCCTCTTGTGTAGCTAAAAGGCCTCCAGTCAGACACTGCAGCCAGCTTCTCTTTCCTGTGCTCTGTTGCAACACGATCAGCCTTTTTCCTAGCCTAGAAATTCTGGCTTCCTGCCTTTTTCCAGGCGATCTCCCTTCAGTAGAGGCATGTGATACCTAGCCTTGATCCTCCTAACCACAGTAATCCAAGCATTCCACAAAAAGGGCTGCACTTCTTGCCCTTCTGCGTCTTCATGATTGCTTCCTGGACAGTAATAGATGATGCTGAAATTCTTTCAACAAAGATACGAGCTTATCCTCCCGCCTTCAAATGCTGGTTCTCTCTCTTCTGTGCTCTTAGTTTTACCTCATCAGCTCAGTCTTTCTGCTGGCCCCCACTCATTTCTCAAGCCAAAAGCCTGTATGTTTGTAGCCACGAAGTCGCAGAGCCCAATGTGTTCCAGCATGAAGTGATTTCAGGTTGGCGATGGCTGGGGTCAGCCTGGATGCTGCCGCCCCTCTTGTTAAATGAGGCTAGGCATCATACAGTAAACAGGTATGGAAGCTGCAGCTGGGGCCATCACACGGCATAAACAGAGAAAATACCTAGCCAAACTAATTCCAAGAAACAATAAGGTTGGTGTTTCATAGGGCAATAGGAACCATCTGTGATGTATTTGTCTTTTTATTTGTCCTTGCTACGAGTCCAGTAAATATTCTTATTAATGTATGGAGTGCAAAGGTCTTCACTGAGGTAGGTACCGTGATCTACCAGTGCCTTGTTTCTAAAATCTTGCAAAACACATGAAAGGGAGGAATATCATTCTTTCCATCCCACAGGCGTGAAGGGCCAGGCAGCAAACCTTTTGGGTGAGGTCCTCAGAGTCATGCAGAGGATCTGCTGAGGAAATAGGGACTGAGAACAGGTATCGTGAATCTTTAACTCCTGTACATCCTTTTGATGCACAGTCAAATCCTATGAAACAACTCTGAAGGCAGCGTAACTACGCATGGGCAGATGAGAGACATTGTCTGTTCTTCTTTAGCCATGTTAGATTTCCCTGGTATCTGTTTTATCTAACTGCCAGACAAAGCTTCTCAAATCTGCAGCCAGCATTATTTGGTCAGGGCATGGGGGTGAAAAGCCCAGCATTCAAGAGGGATTCCTTGGAGTATCTTTAAGATCTTGGATCACATAAAACAGTCCCCTCTCATAAAAAAAAAAAA
>VYXH01009885.1:292265-351907 GCA_013397275.1 Burhinus bistriatus | reverse complement strand
AAAAAAAAAAAAAAAGTCTAGTAAAAGGAGAATAACATTATTCTTTGTTACAATAGTCTCAAAACTTTCAGCCTTTCTTCCTCTTACCTTCCATCGAGATGTCTGGAAACATCTCTGTGTTTCAGTACTGCCTGAGCAATTTTGCAGAGGTGTCTCCTCACAGTAGATAGAGGAAACAGCATAACCTGCCAATGCCTTCTTTATATAGCTGCCTATATCTGCCCTCAGCAGAAATGTTGGTGGTCAGCGTGTACTAGCATTTTCCCTGACAATGCGACTATACAGGTCATACTACGATGGGGAGGGAGGGCTGGTAGAAGGAGTAATTTAAGTAATTATTTATTCAGGCAGCCCTAGCTGGCTGTGTCACTAAGTGTGTCTGCTGCTGCAGCACAGGTCATCTGGATGGATGGGAACCAACCTTGGAAGAGCAAAACTCAGCGCTAACTTCTCGAGGGGAAGCTGTTTGTGCTGTGTACCTGCAAGGCATTTATACGTCATTATTCTGCGCACGGTACATCTTCCTGCTCTCTGGTGTGACTAGTAACAGAAATACTGATGTAGACGTAGCGCGGGTGAGATCATACCCTACTGGTTTTGAATGTAAAAATGTCGTCTTCCCTGTGGGAACCTACAGATATTGATAAGTATACCTGAGGTCATATTAACTTAGAGGACAAGGGCCCATGTTTTTAGTCATTATCTCTGAAAACCAATGGTGAAAACACTAGAATCCACAAAACATGCAAAGCTGAAGAAACTGTGCCTGTGTTTTTGGCAGCTCTTCCTTTTCCTGCAAGTGTTGCTGGGAATCATGCTTTTAAGTGGCAAATCTTAACTTTTGTCCCAAAACAAACTTAAAAGGCTCCTAGCTTTTGGGAGAGAAACCTGCAAATGAGAAGTTCTAAGTTTTGGGAGAGAATTCCAAAGTCTTACAACTTCCAAATCAGTCTCATGAGGGATCCAATAAATGGAGTCATGAGTGGCAGTGAAAGTTTCAGATCACATACATGCAAAATGTGGTTAATTTGAAAACAAATCCTTGCACTTCAGATGTTGGACTCAGATATGAACTGATAGGCTGACAGTGGTAAGGAAACCCTGAGTTCATTTCAGCCAACATGTGGAAGGGTTTGAAAAGCATTAGCCTGTAGTTTGAGCCCCCAGGTAATATTTAGCCTTTCTACTTCCAGTGATGCCATGTGCCATTTTTTTAACATAAGAAACAGCTTAGTTTGACTCTTATCGTCAGAGGCTTAAACAGGAATTTGGTCTAAGAGAAGACTGTGCAGGTTCCCTTGCCAGCGTTACTTGCTCTGTTTTATGAGCGCATGTGATGACCTGTGTGTCTTCATACGGGCTGTTCACAGCATGATTACAAAGATAAATGAAACATGGTTAAAAATGTTAAATTCCAGTGCCCCCTCATTGCACAGTAAGTCATGAACTCTACTCAACAAAATAAATTTGTAAAGAAATGTGATCTAAAGTACATCTCCTTTAATAAGAGCATATCATCATTTCAAGAAATACTTTCTGTTATGAGTTTTTATGGTATTGCATCTGTTTATGAACATTGTACCGAAATCGTAATGTGTAAATGCTAACCAAATCAAGATGGCTTGGTTTTAAGTATCTCTGTCTCTTGGTTTTGGATCATCAAAAACTTTATTTCATGGAATTCAGAATTAAAGGTTAAAAAAAAAAAAAATGCAAGACAGTCCTCTAAATGTATTTTTTTTATCATCTGTCCTCCAGTTCTGGAAAAGGAAATTCTGCAAACCAACTCTTGACTCAGGAAAGGGAGGTACTAACAAACTTGCTGTGCTGAAGGAAAACATGAAAGGTAAAATGTAGCTTTATCCAGAAGCCTCCACGCTCAGTTATGCAACTTTGAAAGCCGCAGCTCTCATCCAGGTCACAGCAGCGTAACTGGATGCAGAACAGTTTTACCAAAGAAAAGAAATCACTAAGTGCTAATACAGATGAGCATTTAAAAATTGCTAATATGAAATGCTCTCTTTGTATCAAAACACCAATGGGTGGAGTGTTTCCTTTGCGCTTTCACAGATAAAATTTGTTTCTTACGGTGACTCACTCAGATTACCGCTTCAAGAACCAAGGAAAGGTGAAAGGATTTGTTCTACCTTTTCTAATTCATCTGCTGAGTGTGTCTATTTCTAGATAACTTGCATATTGAGTAGCATTAATGTACTTATTACTATATTCTGCTTGTTGGTCTTTTTTTGCAGCTCAGCTCCTAGTATGTGATTAAAAGTTTTAAGTGACACCTAATGCCCTGTTAAGTTGCTAAGTGCTACAATAGCATCTGGAAATGATATCTGTCTCTTTAGGTGGATTCTTGGAGGAGAATTCACTTTAACTGTAATTCCCCCTTTACTTTCCTTCCCAGCCTTATCTTCCCTCCTTCAAGAGCTGACAGGGAAAAATAAAGACAAGTTACGAGACAATTGATACAAAACCTGTGTACATGTGAATCTAAGTTACTACATATAAAAGGAAGGAAAGCCAAAATCAGAACAATACTGGGATCTATGTGATGGGAAATCCGGAAGGTTTTTGTTCCATCTTGGATTTGAAGCATGGAACAAGAAATTTGCGGGTGATGGGAATCTTGATACAGGCAACGAAAACCAGGGATGTACAGCTCTGTTCTAGAGGTGAGAAGAGCCAGACTGAAAAACTGGTGAATAATTTTGTTTCTCTGAAAAGGGATTAACTTGATTAACATTATACAGACAAAGGCTATTACGGCTAGCATGGGTCAATCTGTAGACAAAAGCTTCAAAAGGAGCTAATGTTATACAAAAGACATGCATGAGTCTTTGCATCAAAATAATACTTCCATGTTTATACTTCAGAGTTAGTCATTAAAGTTTGCCAGCATGTTTTGTGTGGGTTGAGAATAACAATTTCTGTGAGACTGTTACGGTCTAGCTGGGAAAAACAGTGCTTCTCATGTGAGTTTTGTCACTTTAAAATTTATGCAACTGAAACTGCCTGGAGAAATTATTGGTTGCAGATAGCTATATTTGGTGATTTGGGCTGGTTAAGAAAAGGCTTAATAATTCACATTCTTTTTGTAATATATTATTGACTATACATTAAACCGACACAAAGGTAGAACAGCTGACATGGCTGGAAGCCACTTGGATCCCACCTCTGAAATTGAGGTAAGGATTTACATCTAATCCCCTGCATTTGAAACAGAAAACATACGACTTCAAATCAGGAGTCAGGGCAGCAGCCCTCTGGTCATGATGGAGGAAGCTGGGGCATAATAGTGCTTGAGTTTTTTATTATGGTGTTACAGGGAACAGTGCCAGGTTGTTTTTGACTTCTCACTTTATCTAAATTGTTCTTCAGTATTATGACCTGCATTGTCTTACTACAGGGGTAGTAAAATCCCAAACATGCAGACCCTAGTATTAGCATAGCCAAGCTCCATGTAAAAACTCACAGTAAATCAGCCTCACTGCAGCCAAACCACATGTAAAAGCAAGCTGTGAAACAGACTCAACATCGCCAAACCACATGTAAAAGCATGCTGAAAACCACCCTCCACGTAGCCAAATTATATATAAAACCGTGATGGAGAACATTCGAGGTTTACGTGTTTATTGGAGTAACTCAAGGCGGTGGAGAATCCCCTTGCACAAGTCACCTTCTCACCCACTTGAGCAACTCCATCCAATGACACACCGGACAGACCCGCTCCCAAGTGTTAAGTCCTCAGGTAGGAAAAGTGGCTCCTGTAGGAATAAATACAGCACAGTGGATTTGGGATCAACCTGCTCCATATTTGCAAGTAGTGAATGAACAAAAGAATCAAGCTTAGAAAAAGCAAAGGACTAATTTTTTTCTTGTCCGATTCAGACAGAACTGATATTGCTGAGTTATTCCCACTAATACATCCTATTAACCTCTGACCAGATAGAGAGAATAAGTCAGTCAGGGACCAGAAAAAACAACTGACTGCTGTGATTAATCTTTCCAGCTAGAAATGAGTGAGATACAATTAGGAATCCCATTTTCAGTTGTCCTGACTTCAGAAAGTCATCTTAGAAATTTTTATTAGATGAGAGAGAAAATTGTGAGAATTGAGCTTCCATTTCACTGATGTTTCGTAACTTGAAATGCATCAAGCTTTTAAATGGCTTTTTGTGACACATTTTTATCTATTATCGTCACTGCAGTTAGTTATTCATGAAATATTTTGCGGGTTTACAGCCTTTTTCTCACAATAGGTCTCAAAGAATTCCGTAACATCATCTCCATTATCTAGCTGTAGAAAGGGAGGCATGAAATGACTTGCCCAATGTTGTGCAGGAGGTCAATGGCAGACCTCGGCGTAGAACCCGCATCTTTTGAGCCCACATTTCTAACTACTGAATATTATTCTTGGTTATCTGCTGTAGTGGGAAATCCCAGTAACGGCTGCTGTTTTTTGCTAGCTTAACAGAAATCTGGCTAATAAATGCTGTTTGTGGCAGCAGGTTTCTTATAGCAGAATGAAATATCCAGTTCTCTGGGAGCCAAAGGAGGCTTGTGCTGGAAAAGGCTGCTCACAGAAGCTGGTAGAAACGCATTTAAGGGTGTGCTCAACCAACAAGAGTTAGTTTTGCTTTTCTCTTGCACTGTTTTGTTTGAACACGTTGTTGTTTAATATGCCAGTAGGGAGTTTGGGAACTGACTTCTGTGAGATAATCCAGGATTCCCGGCCTTTGACACGCACCATGGTTGTTGAAATCAGGGGGTGACAGCTTCCCCCTGCGTAAAGCAGAGAGGCTTGACTGGCTTAGGTGGAGAAATTTCAGCATATGTGTAAGTTGAGGATTTGCCTAGGGGAGCAAACTTGGATTCACTGTAAGGGACTATTAATCTATTAAAAACACTTTTAGACTTAGAAATTAATTTATTTGATCAATAGACTTTTCTTTTTCCAATTCCAATCCCCTGGCTGAGCAGTCTGTCAGGATATCGATACCATAACTTATTTATGTGCTGTGCTAAGTTCTCTAAATGCAGTATTTGACAACTCATTTTTCCCTTACTCATTCCAGGTTAGTCTTTGCAATCGTGCCTGATTGAACACTGCCAGTAAATACAGAAGTGTGGAGCCAGACTGGTACAGAGCACTACAAGGATAAGCTAAGATGCATGGCTGCTTGCCCACTGCGTGCTCCTGGCTGGTACTTGCCCCATTTTAGTCCCAAATGTTAGCTATTGCCAGGTGAAAAGAAGACTCAAGAGCAAGCCCTTAAGCATGTTTTGCTGTCATCTACACCTTTTCTACTCCTGTGGAGAAAGGCCACGGGTTCAGGCCTGTGAGGTGCAGATAGGGTACTTATGCCCTTATTTTCCTCACTTATGTTTTTCATAGCAGCATAGAATGGTTTAGGTTGGAAGGGACCTTAAAGATCATCTAGTTCCAATCCCCCTGCCATGGGCAACTTCTACTAGACCTGGTTGCTCAAAGCCTCATTGAACCTGGCCTTGAACACTTCCAGGGATGGGGCCTCCACAGCTTCCCTGGGCAACCTGTTCCAGTGCCTCACCACCCTCACAGTAAAGAATTTCTTCCTGAGAACTACTCTAAATCTACCTTCTTCCGGTTTGAAGCCATTACCCCTCGTCCTGTCACTCCATGCCCTTGGAAAAAGTCCCTCTCCATCTTTCCTGTGGGCCCCTTTCAGATACTGGAAGGCTGCTATAAGGTCTCCCCAGAGCCTTCTCTTCTTCAGGCTGAACCACCCCCAACTCTCTAAGCCTGTCCTCATAGCAGAGGTGCTCTAGCCACTTTGTGGCCCCCCTCTAGACTCTGAATTTTCAGCTCATTAAGTCCCTTTTTCAGTCCTTATTGCATTGACCAAAACAGGAGCAATCACACCATAAGGCAGTGTTACCTGGTTGTCTCCCCCCCAGCAATGCGATCCAAAATGGAGAGGAGGACATGAGTATGATGAAGTTGGCTCGTTATGTGGCATCTCTCCAGCTCTGGCAGAAGTTGATACATGTGGTAGAGGCCTGAGCATCTCATTATTATTATAAGGGAGAGATTATGAAAGAGTTGATATTTAAAAGCAGAAGAGAAATTCTTTGCAATATGTTAAAAAGCTCAGTATTGTCTCTAAGAAGTACCAGCCAGTTGTATTTATCATTAATATGTGACATAGTTGTGCAAAATATTTTCTCAGGACAACACTGAAAATAAGAGTAAAAAACCTCAAAGTAATATATGAAATAAAACAGCCTTAGATCTCAAAAGTGATCTTATAAAGCCCCTTGACATTATAATCATTTAGCACAGCAACGACTCTGAAGAAATGGAGAGCGGGGCAGCAAGCGAGGAAGGGGAACTATTGTTATAACGCATGGACACCCAGGGTAGAATCTTGAATGCCAGTTTTGCTATTGATTTGAATTGGTTTTTAATTGTTTTAAGAACAAGAGTAAACAAGTAGACCGGGAAAAATACATGAAAGCTTTTAAATGTGGAAAATTTTCTTTTCGCTATCTGTGATTATGCATTTATATTCTGTTAATTGCTTCTACGCTATTCTGCTGCTCCCTGTTATATCCCTACGTATGCTTTTACATCTCATTATCTGATGTACTTCAACAAAATATGTGAACTTAAGAACAAAAAGCCAAACAAGGCCCACATTTGTCTGTGCCAAATCTTGTCTCTTTAATGTAGAAGGTTAATCGTGAACGC
Source organism: Burhinus bistriatus (assembly GCA_013397275.1). NCBI lineage: Eukaryota > Metazoa > Chordata > Aves > Charadriiformes > Burhinidae > Burhinus > Burhinus bistriatus. Next base: position 345,168 of record VYXH01009885.1, on the reverse strand, counting down.
AGCCACAGCGTGGTTAAAAATATTCCTTCTGTCTCTGAAAATTATACTTTATAATCAGCTTTTAACTACCTCCACCACCACCAAATCAACATGTATAAGTATATTCTTCTGCTTTAGGAGGCTAGAGGCTCTGCAGATCACGAGATAGAATCATATCTCCCGAAACGCTTGTCACTTCAATACTCCATCAAATTGCTGTGGATAGAATTAGTTTTTCCCACTTGCAGTTCAGTGGGAAAATCTTTCCTGGATCTCGGCAAACGCCCCAAGCCAGGGACTGATTTGGCAAGGTCAGACTGAAAACATCTCTCCACACTTACTTAAAGCAAGGCACGGCTCAAACCCTGCTTTGTCCAGCTGTCAAAAGCCTGAAGTGGGAAGTTAGTTCACCCACAAAGATATAGAGATTGATCAACTAGAAATACATCCATTGGAAGTTCGGAGCTGAGGTGTCTCGGGATCCTTCTCTCTCAGCTTTTCAGCAACCATCCCTGCCAGAAACACAACAAACACCCATTCTTTTATTAGCCCCCTTGGTATCTAATAAGACTCGGTTTGACGGCTCCAGCTTCTGGATTCCTGCTGCAGCAGCCTGCTTCTGCTTGTCTGCTCTAAAGATAGGAGTCCATGGGGGCAGAAGCTGTTAAATACAGAGACACATTGGAGAAAGGCACTCAGAAATGTTTCTTCTTCAGCGGGAGCTGGGAAAGAAAATTTAATTGAACTACACTACCCCTCTTGTGAGTCCAGGAGAGAAAACCCATGAGGATTACTTAGGGCTTCAGAGACAGATAATTTAGGAGTTCAGAGCCACTGTGTCTGTGAAAGAGCAAGGCCACTTTTGTCATGTCCTGCTTACCTTGAACAGACTCAGAAATTAAGCCTGTACCTGCACCAAATGCTCCACGGTGGGAATGAAATCTGAAGGAGGAGCACAGCCTGACCTTCTGTTCTTGGGCAAGAGCTGTAGAACCAGCGCCGAGGAAATTGTGTTTCCTGATGTGTGAGCTGAAAAGGTGAGGTGGGGATGAAAGAAAGAGGAAATTTCATGAAAACCCATAGACAGAGAATTTTCTGACTAGCTGCAAGAGGCTATCAAAATGGGAGCAAACTTCCATTTCCATCTAGCCTTTCTTAAAGCCTACAAGTGCTAGCTTAATTTAGAACTCTCTTTGATGGGAAGACTCACTGAACTTGTCCCGCTTTGAATCAGGCGCAAGAAAAAAAAACCTCCAAAGTATAAGAACACTAGGTTAGGGGTTTCCTCCCCAGTTTAAAAATATCCTAACCTCACCAATGACCTTGATTCAGAGAACTTCTTTCACCTTAAGCCCTCCAATTTCTCAGCCAGTCTTCAATCCTTAGGATGTGCCCTTTGCCTTCCTCCTTATTTCTTGGACAATCAGGCCTATTTCTTGCCTGCCTTTGGGGCAGATAACCTCAAAATATTATCGCTTAGGAAAATTGGATGGATTTGCTTCCAGAAGGGAAGATGCTCAAATGAAAAAGTGCTTTTGAATGTACTGACTCTAATTATCCTCACTTCTTTTTTTAAATATTTCTTCTATTGTTTCATATAGAATTATCACATTTCCAGAAATATTTAACGACCCCATTCTTATTCTTGAATGGTTTTATCTCCAAGTCTGTAACTTTTATTCTGGGTACTCCTGGAAACAATTGAACCCAAGACTATCAGGTCCTTGGAGACTGCTTTATTTTGTGTGCCTCATCAACATGTATTCTGGAAAGATCACCACTGGACCTACTAGAAATAGGGGAAAGCTTGAAAGTGCTGTCTCATAGTGATATTCCTTATAGTATTCCCCAATGGTAGCCTTGCAGCAATGTACACAAAAAAGGGTAATTAAGAAATTTACATCAATCAAAGCAGCTAATCAGAACAAAATGCTGATTTCTGTCTCCTGTTCCGTTTCTTTTTGGATGGAGTATGGTTGCTGATATGTATGCTGGTCTTCTAATCCTTTAATGGGGGCACAGGCTTTTGAAGACTCCCTCTCAGAGGCGCTGTTACCAAATATATGCTTCTAATTTAATTTCTCATGCTGTATTACAGTAGCCTGGAGCAATTCTAGGTGTTGGGTTTGTGAGAAAAGCCCAGTGTTGATGTTTATCAGATGACCTTTTAAAGGGTAATGTGGGGGTTATCCATTGGTGTGATTAAGACCATATGTTGGTCACTTTTCCCAGGCATTTCTTACTGCTTTTCAAAATCCCATCTATTTTTACCCAAATTCATCCAGGTACCTTTCATCTCTGGTATGTTTATGGGCATTACAAAATGAGACTGAAGCAAAGTGTTTGCTTCTTTGGAGTAATTTCCACTTGAAAAGTCAAGAAAGCTTGCATGCATAAATATATAGTGGCAACACAACACTATTACAGATGAACTTCTACTTTTATTTTTGAACGTTTCAGATGTTTACAGCGGTTTTTCCTTTTTCCTTTTCCCTCCGTTGTCCCTTATGACAAAAGTTCCTTGAAACACTATGGAGAGGAAGTGACTTTTCTCTGTGAGATTCAGCTTTTAGCACTGAATCTGGACTGACAGCAAAACCCAAGGCTAAGTGCAGGTAAGCAATCCTTATGCTCAATCTCAGCTCCCTTCTCAGAGGCCTGAGTGTTCAAGCAATGACCTTGCAGTGATGTTCTGCTATGGAGCTGCTGTAAGCTGGAGGATTTGAAGAATCCGTTAGCTCTGTTATAGAAGAGAAGGACAGAAGACAAACCTGCCTCAACGTTGTGCCTGTGAGTATCCTTTTTGCTGCCTTTGAAGTTTAGTATTTCCCTGATGGTTCATCATCTTGGTAGAGTCCTTGCTGAAGCCCAGCTGCCAGTGCTTCCTGCAAGTCTTTGAAAACATATTATTAACAAATAATACTGTGTTTTCTTTTTTTTTTTTCAGACAAAAGATCTTTGTGTTACTGGGTCTCTGCACCATCAGCTGGGATTGAACAAAGAGATGGCATGGTAAGCTTTACTGCAAAGCAGAGTTCAATACAGGCAGAGATATAAAGGCCAATATGGTGCTTAGATGTCGGCCAAGGAAAAAGGTGATGAGGCAAGCGTTCACAGTAACTATGAACCCTTTTAGAAGAGGAAATAGGACAAGTACCTTATGAAGTCTTTAGATGTAAAAAAGAGACTTTAAAGGACTTTTTCAATGGGTCAGGACCTACTCACTTGTTTTCATGTAAGTAGATATTCAATATTTTGAGGTAAGGTTACAGCATGGATTGTCTAAAATAAATGCACCTCAGTGCAGTTAATATTGAGCATCTGGTGATATTTTAAGGTTTTTATGCCCCAGGTTTGTATTTCATTATTGGGAAGCCCTAATTACTTCCCTGTCATCAGCCATCCTAGTGCTGAGACATGTTTAGGAGATACAGGGGACAGGAAGCTCAAGCCCAAAGGTTGGAAATAAGCGAGAAGCAGTATATATGGTACCACAAAAGGTGGTACTAATGCAGAAAAAAAAATCATTCCTGCTGACTTATTTGAGGTGGGTTTTTTCTACGTCTCAGATAGATACTTTTTAAGGCTTGGTTTATGTGATGGTACACTGCAGTCCGACTCAAATTATTGTACTTAATATGAGGTTACTCAGTGAAATGTTGGGCCTGTGACATAAGATATCAGAATAAGGAGAGCTCGTGGCTCACTTCCACTTGAAATGCCGTGAACTAGTGATGACTTTACATCAGAAAATGAAGCACTTTTTTCCCTGGGGTTAGGATGCCTGTGTCAGCACCCTGAGAGTACTAACAGGCTGTAACGTTCCCGCTCGGCCTCCCCAGGGCTCCCCCCGTGGCCCAGGACCCCATTTCAGCCCAGCCTGGGACTGTCAGTCCCCCATCTCATAGACACGTGCCATTTCATTACCATCTGCCATCAAGTATCAGGTTCAGGTTACCAAGGGCTCAGTCGCAATCAAGCTACTGCGCATCAGTACTACTGCGGTAGCTGATCCTACAAGCCCTGTGCATGGCAATGCAAAAAAATCAACTTCTTTACCTCTCTTCTCTTGTGGGGTAAGGGAAGTGGCATTGCTGGCATGTCCTGGAGGCTGAGAAATATGCACATGAGCAGTCACCACCACACAGCCAACATGCACTTACATGTTAAGCCACAGGAATGTGATTATGAGGCAGAGCTTTTCATCGGCTTGTACTACAAAGGCAAAATGCTGCCCCCATTGAAGTCAGTGGCCAAACTCCTGTTGGCTTTGACACAGCCAACATTTCAGCCTTCTGATTGCCACCCTCTGAGCCTGCAAGCCTGGCTGCAGAAGGTGCAGTTCATGACTTGCCTATTCCAGAGGACTGGGGAGCTTTAAGATCTTGGAGGAGTTTGTGGCAGCGCAATAACCACGGAGGCCAGCAGTCAGATTTTGCATTTTCCATTGCAGTCACAACAGCTACTTCTCCTAGAAAGCGTTACACAGGTAGGGGCTTTACTGGAGAGCATTTGTGGATCTCCCTGTGGTCCAAATGAATTATGTTCAAATAGCATGGGAATGGCTTGTCCATAAATTCTGGTAATAACAGCTGTGAATAATATTATCTTGCCAGTTGTACTCCTCTCCCTGCTTTTGTTCCCTAGTAGCTTGCAAAAGCAATCAGCACCAAATTTAGGGTGGGATTTAGCATGGAGATTGGGGCTTCTTAATGTGAAAGAAGGCTTTGAAAAACTCAGTCTTAGCAAACAGCAGCTAATAATAATGATAACAATAATAGAGATAAGTCGATTCATATCTCCCCACCCAAAATATTTATATAATGAATTAGTTAATTGTATTTTATCTTCTTCTTACGGGTCGGTTGCTAGCCTTTGCATTGCAGCAGACCCGGGGGAGCTCCCGTACCGCCTGATGCCAAGAATATGTGTTATTTCGTATTCTGTTATTTGCTTTGGGTTTAAGGTGGTGAGAGCAAATTCCCCTGTAATCAGCCCTAAGTGGTTTTGCAGTGAGTAAGTCTTTCAGTGCTTGAACATCCCTTATTGGGGGGGGGCGGATCCCTTTATCTGCTTTTTGTAATTCAGACATTTACCATATATCTAGAGAGAAGCATTAAAAAAAAAAAAAAAAAGCAAGCCCAAACATTAGAGCGTACAAAAATTAATTCTGGTGTCATTTTATCTGCCTAATTGGGCCTAAAAATAGCCTGTGGGAAGGAGGACCAGGAGCCTTGAGTGTCTGAGGCAATTTGTATCAATTATTTCCCAACGTACCAGTCACAAGTGAAAGCCCTTGCCTGAGTGCCTCCATTAGCCAGGTGTCAGAGCTCTCTGTTTTCATTTCAGGTTTTTCTCTGGGAACAGGGTGTGTGTGCACCAAAAAGCACCAAGGAGGAGCTGAGGCCTTGGCTGATCCAGGAGGGTGCCCAGAACAACTCTGCAGGCGAGGCTGGTGCCTTCACTCCTCTGTCATCACCAGTCCCTGAGAGCAATCACCACCCACCAGCAGTTCCTCGAGATAAGACCGAGCCAGCTGGGAGAAGAAAGCCTTTGATATTTCCCTGCCTTGCTGAGTAAGTATGCCGTAACAATAATACTTTGAACTTTTGCAGCACCTTTTCATACCAGGGTCTGAGTGCTCCACAAACATTCGTTCCCCAAGCCTCATACCACCCGTTTGAGGAAACAATTTTTTTTATTGTACCACTTTCATAGGCCAGACCTTCTAAAGAACTCGGCACCCATTTTGCCTACAATAGAGAAATTATTTTCTTTGCATGAAAGCACTGCAATATCTGGGTTGCCCCTTCAGACACCCATAGCCAATGTCAGTAATGTCTACCCAACTCCTGCCCCAAGATGCTTATGTCCTGGACTTCTGCAGCTGTACGCATATAAAGCTCAAATTCTTGTGAATTGCTTGTCTCCTGCTTATAACCCGCAGGGACCCTCAGGAGCCTCCTGTTGAGAATTTTTCTGACTGTTATGGTTTGAGAAACCCACAACAGCTTACTGTCATTTAGACAATTATTCTATCAACCAATGACCCCTCCCCACCCGGGAAGGTGAATCGGGGGAAAAACAAGGAAACATGAGGGTTGAAAGGATAAGATTAAATAATTAACATTAATAACACTAAAGAACCAGTATTGATCCTGATACCAATATCAAATATACAAGGATTATACTCGGCCAATTCTATCCGTAGGAAGCTGTGCACTCCCAGCAGTGGACAGCAAATGTCGGACACTGCCAGCGCTATGGCTTTGGGAGGAAGGGAAGGGCTCACGGGTCCGGCACCGGGACAAGAAGTTCTCTGGATCACAGCCATCAAGGGAGAGTCCCCCTCCTCTGCAAACTTTCTAATTTATATTGAATGTGACGTTCATGGTATGAAATAATCCTGTTGGCCAGCTTGGGTCAAGTGCCTGGGTCTTGCTCCTCCTCATCCCTGCACCTGGCTAGCGTGAAAACACCAAGACCTTGACACCCACACACCATAGCTGGCTATACAGTAAATATTTTCACAAATTCAGACACTAGAGTCTTCTAAAAGTGCAGTTTTCCCCAAGCATTAGAAGAGAGATTAGTCCTGTGTCACCCAAACCAGGGCACCAATAAAAAAAATTTCATCAGAACCACCCTAGTTTTAGTCAGGCCTTCCTGTTGTCTGTAGCCATTTTTTTTAGCTAATATAAAACATTATAAGAAAAATAGATATATTTATTTTGTTCACCAGAACTATCTTCTGTGATGCTGCTATATTTGCAAACAGAGCAAGAACATACTTGTCACAATTATATGCAAGCATATAAAAAAAAAAAAAAAAGAGAGAGATGCTACATTCCAGATAGGCATTGTATTTTGCTTTGGTAAAGCATGCAACAGGATTAAACTTTGATTTTCATCTCCTGTCTGCTTTCTCAGTGAGAAAATACAGTCAAGGCCAATTCTGGAGTTGATCTATCTCTATGGAAAGTTGATTTTAAAGTGGTGCCAAATGTCAGTGAAGAATCACAGTTAAGGTTTCCACACTAAGAATAACAGTGTCTCATAGGGAGGGTGAGCTAAGAGTGCACTCTGCAGCCCAGAGGACAATATACAAGCCTTCCAGTTACTGGTCCATACAGGGAATATACACATTTTCTTTTCTGTAAGGACACCAGCTGTATAGCATTCCCAGTCTTCAGATCTACACCCTACCCCATGTCTGGCCAGAGCATCCAAAGAGTAAAGCCTTTAAGCTTTACATGGGGTACAACATTTAAGTCCTGCTCCAAAGTGGAACAACCCACTGACCCCTGCAGCTCTCATTTCTCCTGATGCTACTGAAAATCAATTAATCCCCTTGGCCTGTTTAATTATTAGGCAGTGTAACTATGTTGGTTGCTCCTGGGAAATATAGTTATTAGCTGTTCCTCTTCTTGAAGTATGCCAAAGTCTGTGGTCATTCAAATCCCATGAATTCGAGACATATAATTCATACGCTTGTTGCAGTGACCCTGATCTCTTAAAATTGAAAAGCAAACTTCAAACATACAGCTGGTTATCCAAGCCAAACTTCTAATCTTTTGAGATTTACCCATCAGAAATCATAAGTGCAGAGTGAAAAAAAGGGGGAAATGCAGAGTGATAGAGCCAAGCTAAAATCTGTCAAATATATCATCTCTTCAAGTCAGGCTGGACTAACATGGAAAACGGGAGACAGCCTGATGATTGGTTAAACTTCCTTTAACATGTACTCCTGGGAAAAGAGAAAAAGACACCAAAGACTGAAGAATCTTTTTTTTTTTTTTTTAAAAAAAAAGGGGGGGTAGTGGAGAGAGAAAGAAGAAACAGTATTAAAACTGTTTGAACAGTTTTTGAACTACTGGAAAGATGTACCCTCCAAATCACTTTCTTAACTTTTCCTATAATTCAAGAGCTGCATTTCTCACAGTTCACATCTTGGAGTGGACCAGCATAGGTGATTTGGCATATAAGAATAACACTGTCGGGAAGGTATGTATGGAAGGTGCTAATCTTTTGTCATGTGTATAGGTATGTAATCATTTAGCAGATAATCTCCAATTTTGAAAAGACAGTCATTCATTTTAAAACAAAGACCAAACTTACTGTTGCCATGAAGCTCTGACCAGTTTATAGTTTAGCTTTAGTGCTCAAAAGATCCTCAAAATTAAGGTGAAAGATATTCAACTTGTGTAAATCAGCATATCCCCAACTTCCTTGCAACTCAGACTGCAATTGAGCATCAAGTACTCCAGCACACATCTCTGTCCTCTATTTGAGCTCCTCTGCCACTGCCACCGAATGGTAATCGTCCTCCCGCTACGCAGTCACTGCATCAATAAGGCAACTGAAGGTGAAATGATAGAAATCAATCTGCCTCTCATTAGTGAGATGAATAGAAGTATCCCGGGGAGAGGGATCGATGAAAGGGTGAGAAGATGTGTTAAGAATTGGTTAAAAGAGGGACTGAAGAAAGAAGTTAACACTTTTCAGATAGTTCAGAATAAACTTTGGAGTACTTCTGGATAACAGTGTCTCACATGAACAGTGTTCCCTACATTCTGAGTACACACACTTCTAGATAAAACGAGTTCAGGGAAAATGTCTCGTCTCGGTCTCTGAAGTGAGGCAGGTGCTTTAATGTTTTCAGAGATTTCATAGGGTTTTAAAATAAGAACCCCATTTTTCATAGAATGACTATCGGAGTACATAGGTGTACTGAAACTGAGCCAATGAACATGCACAAACATTCTATAGGTATAAGATACCTGTGTGCATTTATGTTTGCCTGCGCTCAGACACACACAAGCACACACAAATAGCACGTGTACCATTGCATAAGAGCCATTTATAAATATTTATTTCCCTTTTAACTTCTAGGTAGCGTATTCCTAGCGAATTACTTGCAAGGAGCAAAAAGTGATTTGTCTATAAGCAGAAATAGAGATGAGGAAACTTTTCACTCTAAACGCAATAAGTGTATTATCGAGGTAGCTCTGGAACAGCTAGTGTGGACACAACAAGTGGTATGGCTCTGCTGCTGGGAAGCTACATTTCTCAGGCTGAGCACCTTGCATTTTTCACAACACAAATACGGTGTTGCTGCTTCTGGGACAGGGGCCAGCTCATTTAGATGCGGCGCTCAAGAGATGGAGGAAAGGCAATTTGCCACGACACCTTTTCCATCTTGCTGCCTAGCTCACTGCTGCAGTTACAGATGGCCAACATTTGTGTCTTAAACATTTATCTTGCAAAACATAGACTTTTGTACAAAAAGCATTTAGTGCTGGAAAATATTTCCCTCAAATTTAAATTTTCATCTTGTTTCAATTTTTAGAAAACATTTTGAAATTTCAGATGTTGTTTTTCCCCCTTTTCGTCACCTTCCTTCTGTCTCACACTCTGTTTCTGAACACAGTAGATGTTTGCCAAGGTTGGAGGATTCGAGGAGGGGGGCGGGGGGTGTCTCTCTTTTTTTCCCCACTTGGTAAGTATTTAAAGCTTTCCCTATACTGTTAGTGAAGTGCATTCAGAGTTTGACTAGCACAGGTTCTCAGCATCCCACACACCTCTCCATGAAGTAAATACAAGGCAATTAAAAGGTTCTATTAGAGTCACCTTTGTTTCTCCTTTACCTGCTCTGTCAGTTTTCTGAAGCTTGCAAAATTACAAAATGGATGTAAAAAATAGGCAAGCATTTTTTAAAATTTGGACATTGGGATTTTTCTCGCAGTCAGTGGCAGATGGAAACTATTATTGGGAAAGAAACAGAAGTGAAAAATTTTAGAAATATTTTGGGTGAAAGAATGCACTTTGTCCCAGTTTGAACTCTGAAATACAAACAACTTCAAAACGAAGTGAGTCTTTAGAAGACTCCGTTAATTATCTCTGTGCCTTGTACACGCAAGTTGAGAGCAGGGTCTTGACAGGCTTTGGCTGAAGAGCAGGGTTTCAAGTTCACAAGAAACCAAGAAGCCTTCTCTTTTCACAGTTGGGCTACATCCCGAGTCAGACCGAAATGAGTAGCTTTCAAATTCCTGGTGAACTGGAATTTCTGAGAATATTTTCTTACGAATACACCAGAACATGTTGCTTCTAAAATAAAGCATTTCCTCAGAGCTCCAGATTCCTAGGCCTGCAGCAGTCCTCAAGGAATTAAGATGTACATGTTTTGCTGCAAAAGTGTATTTGAGATGAACCGGTTCAATTTTTGACAGGATTTGTTGCCAGGCTCAGTGGCAGCGTATAGAACTCAAGATGAGCTCCTCCAGCACAGTACATCTGCATTTTACAACTTACCTTTGCTTTCTCAACAAAAAAAAAAAAGGAGTGGCTGGACTTTGCTCCTGTCTGTCTAGAGCAGTCAAGATATTTGTTTAAAGATTGTATTAGAAATTTTGAGTAATTTGAAGTCTCGCACTGAAGCCTACGTGTGTCTCATGCCTTTGCTTTTTGCGTGCGGGTTCACTGTTTCATAGTGACACAAGTTAGTTCAGGTCCTGCAAAGGTACTATCCGAAAACGGATGGATTCTGCATGTCGTTCCATAAGGTTTGTAATATTAAGGAAAAGCCTTGTTAAGAGAAAGAGAGCGTGCATCTGATGACAAGTATTTATTCCCATCGGGTAATGTGCAGAGAAGTGTGTCCGCTGTTCAGGCGCACAAGTTAAGCTCAGGCTTTTATGTGGGTCTTACTACGACACTCATGGATGAAGCTCTTTGAGAGCACTTCTAGAAAGCTGCTCTTGCATTTCTTAGCATCTGAATGATGGTTATATACGATGTGTACAAGGTGACTAATGACTACTTTTGCCAGATTTTTATAATTTGTGGCTATTATGAGCAACTGCCATCTTTTTGGCCATCTGTGTGAAGATGGGAAAGGCTGCCAGTGGTCTGCCTCTTCCCATGGTTACATGCAGCAAGCCGAGAGTGCTCGGGCTTTGTGCTCGGTTGGGTTACGAGCGCAGGGTGGTCACCCCGCCGGGAACGGCGGCAGTGGCCTCGCCGCAGGGCAGCGCGGGAGGAAACGCAGAACAATCGGCAGGGAAATCCAACCCAAAATAACAAGCTGGCCTCCACGAAAGAAAGGTCACTGCTTGAAAGCCACTATTTGAGAGCGGGGGGGGGGGGAGGGGGGGGGGGGGGGGNGGGGGGGGGGGGGGGCAGCAGGGTGGGGTGGTGAAAAAAGAGTGAGCGAAGGAGAGTCAATGCCTCTGTGGTTCCAAAGAATTCCTTTTTGTAAGCAAAACAATGCTGGAGAACAATGCAAATACTTGCAGTGCTTTCGAGGCAGTACATTAATTTTTATTTTTTTTTCTCTTATAGAAAGTAAGTTGGAACTGCTTCCATAAACAATAGGCATTGGCTAGAGAAGAAAGTGTGAGCTTTTGCAGGGGTTTAAAAATAACCAAAAGTAAGGAGCATATTGGCAAAGCGTTCTGTTTTCTCAGAATAGTAGGGAAAATGCGATGCAGCTTCAACATTTGAGGAAGAGAAAGGGTAAGAAAGCAGATTGGGAGAAACAACGTGGTAAACTTCAAATCTGGCAAATTTTGTTTGAGAAGCCAGTGTTTGATAGGTTACCTCATGATGGGAAGAGTGAAATGGATTGCAGAGTTTGCCAATTCTTTCCCCAAACATTTAAAATCTTTCAAAATATTGTTCTCCAGTAGACCAGTTTATTCCAACAAATTGTACTGCCATGTACTGTGTCCCAGTTCAGTTCGGTGCTTAAAGCTGCCCATAACTGAATATTCATGAATTCCAGGTGAAAATCATGGTTTGCTGTGCTCATGCAGTACCTGGCACAGGGTGCAGAGCAAGCACATGAAAAAATCCACCCAAAGCCCCAATGTATTAACCTCCGCAGCTTTAACTTTTTAAAGGCATGTACTTTGCTTTATCTAGCACTAACAAAAAGAGTTATGTTGGTGGTGTTACCTGATTCCTGACCTCTCTGATTACACTAGTGCTAGCGTTACGGCAGCTGCAGTTCTGCTGCTGGAGAGGGCTCTTGTACCGGTAAAGCTTATTTCATTTTTCTGAATGAAAATAAGCTGCCCAGTATGCCCCAATATATAGCAGTAAAACACTGGCTGCAGTAAAGAGAATTTGGTGCTTTAAAGCAGCAATTTTTTATTATAGTGTAGGCGAGTCTTCAATGAGGTAACAGTCACAAAAATGCCAATATTACAGCTAAAAGGCCTTTATCAGATAGATGTTGAGAAAAAAGAGACACTGATATTCTTGTGCTGGCTATCTATGTCGATAAATGCAAGTTTAATTACTCTGTATAGCTTTCATTTGGACGAAGTGACTGTATGCTTCTTTATTTCCTTCTCCTATTCGAAATATAATGTTGCTGAGAAACAGTTGACGTTTATAGGTATTTCAATATTAGCGTCCACCTTTCCTGTCCCTTGTGGTTGTGCATCAGTCTGTACATTTTAATTTTCCTTTGACTTTCGCAATTGAACTTCTCTGAAGTTCAGAATGACTTAAAACTACGTTTGGGATATATGTTTTGTCTTGTCAAGCTTCCTGGCAAACTGCTAGCCTGCACCGGTGCAAGCTTGCAGCAACCGGCCATCTGAGTCTACCTCATCAGGCTTTAAGCAGAGCAGGGCGGACTATGACTGGGTTCCTTTATGATAAACCTCAGGGAACTAGGTAACTGAAGGGATTCAGAGCGTCCCTCCTCTGAGGGGACGTTACGCTGCCCAGCTGGCTTAAATCCTGGCCCTGACTGCTCTCCTGGGCACAACAGCCCTTAAATTCAGGATCGGACTCTTTGGGCTCCTCAGGTGGGCACAGAGCGGTCCCCCAGAGTCCCTCCCTTGGACCTCTATGAATGGACACACATCTGCAGCCCTCTTCTTTGGGAAACAGCAGAGAAGCTGGGCTGTATAGCTGTTAGCAGAAAATTTGGATAGGACTGCTCAGTCAAAATTTGGGATTCAAGTGCATGCTTCAATGGCAATGCTAACACAGTTTAAATGGCTCACTCAAATCTCTTGCAGGCTGGTACAGCATCAAAGACTGCCTGTGCTGATGGGTGGATGTGCACAAGCCTCTGTTGACCAGGGCAGCGGACCCAGGACCAGATGAACACGCTCTCACAGCGTGGATGGAGGCTGAACCAACACATGGAAATGGTCCTCTACAGCTTAACAGCCAGGTAAATTGTCTGGAGGCTAATGACTGTGCACTTGACATAATCAGAAGGCTTTCAAACCTAATGATCTTGCGCCTTCAGAGCTACAACATCACTCAACATTTTTCTCAGGCATATAATGGTCTCTTAAGCAGATGATATACTCTTGGAGATCCCTGACCACCGTGCCATGCGCATTAGAAAACCTGGCAGGTAATGCAGTCGATGTGAAGAAGGCTGCAAGTAGGTAGGCATCAGGTAGTTTCTGAAGCTTGAGGAATAGAGAGGGTCCCTGAGCTAAGCAAGAGCAAGCACGGTCGTACAGAGGCCTGGCTGTTATGATTTAAGGTAGCTTTGGTGATTAACTGTGAAAGTAGGATAGAGAGCGCTGTACAGGAGACAAGTAACTCTTTATGTAAGACATGACCCAGGGCACCATGCCAGGCTATCACAGCCAGATTTGGAAGCATTCAGCATTTTGTGTGTCACAATGGAAACTTTTGAAAAAACAGACTTCCTCTTCAGTACACGTGAGTGGCACCTGGCAGTTTGTACACTGCCGTCGTGCTAACCTGTGCTCCGCTCCTTCTCTCCCAGCTGCTGTAGGCACAACACCGGAGCAACAGCAGGGAGGAGCTGATTTGTCCCAGGGGTTTGTGGTCTGTGTGCACCAGGACTGCTGGACAGGCCCTCTCAAAAACATGAGAGCAACGATTGAGACCTAAGGACCTGTCAGTGTCAGCTTTGAGAACAGCAATGCTTTCCAACTATTTCTTCTGTCTACACATCCAACGCTCAATCAGTCTAATTACTGCTGGGCCTTTGCCCATCATGTTATGAAATGCTTCAGAGGTTAAAGAAAAAAAAAAAAAAAAGATCAAACTGTGGTCTAAACCTCAGGAGGAAGAAGGCATCTGTCAGGACAAGCTCTTACCAGAAATGGTATAAAGAATCCTTGTTTACTAAATCTTTCAAGTCTGCAGCTAGTTCAAAGACACCTCACAGTCCTCCTCATTAGAAGAGCAAAAGAACAACTGAAAAGCCCTCAGCCTAACTAATTAAAAGCAGTAGCTTTGTGTGCTGTGGTGTGGCAGGCATTTGTATGTTGGATTTTATTTTATTTTTTTTGCATCTACCAATGGTAGAGGAAAGTTCCTTCCCAGGCGATAATTCTGCCCCTGTATTGAAATGGGAACAAAAGGAAACTTTCTCCATTGGACTTGGATTTATTCCCATCATTTGTAAACAGTGTTAACATAAAGATAATACATGGAGTGAGTGTGTCATGAGTTACCATGAGTGATAAAAGATCTTAAGGCAGTTATAAGGCAGTTTGCTCTTCAACATACTGTTTTTTTTCTTGAAAGGTGTATTCTTCTTGAAGAATGTGAGAGCAGAAGAGAGTTAAAAAATAGCGTTGCAGTCCCCTGCACAGAAAATACAGAGGGAAGTGAAACATAGCTGACTTGTAACACAACTGAGAGCATCAGTCAAGTGAAGAGGATGGAGCATTGCAGCAGCTCTTCTATTTGACAAACACAGTAATAATGACAACCACTGTCATCCTTTTCCTGAGAACTGAGATAGGGTTGGGGACGACAGCCTGCAGGGGCTTGAAATTTCTTACAGCCAGGTCTCCTCCTGAGCCACAGCTGACGTGACACCTGCCCTGGGATGGCCACCACTCACTGATTTCAGTCAAAACTAAATTGTGTACAACCCCACTGCAAAATCGCTAGCTTAGATCCCACTGAAGCACGGCTTTGGCTCTCAGGCATTTCTCCCCCTCCCGTCTCTTGTATAATTTCTGCAGGGGACTCATTACAAATTAATTCTTTCTACTTCTTTATTTCCAAGGAATATCAGTTGACACTCACAGCCATTCACAGCCTCTCTGGTGCTCCCCAAGCTTTGTATTCCACCTGAGTGGTCATTTGCACTGCCTGAATCTGGCCTGTACTTCAGCGTAAGGGAAAAGCTACACATTGCTTGAATTTTGGAGAAAAAGGCTGGAGCATTTAGCTGTAATTTTTTCTTGCGTTATTTGTCTTCAAGGTTCATTCGTATTATACTTTGCAAGTGACAAAACAACATTGCTATTTATTAAGAACAATAGTGCTCTCATAATTTTCATGGAAAAACAATGGCGCAGGGGTGATGATTACTAAATATAACTCCCACGTCTTCCCCAGGGCCCGGGCAGAGCGAGGTGGAGCGAGGTGGTGGAGTCTTCCTGATTATTCCATGGATATCGGCATCTGCAGCACCTGGGGTCCACAGCAAAACTCTGTCCTCCAGAGGCCAAGAGCTGAGTCTACGATTTCAAGCAGGGTAATCACCTGTCCAAGGCAATAACAAGCACTTCCTAAAAGCTGTTGTTTAAGATGGCTCAGAAGCAATGACAAGAATGTGGTTAAAATGTTGGTC
The DNA here is from genome assembly GCA_013397275.1 of Burhinus bistriatus. Classification (NCBI taxonomy): domain Eukaryota; kingdom Metazoa; phylum Chordata; class Aves; order Charadriiformes; family Burhinidae; genus Burhinus; species Burhinus bistriatus. The sequence goes on along the minus strand of VYXH01009885.1, from coordinate 329,594 downwards.
CATGAACCTGGTTTCTGCACGTGGCAGGGAATAGACACCTTCTGATAAAACACCAGTCAGACACTTTGTATTTTTTTTATGATTCATGTTTTTCTGTGTTCCCAACCTAATTGCCGCTTGCGCTGTTGTTTTGCAAAAAGGTATGTAAGAGAGAAATTATGGTTATTCAGGGAGAGCCACATTTTTAGGCTGTTTAAAATGCGGAGGGTATGTTTTAAGGTCTGTAACACAATGAGGTCAGAAACCAAGAGTTTGTACTGAAGTTATCTGCAGCACTGATTTCTTCTGCGCTTTATATTAACTGTGCCCTGGGGTACTACGCAGGCATGTTATGGGGAGTTGAAGAAGCAGATCTGAGGAAGGTGCGCTGGGTACGGCACAGCACAGAGCTTTTTTTACAGCCTGAAAACACTGGCCTTGTGCTACAAACTGGTCTGTTGTTGCCATCTGCTGGAAAAATCCTCATGTACTCAAATATGGTGAGGACGAGCGTATCTGTTCTTATTAGAGAAATACCTTGTGCCTTTTCGTGCTTTTTAAGACAGGCTTTTTCCCTGTAGGTCCTGTATGATCTGCCAAAGAACTACATATGCACCAGACATCCGTACGTATGCACGCTGCACACGCGGTGTCTGGGCAGAAACTGCACAGCTCTGGGGTCAGTTTGATCTCTAACGTACTCTTACCGCACTCTGTGCAGTAAAACACCTTCAACCAAGACCGAGGTAAGAGCAAAACCATTCCTCCCTGAAATGCCTGCTACTAGAGAACCAAAAAATCATCCTTCCAAAGGAAATTTTCCTTCCTCTCTCTTGCAACCCTTCCGTTCCCCTCGCTGCTGTACTGTGCCCACAGGCCTGTTACCTGAGCTGTGCCATGCCCGTTCTGCTCATGTTTGCACAGGGACCACACAAACTTTTACACAAGGAGGCGGCCTGAGGATCCTGTCCATCCCAGCACATTAAATCTAGAATTTATTTCTACTTCTACACTATGTTTTCATTTCTTTCTTTCTTAACGTATCATGCCTGGAGAAATATTTCTGCAGTCTGCTCCTATGGGATTTTCAGGGGCATTGGATATAGTTTTCTTCTCCCTTGGATAGCTTTTACTCGCAGTAGGAGTCTTCAAAAATCCTTTCCTTTTCTTAAAGGTCCTGTGGCTAATCATTCTGTAAAATGTAAGAGCCCATAATATTGTGGGACAGGCAAAATCGCTTCTTGCTTGCAAGCAGCGTTAAGACAGACAGGTTGCTGGTTGCCACAGGCATTCTTAACACCATGTCATCAGGCCCCAATCTAATCTACAAGGAGTAATTGCCATGGCGTTAAATCCGTTGCTGGTTGCTGATCACCTCCAGCTTGCAAGATTTCGTGAATCTGAGCTGGTGCTAACAAAGGCAGGAAGGTTTTAGAAAATGTCTCTGCTGTTGACAAGGTTTTAAAGTCTCGTACTCAAAGTAGAAGTCAATGGGGTGTGAATCCATCCGCACCGAAGCTGAGAATAACAGGACCCATGACTGCTGTCTCTAAGCTCCACTTACACTACATATAAACCATCCTGTAATGTGCCTTTGAATTTCAGAACAAGGGATATTTAAGGCTTAAACCCTGCTCAGAGGTGCTATGGACTTTTTCAGGTAGCACAGGGAATTGTCACTGCCACTTTACCAGGTGGAGCAGGTAAGGAAAGGCAAGGCAAGTTAGCCGAGACCCAAGACCATACTGGCTATGTTCATTGGCCTCTAGTTGGCTCAGTGTGGGGACAGAGACAACTTGTGCTTTTACAAGCCTATTATTTAAAGAACCTTTATTAACCTTCACCGGCAGAGCTAAGCATCTTCAATTATGCTGATCCACTGATTTCAAACTAACACATACAGAGCCCAAACATCTACTGTGGCTTGCAGGACTCATATGAAATAGCAAAGACTCTGCAACCTCTCTGTGCGATGCCCTTCTGATTCCCATTCCTTTTTTCTCTTTTATTGCTGCTTTTTCTGTAGATACCAAACACTGCATCAACACTTTTATTTGATCCTCCCAAGAAAGCTAATGAATGATACTTGCTGCTCAGTTCAGAAGAAGCACCTGTGACCCGCTTCTACCCTGCATGCGAGGACTATTTTAGTTAATTATCCATCCAAAAGCTCTTGAACTACATCTTCAGGGCATAGGTATTTCTCCTCAGATGCCTATCTTGACATAGCTAAGATGCACAGGGAAGGCTTAGAAGTATCAGCCCGTCTGCTGTTTTCAAGCTCCTACTTTGTGTGGGGATAATAATGTGTTCAAATGGATTTTGACAAGCTTTCAAACATTGCCTCTCCAAGCAGGTCTGTTTCTTCTGGTTAAAGGTTAAAGGAGATTTTCAAAAGTACTCCTAGCATGGAGTTACTTAACTATTTAAGTTGAAAGTGGCCTGCCAGCTTCTACAAGTGGAAAGTCCCTCAGGAGTTCATTGCACCACTGTTAAGAGCTCACCGCTTAAATCTTTGGTGCTGCCACTTCTGCTGAATATGAATGGCCAGTCTAAAAATGTCATTAGAGCTAATTGTGTGCCTGCTTTGATACACCAGACTATTACTGCAAAGATGTCAGGTCATACAAATCTACAAGAGCAAATTATCACTGGATAAACTTTAGAAAGAATGGTTCTTTCCCCAGCAGCGCTGTTGTCTGCACTGATTTATCCAACTAGATTTTTGTAATATATATGACAAAATAGATATATTAAAAATTTATATATAAATTTTGCCTGGCATCTTGATCCCATTACAGCAAATCTAACTGTTCTTGTGCATAAGCAATATATCCATAAGTGAGGGTCTAGGTGTGCAATCGAATATCACTTCCACTTACAAAGATTTAGCTGTTTCATCAAGCCTGATGCTCAGAGAGAGACCACATATAGCTAAATAAAAAATGTCATAAGGTATATTCCTCAGGTCTGCACTTTAATGCTATTGTCATTGCCTGATATCCTTTAATTGCTGTTGTGATGGACAAGAGCTTCTGCATGCACTATTTCCACCAGATCTGCCTATTTCCAGTTCTACCACTGACTAATTGTTCTGGCTGTCTCAAGATAACCTCTGAAAAGATACAATCCTTGTATCCAGATACAAGAATTTGATTCTCTACAGAAGACATCTATCATCTAAAAGATGATGGAAAAGGATAAATAATCACAGTTTTGTACCTCCAAAAATGCAACGCCCCCACCCCAACCAAATTGTACTTTCCAGCCTGGCAGTGTTGGCCCGGCTAGATGAAAGAGCTGCAGCCACGATGTTTCTTCAGATTCTTGTTTCCTGTAGATTCTCGCACTAAAAGTCTTGGTGATTGAGGTGTGCAGATGTAAAACAATTTGCAACTGGTCAGTAAACTGTTGCAATTTAGCATTTGTTACTAAGATTTGATGCAAAACCCACTGACTACCTGGCACAAGGCAGTTGATCAAGGGGACCATGATTCAAGTGGCATAAGCAATACAGGTAAATAAAACATCTAACATGCTTTTATTCCAGACTTTGTATCTGGAATTGTCCAGACTATGTATCCAAAAATCCACCCAGAATTTGGTGAATCCTAGGATGTACTTGAATGCAGGTCAAGTAAGAAACACGCACTGGACTGTAGGAAGATAATTCTCTATGGAACCTGCCCCACTGAAAAGTGCAGAGACCAGTCACCTTCTCTTCCTCCTTATCCTTCCTCAGTCTCAAATGCGTAGGGTATTTGGCAATATCTGCTAGTTGGTTTAGTTGTGTCCTATTCTGCTTAAGCTTTTGATTACCATTATGTAAGATTTGGACAACTTGTCTGCTGTTTTGTGTAGCGCTTTTTAAGGCTGCATCCAGACTATTACTTGATGTGGAAGTTGTATTAGTGATATTCTTAAGGCATGTCCTCAATGTGTCTCTTATTATCTTGCCATTCGTCATGCCCGTGATTGGCTTGTCCTAGTTAGACTTCTGATGTGGAGGAGTTGAATTGCCAACTTGTATTGAAGTTTGCACTCAGTGTGGAGTGACTTACCCTATCAAAATTCTGTTGTAGGTTTCTGTGGCTCTGCTACATGAAGACTGATGTGGCCCCATTGTTGGCAATTCCTATTTCTGCAATAGTGTAAAAATACTACTTTTAACACTACTTAATATTATTTAAAAAGACTATTTTTAAAACTTTAAAAGGTATTTAAAATCATACCAGAAAGACAGAAAGAAAAGGGCAAGCATATATGATACTGCTTCCTCTTTGTATAATTACTTTTCATTCAAGAATTTTCTGATGGGGATGTGGTTTTATGTATTTAGTCAACCCTTAGAAGATTTCTTCTCCACATGCTTTTGAGCCTCCCCTTGAGCCTATGTAAGCTGTTTGTGTCCACACCATCCTCCAGCAGTAACTTCCATAGGCCTCCAAGCCGTTTCATGAGTAACTGTCTCCTTTTGTTGATTTGAACTCTGATAGCCTGACTTGCTACCCCTTGTTCTTAGGTTAGCAGGGACGGTGAGCATCTTAGCTTTCCTCTTTCTTCCTTTACTCAACTGGTTACTTTCAGAACTATATAACCACACATTTTGTCTTCTCTTTCATGGTGAAACCAACCTGGTGACAGTGAAACCACTGATGGTGAAACCATCTGTGGAAAGCTGAGCATCATGGTGTTAAGCAGAGCAAATTCTTTCAACTGCTTTTTATAATTTGTCACCGAAATTTTCTGGTCCCCTTCTTTGGCTAGTGTCCTGGTTTGAGCGACACAGGACTAATTTCTTTTCTAATGCTTGGGAAAACTGTACTTTTAGAAGACTCTAGTGTCTGAATTTGTGAAAATATTTACTGTATAGCCAGCTATGTTGTGTNAGGGGTCATTGGGTGAGAGCATAATTGTCTAAACAACAATAAATTGTTTCTCAAACCATAACAGCTAGATTCCCAGTAGCCTTGTGTATGTCCTCTGGAGCTACCAGTGACCTTGCCAAGGTAGTGGGCACCTGCTTTACCTAAATTGTGACAACAGTTGGCTATGGTCATCATAATTTTTATCTGCCTACTTAGTCTCAGCCAGCATGTCTTTGACGACTCTGTTTCCCTGCACTGAAATTTTGTCGCATGTAATTACTATTGGAAAACTCTTGGCGTGAAATATTCTTCCTTCAGGTGTTTGCATCTCTGCAAAGCAAACATTAAAGAAGATAATGCACCTCTCTGCCAGAGGTGACCTCTCATCCTTTACAGCGTCAGAGGCAAAAATCTGCTTGTGTGCCCAGCTCTGTCAGGTTCAGTGTGAGGTGAGCTGAGTTTCTTCTGGGCCAGCTGGGCACCAGTGGAAGAAGAAAGCCCTCCCCAGCTGGAGCTGAAGCTGCTGCAGCTCGTGTAACCTGTCACAGAGCATGTGAGGCAGGAAGGCCCTTTCCCTCGAGGGCTAATGGCACTAAAAGATCTTTTGCAGGAAAACCAGAACAATGGAAAACCAAAGTAACCTTCAGTTCTCCCGGCAGATTTGGAAATGAAATGGAGGAGGAGCAGCGCTGGCTCAGTGCCACAGCTCTGCATGCAGTGAGGATGGAGAAGCTGTGATAACGTGTCCCCTTGGCTGAGGCTTTAAAAATAAGACACTCACTTTTTTTGTTATTTTTTCAAGCATTACATAAAAGTTCCCCTTAAAAGACCAAAGGCAGCTGTTTTCTTAGGACGAGTAAGTCAGGAAGAGGCAAAGCAGGCAAAAACATCAGATAAGTCTGGATAAAAAACTTGGCTAACCTATTTTTCCCCCCTCTTAAACAGCCAAGTTTGAAGCACTCTGCAGAGCTCTGTCTAGGAGGAAAAGAAGGCTCAACAACTGAAAAATGATATCTGCGATCTGGTAAGGACCACTGCTCTCACCGCCTTGGTGTGGGGACTCCTGAGGTCCCATTCCCTGTAGTGGGAGTATTTCTCCTCTTCTTCAGGCAGCCCAGAGATCTGCTAAAAAAGCCTCAAGCCCTGCCAGCTTCTAGCACAGCACCTGGACGTGGGCAAACCAGGGCTTGTACGATAGACCTCAGGTGTAGGGAGAGGGCAAGCCACCATCACCCGCAGAGAGGCTCCAGTCCCCAAATATCATGCCAGTGACTTCATCCCTGCCTTGGGCTCTGCGTGAACCCTTGCGGGGTGGACACCTGCCCTTGCGTTTCCCTCTGGGCATCCTGGAGGAGAGCCGGGTCTGTCGGAAAGCTCTAGGGCTTGCAGGCTTTGGGGTTTTGCAGTTGTAGCGCCTTGTCACAAGGTGGCAGGGACGCGACACTTTCTGGCAAGCTTCTGCTCAGCCTGCCACAGGCACCCTCTTCAAAGCCTCACTGCTTTCCTCCTTGTTCTCTAAAAATACATGGAGTTATCAGCAACCCTCTGTCACTTTCTTTGAAACTGTCCTTGGGATAGCTCAAAGAGAGGCTAATTAGTTATTTCAAAGCTTAAATATTTTACCTATTTGCACTAGAAAAAGAAAAGAAACTGCTTTGCATTCCTCTGTCTGAAAGCCGTGGGGACGCGAGGACGGGGCTGGTCAGCCTGTGCTCAGGCTCAGCTCTGGCTGCTGCTGTTGTCGTGGGAAACCCAAAAGCTGAGATGATTAAAACGCAAGCAGCCCTTCTGTCCTGAGTCACAGGGCTGCATTCTCCCAAATGACTGAAGATGTGAAATCGTTCTTGTAATGTAAAACGAAAAGAAAAAAATATATATATTAACACACACGTGTGTGTGTGTGTATATATATATTTCCTTTAATGCAAAAGAATGTCTCAGGAATACTGTGTTAGCTCCGACTTCCTAGAGTGGATGCTCAGCTTTGGGCTTCTGGAAGCAAATGTCTGTGCATGTATAGGACCAATTCCCTTCTTTTCACGTGCTTCCCACAGTTATCTTTTACCATTTCACATGCCAGGAGTTTTTGTGATTTTACTGCAATGCGCTCTCAAGGGTGTTGCAGGCTGCCATGGCAGGGAGTGAAACCTTTGTCACTGCTCATCAAACATCTTCATACAAAATTCTTCCTGCAATGATAAAATTAGATTTGTGTTAATAAGCTACTAATAACCATCAGGTAATTGTTTAGTTTATCTCTAGAGTCCAAGCGGATCATTGTCTCCCTGTGCTTGCTTGCCTGGCAGTCTTTAGAGACAAGAGATTTTCATTTCTTTTTCATCTGAGGTACACGCAGCGAGAGATTACTCGGCTGTCGCTCTGCAGAAAACATCCGTAGCGTACAGCAGGAGGTAACAATAACAAATTGCTGACATCCAAATTCAGCTTTGCACAAATAGCTGTGCAAGATGCCCGCTGCTCCCAAAGTAGTAACCAGACCATGGCGAATCAGAGGCATTGACGCAGTAGAAGGAAACGAGCAGAAAATGCACACAAGTTGAGCAGGTAACATTATAAAATAATTACCTCTGAGCTGCTGTTCACTGGAAAATATTTCACTTTTTGAGCACAACGCAGTGTCCCAAGAAGGGGTTTTTGTGGGTCAGATGAATGTGCTCCCTGCTTCATACTGAGGCTCTGAGATTTGTTTTCTTCTTTGAGCTGAGGTTTAAATTTCAATTTACGCGAACACAGAGTAATCAGATATTTTGCCAGCTATGTAAAGCACAGACCCACAGAACTAAGTTTGAGCTGTTACATGCCTATTAAGCACCTTGAGTTAAATGATGAGCGCATGTATTCCCTTGCAAGCTTGCAGTATATTTAAACACACTGAAGAAACCAGCTTTGAAGTTCAAGGCAGGCTCTTAGTTGGGAGGGAGGGAGGGAGGAGAATCCTTTCTTAACATGTGTGCAATTCAACCGCGGAACTCCTCACTGCAGGACAGCATTAAGACCGAAAATGTAGTAAGACACAGAGAGAAATGGAGAAGCTTACAGATGAGTAGCACATCCAACGCAACAGTTGCTTTGGGTTTGCTGGTTTTGTTTTAAACTCGAAGCTTACGGAATTTGGGAAGAAGATGGTGAAGGTCTTTTTAGCTTTTGAAATTAAAGCTAGGTGAAGCTCAAGGTGAAATGGTTTCAGAACAGCGAGTCAGAGTGTTTTCAAGAACGTAGGGTCTCTCCCATTGGATTGTTGCGTGGGTTTTTTCTAACCAAGGAATTTGATGTGAGCTTGTGCATTGGTTCAACTGAAGTAAATCAACATTTTTCCAATGAATGCAATACCAGACCGAAAAACTCCATTTGTCTTCAGTACAGCTTTATCATATTTAAGGGAAAAATACAAAATAGCAAGGGCTGTTGGATTGCCCCAAGCCTTGACAGTTGGGACTTAAAACTGTTACAGGGATGTGTTCGCTCTGCCTTAGGAAAATGTCTTTCATCATCCTCTGAAGTTGGCCACCTTCAGAAACAAGGAATTGGATGTAAAATATCCTCATGTCCATTCCCGACCACCAATTCCCTTGTTCCCCAAGGCTATGCTGTAACACCCCTTGAGGGCTAACGAGGCACCTGGGTCACTCTATTTTGTCTCTTGGCAGCTTTTGGTCACAGCTCTCAAGAGAGTCCCCAGGTTCAATTCAGGTGTTTAACACTGAAATGAACTTTCCTGAGAAAATCCACTCCAGCCCTGAATCTGCTGCCAGGGAACAGCCTCCAGATCTCAGACAGGGCTCGTAAAGGTGATTTAAGCTGCTGGCAAATGTACATTTGGGCAGAATGGTCCACCACACCTCCTGGAAGAACATGAGAGAAATTGTCAGGAAAAAGCAAAGATCTGCTAAAATCTCTGTCTTCTGTGATGTTTTGTTTTTTAGTTTTGAGCATGACGAACTTCTTAAATTGACTGCAGATTTCTCACCAGCCTGGATAGACTGAGGTAATCCTGGAGGAAAAACTGTCCTTTTACCAAATTCCAACTATTTGCAGCCAGGCTTGAAGTCCAAGATCTGAACTTTATGTCAAAGCCAGTGTGATCTATTAGTCAGAACAATTGATTTATTCCTTTGAAACTCTGTGCTAACCTATCACTGACTGTGTTTTTCTCCAGTTCCTGGGAATGCTGCATCTCTGGCTGTTCATGGCCATAGCAACTGGAAAACAGACTCCATAGGAGAAAAAGCATCAAAGAATCCCCTCTGCCAGGAAATGGGGAAAAAAATAAATACATATATGGTACAGAAAAGTGAGGAGCTATTCACAGTGAGGCTGAAATCCAGTTTTGAGGGAGATATTTTCCAGTAGAGGACAGAGATAATCTAGGGTAAGAGTAACAACAAAGTCAGTAACGTGATTTGCCTTAGCGCTTTCTGCCATAAACCTTTTTTTTCCCACTTATCTCCCACCCGCAATTTCACATGTCAGATTTTTGCAGGTACCAGTGCAGCTGAGAATCCCGCTGGGAAGTTCAGCGCCCTGGACAGACAGACGGCTATGCTGGGTGTGTTTATTTCCACACAACAGCTTGTCAGTTTAATAAAGACAGCGCTGTAAAATCAGAGAAAAAACCATGTCATATCTAGCCACCGCGTGTGTATATCACATCGAGGAGGAATTCGTTGCTCTTTTCCTTGGACAGTATAGGTTTAGCCCATAGCTCTATTTTCACACTCCTAAAGCTATGTTAAAATCATCAAGGGGTCAGCCCCAAGGCTGCGCTACTGAGACAGTTCACCTTCAAATGCAGGCTGTCGACTCTTCTCCATTACATAAGGATGGCAAAAGCATCTCTAACAGCAGACCGCTGTTTCTTTATGTATGCATAATACAAAAACGGGCACCCAAAAATGAGATTCAGAAAAGTGCGCTTTTTGTTGGAGATTGTGTTGCTACGTTCCAGCGTACAGCTATTTGCAGCTGAGAAATAAAGCTCTAACTATACAGTTCGTAATGAAAAAAACTGACAGACCTTCAATTTTAGCCACTTTTGTTCACCATATACCAAATGCATTAATATGTCCAGTCCATTGAGCAAAGGCATTGCCTAAGCCATTTTCTTTCATGTATTAAAAGAGAAAAATGTGAGTTTGCAAGGCCTGGCTCAGCAGACCCCAGGCTTTATGCAGCTGTAATTCAGCATTTCGGCAGATCACAGCAACACGGTGTTAGAACCCATCCGGATGGGGCTGGAGTTTGGGCTGCAGAGGCTGGGGGAGGGAGGGAGGGAGGGATGATGCTGGGTGGCCTGATCGGAGCAGGTCTGCTGCCATCCCAGAGATGTCAGCATGGCCCTGGTTTCGAGGCACGGCTGACGTGTAGGATTGCCGATACTTTCTGTCCCTTGAAGGGGGCGTATATTAAGGGCAGAAGGAATGGCTCTCTTTTGAAATCCCCACATCACTTAGGATCCCTCTGTGCTGACGGTTTGCTTTTCTTCTACCAGACCACCTCGACGCTTTCGTATTAGCCCTGAGTGCTCTTCAGAAGAGATGCACGCTCCATACAGACAAACAAGTTTCTGAAAGGGCTGTGGAGAACACAGGAATTTTATAAATACGGGGAAAGCCCCATGCAGCCCAGCGCAGGAGGTGGCACAGCTATAGCAGACCTAGCAGGCAGCATTTTACAGCAAAACCTCGTCCTTTAAACAGCTGCCGTGCCAAGGAGGGTGGTTCAGCAGCCAATTCTCAAGCAGCTCAGGATTGCGTGCAAGGAGCGTGGTGGGAACGGGGCCACTAACCTGAGTGGTGGTTGGCTGTCCCTGCTAGTCAGGTAGGACCTCAGGCTTTTCAGAGGGGGTTACAGAAGCAGCAGCTGCCCGGCTTCGTTAGGCTCCCATCGTTTGTAACAGGGAATGAGCCCAGCCTGGTCCAGGTTGCAGGAGAGGCACAGCAGGGATTTTGCCTGAGCATTTCTGGGTTGAGTCTGTTATTGCAGCTAAGCACCTTTTCTCCTTTCCTGCTTGGTTCTTCACAGCCCTTATGGGAGAAATGTTACCTCTTTTTCACAGGTGGGGAAACTGAGGCACAGAGATTTACCTAACAGCCAAATCATCTGAGGAGGTTTTATCCCAACATCAGCCCAACAAGCTGAAACAGGCCTCCAGCAGCACGGCAAGCTCAGAGGTGTGTGGAGCCAGCGGCACAAGCACGTGCTCAGCATCTCTTGCACGTGATAAGCGTTTCGTCTGTGACGTTCTGCGTTTGCTGAACTACTTTTCTTTTTCTTTTAGTTTTAATTAGAAAGCCTGGTGGGAAAAGCTCTGCAGCAGCTCTGGTCCCAGCTGGCCGGGCACAGGGCTTGGTGGGCTTGTAGCTGGCCGAGGTCAGTGCCCCCCCCGCGCAGAGCTGCAGCGTGCCTGCAAGCAGCGGCTGCCGAGATTTTGCTGACAGGTCTTTTTTGGGGGCTCTTCTCTTTTCCAGACTGTACTTCAGGCAGTAAATGAAAGGTAAAATTTGTTATTTTGCTGCTTTGGTTGTTCTGTGTGATCCTTAGCCTTTAGCTGGGAAAATCTGATTTCCTATGTTTATTAAAAAAACTCCAAAACCTAATGTAATACCACCCCCTCCGTTAATGCAGGCGGGGCAGTTAGCGAAGGCTGCTTTTCCGCTTTTATCGGTGGATTTGCTGGGGAGCTGGGAAGCGCTGCGAGTCGGGTGCCGGCTGTGCTCAGCACCGCGGGGCAGCACGGCTCTGGGTGTTTAACAGCCGAAGCATCCAGAATTTGCATCGACCGACACCTGCCCAGCTTCATCGTAGTTTCTGGCTGTGCCTTCTCCCAAAAACCTCACTGCTGTCACAGCTCAGCGTTTGCCGTATGTTGCAGCCCAGTGCCTGAAGGTATGTGTTCCTCAGGCTGCATTAGAACAGGACTGGGCTTGACGCTGGGCCGGGTGCTGTGTTCAGAGATTTGTGTGTCTTTCCCGACAAGGAGCTTGGGTAGCTCTCTCCAAGTCACATAGGTGAATTTAGGGTGCTTTTATTCTGAGGAACATTCTGACACCCCACATTTAGTGACATGACAACTATAACAAAAATATTTATTGACTATTCTTACACGGTAAACAAATATTCACCCAAGGAGCCCTAAATTACACAGAACCTGTTGTGTCATTTCACCTCTGAGCAGTATTCCTCTTGCTAACAGGAGACCGGACCAAACCCAGTAAAAGAGTGCTTGCCCTACCAAAGGCCACCAAGTGCTGCAGAGGTACCAAGGCAGCAGTAAAGCAGCTGCCGACCCGCATATCTTTCTTCTCCCCCGCAGCCAGAATGTTTTACAAACCGTTTCCTTCAAAAGAAATAGATATTTGATGTAAGGAAAATTACTTCAGCTTCAGGTTAGCAAAATATTTATTTCATAAGTTGAAATACACACCAAGTCCAATGAAGTTACTTTCTTTTGTCCTTAATTTTGAAGTTGCAGTTTCAATACAGTGCTTGACAGAAGGACCTCAGGCTTGCTCACCTTGTTTTAACAGCAGGAAGAGTGGAGAGGCCAAGAAGCTTGCCCCAAAAACCCTCTCGATGGCCACACCAAGGTTATCCCCATCCCTGTGGCTTCAGCGGGGTCTGAGACTGCGTCCCCTCTGTTCAGGTGTCTTCTGTAGGAGGGAAGGCTATCTAGGAGTTAAAGGATATAAGGCTGTACCATGTCTTTCGACAGAGGAATTGTGTTCAACGTCAGGCTGCAAGAAGTGTCTGCAGCAGCATTTGAGACAACAGTTTGGACCCCAACATGGTTTGAGGTCTGCAACAAATTAGAAGCTCGGGTCTGTGGCTGCACAGCAGGTTTCACAGGAAAATGTCTCTAAGTGGTTTTGTTTCCCTTTAAAAAAACTCCTTAGGAAGAAGCTACTGCTAATTTTAGTAGGTGAATGGTGTTGTATGGTGCATGGCCAAGACGATTTTAGTTTTTTGAATGGTCCACCTTTCACTTTCCAAACTATAGCACCAAGTGACAGAAAAGCAATAGAAGCAGTTCTTCAGGAAATGCTGATATACGAATCTGTTTGCAAAAGCAACTCTATGCGGTCATTGCTTTTTTAATGCTCATTTAAAAAAAATTAAAAAATCAAACATGTAATTCCTAAGCAGATCTAAACAAAGGAGAATCATCTCCAGGTGTAGGCTGGAGTTCACCAGCCTTCTGAGTACATCAGGGCTCCTGTATACCTTTATCTCCAAATTATGTATGCTTTTGATATGGAAGGTGAAACCGAGCAGTTTGACTGAGTTCAGCTTGGAGATTTGGGGTTTGTTTGAACCGCTCACCCCAAGTTCAGCTCTGGAGCTGCAAATCTTTGTGGATCTGGAACAAACAGAGGGTGAGCGGTTAACAGGCAAACTGTGTGTGTATACCCTTGTGGTCGGCAGCTTGTCTGTGTTTAATCTATGCAGATACATCAAAAGCAAAATATTTTTCAGAACAACTCTCTGGAGAATAAATGAGAGAAGAAGCAGCGGAGCCATTCTTGCAGTCCATGTGAATCTCGGCGTGGTTGCTGTATGTGAAAAGATGTACAGTTTTCTTTGCGTGGTACGATCAGGAGAGTCACCCTGTTTCCTCGTACCTTGGCAGAGGGAAAGATGGCACATTGCTGGTTTGCTGTGGGAGGTACAGCTCCCTCCAAGGAGACTGAATGCCCGGGATTTAATTTTTCAAGAGCTTATTAAAAGTGATTTACAGACGTGGTTTCAACCCTGTGATGGGCGAATACACTCTGAGTGCACTTTGCGCTGTGGCTCCCCATCTTCCAGCTGTCCCCAATCCAAGCTGCTTCACAGTCGGAGAAAAAACTGGCCAGGCTTAACTGGTAGCACGTGGAAAGATGTTCTGAAAGGAACAAGTTGGATGGAGGGAGGTCAGAAGCAGCAGTCCTACGTGGCTAAGATGCTCTCTAATGCATCAAGACGTTTGGATACTGTCATCAACGTTGGTGGCAAAGTGAGCGAACAATCATATAGAAAACAAGGACTAAGGTATTAATACTCGTGTCAGAGTTCATTGCACAAATGACTTAATCTTTCACTGAAACAAGGGTCTGGAAATGTTGTCCACATCAAAGGAAAGGTGCGCTTTGATGGGCTTTGGAGGGTATTTTTCCTTCAGAAAGCAGCATGTGGTGAGTGAGTTACTGACATCCCAGTAATTCAAAGGAGAGTTTTGCATCCCTGCTGTGAAGCTGAATGACAACATAATACAGTTATTAAGGGAAAAAAGGAAGCCTCAGCCCTGGCTCTTCTACGCTTTATATTCTGTAACAACAAGCAACTCCAAAAAAAAAGGCTTATACATCAGGCAACCTTGAATTTCTACTGCAGTTCTCAAAGTGGAATGGAAGTGAGGAAGTGAAAGACTTCAGGTGCAAATTGGCTTGCTGCTTTTGCCAGCCAAACTTTTGGAAATGGATTTGTTCCAGAACATTTATTGGTTTTGAATCTTATGAAAATATCCACTTGTAAATGACTGGAAGAGTAGACTTTGAACCTCGTTACTCTTCCCACCCCCGCCCAACCTTGTCCCAACCACCTTTTTCCAGGTAAGCACAGGTGCAGAGGAATACAAAGTGGGGGGAGAAACCCCCAAGCAGTTAAATAGTGTTTTTCACAAATTCAAAAAGCCTTTAAAAAGAATACATTTTTTTCTAAACTTTTCAACCTACTTTCATCGATAAAAAAAATGAGGTGTGAATGCTTGATATGAAACACAGACTGACAAGTAGCACAAGGATAAACTGCACCTAAAGGCACTGGGCCACGCTATCACCCAAGCAGTATGGGAGAGATGCATCAGTTTGCTCCGACCACGGTGAAGGTGAACTTCAGTCCAGTGCTGGCGTTGTTAGTGACAACAGAGAATGTGCTGTTGGAGGAGGTGTAAAACGAATTCATACCCCCCTCCCTAGGCACCATGGAATAGCTCAGTAACCCTGGTCTGAATTTATAATCCATCATTTGGTTTTCAAAACACAATGTGTAATGAAAAGGGAAGGACGCAATGTGAACCTCTTCAGTGAGGTTCAAGTATGTTGGGTTATATTCTGCCTTATACATGCGAGAACACAAAAATGAACAATAACGGTGTGGGTGCAGCTCTGCATTCCCGCACTGCTCCTCCTTCTGCCAGACAGAAGCAGCACTAAGAAGTGGCAATGAATTACAGGAAAAAAAAAATATACTTTATGGTTTTCTTGAGCACTAAAAATTCATGCAAATTTTGCCAAAATTTAACATCTTAAATAACAGTGTCTCAGCTTCTGTTGTGATTGCCTCGTTATTGGAGCAAGTGAGCTTTTTAATTTTGGGGGTTTGTTTGTTTTGTTTTTTTTTTTCCCAAAAAGTGAAACGGCAACCAAACCAGCAACGTTGAAAAAGCATCAACATTTACAAAATGGCAGCCAGCCCTACATCTATATGATTGCTACTGACATATGGGTTAGGACCTTCAGGTTTTCCCAGACAACATGTTGTCTTGTGGTATTTCTTGCCTAACCAGCGAGAGTAATGGAAACAGCGTGAGGATAAGCTGTTCAGATAAGTGTTTGCCAGCCATCTAGTTTTATGGTTACTTGGAGCAATCTGCTACGTATTCTTCTTCATGAATTACAGTTCTCCCTATAAAGAGAGTTTGGTTAAGGCAAATACTTTTTATTCCACCGTCAGCCCTATTCATCCATGCCCGGAATAAGATGTCAGCTGTCTATGAACATGAGAGCATCTAATTTCTTATCAGCTTTGCTGAGATTATCTTTTTCTTATATAGTTTTATCAGAGCTGCGTAATGACTGTGTATTAACAGAAGTCATAACCCAAATGACGACAGCATATAGGACTCCAAGCCACAACTATTTGTAGAAAATAATCCCCAGCTACTAACATCTGGAACTGCGAACATGCGTGTTCAGATACACTAATCTCATAACTACATGTAATAACACCAGCCAGCAGCAAACCATCTCCCAGAAGTGGGCAGCCGTGCAACCAACTGAACATGGGACCCACAGGTTCAGACGTCTCTGGTTACTGGAGACATAGATTTGGAGCTTGACCTTGGAAATCTGCTGCTCTCTCTGACTGCCAGCACCTGGCTGGTACTCCAAGAGGAGACCAGAAAGGTGAAATCCAATGGTCACCATTTGTCCAACTCACTCTGAAAAGGTGCCCCGAGTGATTCCTGGGCCCATATTGCTCTACCTGGTGTCTCTTGCTATATTATCGCTGAGGGATACCTGGAATTTGTTTTTTCATGTCTCGGCTCAATCATAATTTCAGGGCAATAGAGACACCTAAGCTTCTGTGCAGATTTCTGTATATTGCTTTGCTTGGGGAAATAACAAAGCCAACATAGCATTTCATTTTAACACGTTCAAAATTAAGTTCTCCATTGCCATTGAAGTGAAATACATTTTAAAATTCACCTCTGCTTTAATTTAGCTCTCCTCCATCCAAACCAAAATGTTCAGTTTGAACTCCCATTTAAAAAAAAAAATAAAATAATTGCAGAAGCATTTTAACACATTGCTTAGAGGTGAGCTGAAGAATTGGGCATCCCAGACTGTGGTTTTGGAGAGGAGTTGCTACTTGGGACTATTTGCTGCTGCAAAACTTTCCATTTTAAAGACCCTCTGAGGAGTGCTGATACCATCAGCCAGCTGGGAGTCCTGGGCAATGCAATGCTGGTTCAGCATTTCATTGGATTCCAGATGTTGCCAGCCCTAGGAGGACATAATGGTGCAGAACGTATAAAACTCAGATTTAAATATGCTATATAGTGAAAATGAACCAAGTAACTGCTGTTCATTCCACCCCAGTAAGCAGTAAACTTCACACCATCCCAAAATAATAATTACCTGGTTGTGGCTGTCATGTGCACAGTAATATTATCAAGAGATAGAAATGCGTCAAGAAATATTTGGCAACTTCAAGCACGACTGACAGTGTTTTGCAAAAATCCTGGCATGCTTATGTGGAATTCACCATGTAATACCAGTGAGGGCTACTTGTGTGAGATACACGGTGGAGCTGCAACGTACAGATGTTTACATTTTAATTACAGTGATTCAAGGAAACATTATTCTTCTGACTTAGGGGTAGATTGTTATTCTTATAAAACACTATTTGCTGATAGCAGGGAAGAAAAATGGGAGTAGTGCCTCCTGGTTTGAGAATTAGATCAGGAGGAACTGGAGAGCAGATGTGTGCTTTGCTGTTGGGTTTCACACAGTTTTGAGCAACTGGCTTTGCAAATCGGTCGGGGGAGAGCGTGGCATGGAGGTGGGGGAGAGTGTTGACTCGTCGGTCGAAGGGCTGAGTTCTAAGCACTGCCCAAAGTGGCCTGCTTTGCTGTTCCTCATGAATGATCCTCAGAGCAGCGAGTGCCAGGCCTGTCCATCTCTTGTCCCGTGAGCTGCAGAAATACCCCCAGAGCATGTCCACAGCATCCAAACCGTGGGCACGTGTGGTAGCGGGGAGCTGAGCCAACGGCTGCGTGCTCACACGCGTGGGCTCTTGCTTCAGGGTCAGCCTTGGAAGCTGTTTCCAGGTCTGTTGTCTCCACAGCCAGGGCTTGGGGCATCCCTCAAAACTGTCATATAGTGACCGCGTCTGTAAAATTGTGCACTTCTTTAAGCCCTGGGCTGCAGCTCCCTGGCTGAAGGGCTTGGCTTGTGCAGTGACATGGTGTAGCTGGTCCTCCGCGACTGCGTTCTCCTTTTATTTCTCAACACAGCTTCAAACCCTAATGCTGAATGCCATTGCATGAACTTGCAGCTTGCAGAATATTTTCTGTCTGATTCCTTTCAAGAGTGTTGACAAAATCTGGTGCTTTTGGATATAAACCACCATCCTTGCACGGCATTGAGGTGACTGAAGTAAGTAGGGCTGGTCTTTAACTTTTTTATTTTTTCACAAGTCTTGTTTTGTCCTGGCAATACAACGTCCATAATTAACAGTAATGTTGTGGGGTTTTGTGCATAACTAGAAGCTGTTAATTAGGCAACTGTAGGAGAACAGTAACTGAAAGTGTAGGAGGGAAGCAAAAGGATCGGTATTCGGGTTTTGTATTTGAGCACCTCTCAGTAAACTGGTACAGAAAAAGAAAGAAGACTATCTGAAAAGGGTTTGTTTTCTGGCGGCTGTGTTTGGATCTACTCAATAGATGGACGTATTTGTACCCTTATAAATGCTACAATAACTGCTGCCCTCCTTTTTTAGCACACTTATCACGCTAAAAATGTTAATCTTGCTAAGTATTATAATGCCTAAGGGAGAAGAAGAATAAGGTGTCCTGCTGGTAGGTACTGTACAGACCCTGCCCGGATGTGTAAGGCAGACAGTGAGCGTGGGAAATGGATATGATACAATTCCTGTTGTTAGGCTGTAGTGGGAAACCTTCTGCTGCAGGATGGTAGTGGCTGATTAGGACATTTTGGAGCAGGGCAGGGAAAAAAGATCAAACTGGAAGAATTGTTTTTACTTTTTTTTATACAAAAAGCCTTTTGGAGTGGACTGATATCAGTCAAAAATTCCCATCAAAGTTTTAAGGCATTTTTAAAGGGAGGAAAAAACCTCTTGGAAAAATTGAAAAAGCCTGTTCAGATATTTTTAAGGCAGACCGTTTAAAACTTCATGTTGAAACAGTATTTCCTTTAGAGATGGGCCTAGATTTAATTTATTTTAAAAAGCTACAATGAAGCCAGTTACTTTGGGGTCAAACAAGCCATTTTGTTCAAACATCCTTTTCTACTTTTGTTTTGCTAAACCCCCCGTCTTCCTTTGCCCCCCACCCCCACTCTTCTTGCCCTCATTTGGAGCTGATTTTAAACTTTTTATTTCAGGTTATTTGCTTCATTCAGGAAACTTCAAGAGAATTTACCCAGATTTGCTTCATGCAGGAGAGACATAGTGCGGTCTCCAGATGAATGTCTGTGGAATTGTGAATTTCATATATCCCAATCCATTGTTTCAGCCATGCCATGAAAACCTGGAGCCTAGAAGAGGCCCATGGACCAGTGCTTTCTGCCCTACTCTTGGTGGTGGGAGCTCCCAACTCTCCATGACTCACAGTTGTTTCAACCCCTTCCGTGTGTGTGTGAGTATAATGTACCTTAGTTCAGATAGGAGAAATGTTTCATTTTACCTCTAGTTTAGTGTAATCTTTAGTTGCAAACTAACAGAAAAATGTCTCATGAGACTGATGATTCAGAATGAAAATAAAACCGCTGGCTTCAAATTACACGAGAGCCGTGTTAGAGAAAGCTTTTTACCCATAACAGTAATGGATGACACAGACTCTTCAAAGACAGTAACAGAATCGAATGCATTTTATCTGCTGGTTTTGTGGTGGATGTTTAGAGACTCATTAACGAAGCATAACTGATGTGATCAAAAATACGAAAAAGTCTTCAACTGATAGCACTAAGGGCTTTGGAAACTGGGTTAATAATACTTGATTGCATTTAGGGGTGTTTCGAAATCTAACTTCTGTTCATAAAATGCTCTGCAGTTTTAAGATGAAAGCATGGGATGTTGTCAGTGAGAGAATATTGAGAAGATTGTCCCTTGGCAATGTGCCATCAGAAGTATCTCAGCGGATGAGCTGATGGTCATTATCCCTGAGACAAAGTCTGTCTTGGGATCAGAGGAGCAGATACAAGTAGGAGTATGTCCTGCCCTAGGCCAGTCGATATCCTCCGTTCTTTCTTCTCCTATGTGGTTCAGACAGCCGTTACAGTAGGTTTGGTTGGACCCTGTTTCGGCTGATCTCTGCTGGTTGCAGCAGAGCAGGGGTAGGGTGGGTCTTGCCTTCCACGAGGGCAACTGGTAGGTACTTACTTTGCTTTGCATAGGAGTATTGGACCAAGGTTCAAAACAGGGCCAAAGAGAGATAAGAAGTTGGTTTCTCTCCAACAAGGATTTCTCCTGGAACAGAAGTAGTTTTGGCTTCTTCTTGGAGATGCTGGCTGGCCAGATTGGCGAGCCCTGAAATACCCTTTGGCCCATGTGGACTAGTAAGCCTTTTACTTTGTTGTTTACCCTTCCCCAGCAGTCTACTTCTTGCTGGTCACACTTGAAACAACCACGTCAGCAATAGCACATAGGCAAATTCACCAGATACCGGAACTAATCTGGTATCTTGACCTTGGTTGAACCTCTTGACACACACAGTAGTGAGCAGGTAGTAATCAGAACAGAGTTTGTGTTGATGCAGATACCCCGACCGTTTATAATCACCCATGTAACAGCTCACTTTTTGCCGACACATCTGCATGGTGCTTTGCTTACATAGACAAATCAAGACTAGGTGAAGGATTAGGAAGATGCACAGCAGTATCTTCAGATTCAGCAGTAATTTCTACGATATTTTTCAGTTTGGTTTTCATTTGCATGTTCTCCCTTTAAGAAAAAAGGAATTCCCTTTTAAGAAAAAAAAAATCACCTCTCAAGAAAGGTGAAGTGCATTCCTTAATGTGGCCAGTGTCTCCCTCTCCTTTGGTGTCTGATTCATCAGGCGGTGTGGCCACGCCCGGCCTTCGGAGTTTGGATGTTGTTGTTTTTTGTTTGCAGCGTGGGAACGAATGTTCCCTCTTAGACATCTTTATTACTCCTTTCTCTCTTACATAAGCCTTTGGAAAGAAGCTGTGGCAAATAATCTTCTCTCTGCTTCATTCCTTACACGTGGAACTGATTTGGGGGAACGCAGTGTTTTCTTAGGACTTGATATCCTGCACTGCCTGACGTTCCTGGAAGAAGGGCTCACCTCCCTGCGTGCGACTGCCTTTGTTCTGGGGTGGGCTTGTTGGCATGGCCGATGCTGCTTGCGGTGTGGCTATACACAGGCTCCGTGCCACTGCTTGATTTTCCCCTGAAATGTCTCTGGTTTATCTTTTCTCTTTTAAATTGAGTGCATACATGATATATAAAAATCTGCACTCTTGGTTCTATAAAATTCATTACAGCATTGCCCAGAGGTTTCTGCCAGGTTTTGGACTCCACTAGTCTATGCTCTGCATTAAGCCAAAGCTGGTGCCAGACAGGAGCCGGAGCACAAGAAGAAAATCTCAAAGTTTTGACAGACAATGCCTAAAGTCACTCAGCAAACATTGGTGTGTCAGCCAGCCCAAGAGATACAAGACTATCTCCCTTTTTTTCCTTTTTTTCTTTATTTTTTTCCCCATCTTCAGTTCTCAGAGATAATAATGGACATAGTGACTGAGGCAGTCTATAACAGCAAGTAAACGTCCCATCACAAAAGTACCAGCTGCATAGGGAATGGTGTGGGCAGTGGCAAGATGGATGCAGAGTTTTGGAGGTGACTGGAGACCTTTTTGCTTCCCCTGACCATTTTAAAATGCCTGGTCTTGCTTTGCATTGTAAGCATAGACTCAGAAAGCAGCTGCCTTCCCCAAGCCTTGCTGGGAAGAAGAGGGCAAAGCAGCCGTGAACTCAAGTTTTGGTGCTGTTCAGATGAAGCCCGCCAGTCCAACCCTGGAGTGGTTTGGGCAGTCGGCCAGGCAGAGCTGCTGTTCTCAACTTCATTCTCTATAATAAATGTGCTTTGGCAGCGCACCAACTCCCTTATCTGCTCGTAAGGATAGAATCCCTTGGAGAACCAGTCTCCAGGCCCAGCTAGGATTATGCTAACTTCTCCAGGCAAACGGAGTGAGTTGCAACGCTCGACACACTAGCTTTGCCTTTCTAAGTTTCGCTTACTTTGAAAGAGAGAGAGTGTGAGCAAGTTCAGGGGAGCAAATTAGCCAAGGGAAGTCTTCTTCTATCTGTCTTAATTAAGCATTAATAAAATCTGGCATTGACTCTCCCCTGCAGTTATCAGTCAGTCAATGGTCTATAGTATTTCAGTCAATCATCTTCCCTTCAGGGTCACTGAAGGACTGTCCCAGTTGCGCTGAAGGCAGCGGGAGCCAGTTCATCGACATCAGTTGGGCTCTCTTTGGTGCTGTCTTGTATGCAAAATGCCTTACGATTACAGAGGCAGAAGCGTTACCCAGCAGTAAATTCCCCCCCGTGTGCTAAGACCGATCAAAAGGTTTTTAGGCATCTGGCTGTCCACGTACCAAGGGGCATCTGTGCCCAGAAACAAGTAACGGCACCTCTGTCTATATACATAGACCTTGTACTTGGTTCGTCCTGCCTACGCTTGGGAAGATTGGTCTCCTCCCTTAGGGAAGTCAGACTAGGTAGGGGTTAAATGAAGTGTGAACATATGCTCACGAGAGCCGGAGGAAAGCTTCTGTCATGTCAATTCTGGCACCAGCAGACTTGAAGCTCAGGGTGGAGGGGGCAGACGGAGGGAAAACTGAAAGCAAAACATCCACAGACCTGGAGACTTCCGAATTATTCAGACTGCAGGTCCAGATCCAAAGGTGGAGGCATGTGGCCATTTCCATGGTACATTTCTGTGTGTTATAGACCTCAGCATCTTTTGAACCAGCTTTGGGAGGCAAAACTGCATGTGCAGAAAGAGCTGGGGGACTGTGATTGTGCTTTTCTGTCTGGGCAGGGGCATATCAACAATTAAAAATACATTGGATGTTTCTCCTTGGACAAATCAGCCAATATGTAGCCAAGTAAATAAATAGAGAAAATAAAGCCCAAGTTTTTGGTGCTGTTTGAAAACAGTGAATTTTGTACACCATAAGTATTATGCAAATGAATTTTTGCACATCCTTGTACCAGTTAGATAAAGACATTGTGTGAGCTCAGGAAAGGAAGCTACTGTTCAGGAGATATCCGCATGTGAGTCTGCGATATACACAGCAATTGCAAGACAGTAACTGGAACAGCATTTCTGGGTTTGGTTTCAAGAAACAATGGCAGCCTGAAGAAGTTCAATCTCTTTAGTTTCCCACTCTCTACGCTGTGAAATTCGGGAACGAGCAGCCTGGTCTTCGTGCGAGAGGAGAAGCAGACAGGGGCTGAAGCTCATGTTTTAGCAGAGATTTTCAAATGCATAGTGGCTTCCTAGCCACATGAGTGAGCACAGAAATCAGCCCTGCCTCTGGCTGCCTGTCATTGCTTCCTGCAGCCTCTCCTTATACCCTACCTTGGGTAGCGTGAGGGCAGTTTACGATGGGACTGCGTGTGATTCTGCAGGGTCAGCGTTGTGGCAGGTGATGGTACTGTATGTGTGATAACAGATCTCCTTTCCTTTGCACAGAAGGGAGATTTCATCCAGCAACCCAGTGTAATTTGGTTCAAAACTGAAGCTAAAACCTCTTCCGTTACTCTGTTTGTTTAATTCTCCGTATTATTTAATGTTCTATTAAAAGCCTCTCTTCTTAAATGCTTATTGAAGCAAGCCAGAAGCACATAAAACTCCTAATGTAATCAGCAATAAAAATAATTCCAAAACCCAATTACTTCATTAATATAGAAAGAAGTGCAAATTGCACAGAAGCAAATTTGCTTACAGGTACAAGGCTGGTGCAGCACCATTAATGGTGATGGACTGTTATGAGCAGGGACAGGGACTCCTCTTGCTCAAACATGACCCACTTCAGGAGAAGGACCTTCAGCTTCTGGCGGCAGTTTTGTGCTGTTGTTTATTGTTCTTTTTAATTTTGTTGGGATTTTTTTTTGTTTGTTTTGATTTGTTAGGGACTGGTGACATTCACAGAGTCCAAGGCTTTTTTTTTTTTTTTTTTTTAACCAAATCTAGAACAGTGAAGTACCAGTAATATCTTTCCTTGATGTTATCCCATCCTTCCCACCACATTATTGCCTGCTTTGTACCAGCAGTGTCTCCAGGAGATAATTCCTTTCCCTTCTTCTCCCCATGAAGAAGCAATTCCTTCTTGTCAACACCGCAAGCAGCGCTTTTCAGCTGCGGCAGCATCCCGTAGCTAAGCAACAAACAGCATCCCCAAACAAGAAATCAAGGTGTATGGGAGAAAAAACCTGCTGCGTGCATTATAGAGCAATCCAGTGAAAATTGCTGCATCACGGTTACTTTTGCTTCATGCTAAAAAAGAATCAGGCTGCCACATCTTGAAGACAACCCATTCTCTGAAGCTTAAGGGCTTTTACTACCTTTTTTTGCATTAGCCATTGGGAGTATTTTGGTCCTGGTTCGGTCCAGACAGACTTCCCCTTCCACTTGTTTCTTTGTCCTGCTCCCATTTTTGTTTCCCTCTCCCACATACACTGCCTGGACTGAAGCAGAATTGCTTTTTAATAGGCAAGTGACTTTTAGCTGCTGCCCGAGTTATCGCCTAACATATGTTTCATTATAGAAGTCGTAATAACCTTTCCATGTAGTGTACATTTTGTTTTTCATGCTTTTATTAATGAGAAAACAGAGTTCACCATGTTAACAGAGTAAAAGCACCTAATGGGCAGAATCCCTTGCATAACAGACTGATTGATAGCTCAGCAAGGCTACTATAACAAGGAAATAATAAATGTATAATGAACTGTTTCTCAAATCAGGCTCGTTTGACTTATTCTAGAGAAGATATTCAGAATATTATTAGTATGAGCTTGGAGGAAGGCTGCATAAGAAAAGAATTAGAGCTAAATAGTCTGCTGTGGACAGGAGTATATTATTGACTACAATCAATAAAAGGGATGACCAATACATGAGCGACATTTAAAGCTGATGCTCTGGACCAACAAATAGACTTCGCAACCAGGCAGGGCTTACTTGTTCAGTTGTGAACCTGAGTCTGAGAACAAAAATCTTTGCTAAGAAACATGCTTGGGATGGGAGTTTGGTCAACAGAGTACATTAAATACCAGTACTCACCCAGAAAGTGAATCAGGGCAAAATGTCATGTGAAAAATTGCATCTAATGCAAGTGTGCAGACAATAGCAAGCACCTGACAACAACTAGCCCACTGTACGCAGCGCGTTTTTGCTGCAGAGTGCCGGTCCCTTCGGCAGCTTTGTGGGGAGGGGAGAAACAACCCGGAAGATGTAAAGCATGGAAACAAGGGTCCATCTGGATGTTCGTCCTACTCTGGCATGAAGATCCTCGTGAATTTAGAGACTGCAAATTCCCATTCCTTCAAATGCTAGGATCTTCTCCACAATCTCTCAGCAGGGACATCCACCCCTGGCACAACTATTGCTTTCTTGAACCAGGAGGAGGAGATGTGCCCCTGTAGACACAATGCAGAAAGCTTCTATCGACAGGAATACTCACACTCATACCTTCTAAAATACTGATGATAATCCATGGCCGCATTCAAGAGCCACTAAGGTCATAGCAAAGGTAGGCTGGCCTTCAGGGATGGAGGTCATCTGCACAGCTGTGTTGTCCATTGGATCCTGAAATTAATAATAGTAGAGAAATGGCTGGCTGCCTTACTGTGAGGATCCCACATCACATGTGAGACCCCTGAGCTGCCCTTCCTTCCCCAGGATAAGGTATATTGTGTTTGAAAGAAGTTCAAAGCATTTTGTTGCCTTAAGTTATGGATAAAGGGGACTTCCACTTCTTTTTGGGTTCAGACTGCCTAGCACCAGCCAGTTCATCAGTGGAGCTGTGCGGACTCATACCAGTTTGTCATCTGACCCCTATGTAGGAAACTCTTCAGAAACAGCTAATTTCACTTTTTTCATCTTTATTTAAAGCTTTTTCCTGTCTCTGGGAAGCTGCCGTTCCTGACTTTCCCTGATCCTCACCGGAGAAATAAGCTCATCCCTCACTTGCCAAGGTGTTAAGTAGTTTCTTACAGCAATAACGTGGAAATCATAAATCCTCTGCATCATCAGGCCATTGGGAAGGCCATCTGGGGACAGGCTGAGCAGTGTGGATGGCTACGCTCTTCATTTGATAAATTCCATCTACCAACCTGATGGTCTCGGTGGTTCGTGCCAAACCACATTGCCTGTGCCCCAGACCCAGCCATTGCACGCTCACGGTGTTTTCCTGAGACTTTGGTGCCAGCAGTTTGCAACTCCACCATCGAGGAAACTGCTTGGAGTTAAAAAGGAGCGGGTTAATCCAGAAAATCACAGGACAAAGACAAAATGCACAAGTTCAGTGGTTGTTACTGCACTTGTGCAATAGCGAAGGCTTATTTGCTTATTTATGTTTTTACTGTGTTACCTATAGCTTGAGTGAAGCTGCTTTTCCTGTTCATGCACGTACAGAGCCCTTTGATTTCTCCGGTACTGTGATTTCACTGCTTTGCCCCTTGGAAGTTTTTCCTTAATTGTTCCCTGCAGCTTAGCAACCTGAAACCACCTGTAAAACGTAACTCTATCTCAGGTTTATAATTCTTTCCCCAATCCCCTTGCTCATTTTTAATTCATAACTTATTATTTTTTTAAATCCTTTGGACTGGTCTGAAAATGGCGTTGCCTTTGGACTTGATGTAAATCAGGGGGTTAATATGGAATGCTCTGGTACATATAGCTTTCCATACGGGCATGAGTCATTGAAGTCAGACAGATCAGACAGCTGGGGTGGGACCTGCATCCCTTACAGCAGGTTACGTGGCTGCTTTAGCAGGCAGCCCTCTGGGCTGAGATGTTCGTCTCAGGGAGGAGGAACTGCCCTCAGGTGGTCCTGGTGTCTTCCAGGGACCATAGAGTGCCTGGACTGGGCACCTAATTCCCAGCCAGCTAAATTAGAGAGAAGGGATCCCATTGCAAGCACCATGGAGCTGCACATGCTCTGTGATCGTGGCTCAGTTTAAGCAAGGTATTTAATTGTGGGTTTGTTATCAGGCACCAAAGGAGCCCTGTTGCCTTCAGTGCTGAGACACCTGGTTTCATGCCCTCATCGTGCCCTTGATGGCAGCGCCAGAAACGAAGTGGAGAGTGGTTTAGGCCAACAAGCTCCAACCTGCAGGTCTAAAATTACAGAATTACGTATTTCTTCTTCAAAGAAGCGCCTGGACCTTCACAGGGGCTGCACCAGCTGAGGGGCAGGTCTGGCATGACCAGCCATCATGCCTTAGTGTGACTGAGGTGGAAAAGAGGGAGACTTTCCGATGAGGGCAAAAAAGAAATGCTGCGTATTAAGAAACTTCAGCCACTCCAGCTTGGAAAATTGCTCTACTGTTTTTAAACTTTTCCCCCCATACAATCGATGGCGTCACTTTGAAAATGGACTTCTCTGGGGGGGTTGTGGGAACGCCAGGCTGCGAGGGACTGACCTCATTTCCAGCACGCATCGCCGCTCAGCCTGGCAGGGCTCTCTGGAGCTTTCTGTAATATATACAGCCATTTCCCTGGCTTTTTCTCAAAATAATAAGAGCATAACTTGCCTCTAATAGTGCCTGACGCAGCTGCAAATGCTGCTCGCCCCCAAGACTACCCTGGCTCTCGAAAGCTGCTGCGGACAGGGTGACATATGGAGGAGCTGTGCCAAGAACAGGGGTCTTTTTCTTTCCGATCTTGTCTTGCTGACCATTTTGTTGTCTTCTGAGGAGCTTGTGCACAGGGGTGGAGGGGGGATTGATGATGCTGGTCTGGCTGGGAGAGCCACTGCTTCTCCTTTCACCATGGTAACGGGGAGGAATTTGTATGCAATGGGGATGGGAAGGCTTGTAGTATTTTATCAGGAGGGGTTGGAGACTTTTTCTTGTGGAAACTCTTTGGGTGAGAGGAGGGGAGGAGGAAATTGCCTTTTCGGTAGATGCCTGCAATTCCTTGCTTGGCAGAAGCAGGATCGTCTTTCCCTCAGCAGATGCAGGGTCCTGTCAGTGCTCAAATAATAACTGAGAGAAAGTACCTGCCCCTGCAAGTTGGGGGAAATCCCTTCCCTCCCTCTAATTCGCTGTCTCCTGGTCTTTCAAAGGAGCGCATAGATGCATAGGACTAGAGTGGTCAAACTCTTATTTGCTACCTAGTGGGATTTTCACCCAGTTTCCAGTCTATCCATTCTCATCTTATAATCTTTCACTCTCCTCTTCTCATTTTCCTTCATTATTTAGAAATCTGTCCTCCAGCCTGGCCCCGTGCACCGCAGGAGCAAGGTTTGCCATCTGGAAAGGCTGCCAGGGCTGCATGCCCATGGCAGCAGCTGGGGCAGGAGGCTGCATGGTGGTCCAGGACCCCCATCCCAGGCACCCTCCCCTCAAGGGAGAGAGGGAGGTTTCTCCCAGCACCCCCGGACTGGGATAACTGGGAGCCCTGTACTTGGAGAACTGAAAGTGGAGCCAGGACTTAGGCAGCAGACTAGTTTGCAGCCAGGCACTACTGCTTTGGCTTTGCTTTTGGTACTAAAAAATGGGGTGCTCTTGGGGAGAGAGGGTGAAAAATAACATAAGAAATGCTCTATGGTGATCATCTTGCTGGACTTTTGCAGAAACAAGTCACTGACACCAGAAACGCCCCGTAGCTGTCCTTCAAACACTGGTGGCATCACCTGGGAGCCTCACGGCCAAGGCTGGAGCGCTGCTCCCACCGGGTTTGTGCCAGACCAGCAATCCCAGGTGAATTTATTGCGCAATAAACCACAACTTCTTTTTCAAAGAATCTTCCCCCCCACCCCCCTTTTCCTCCACTTTGCTTCCCTGAATTGCATCCTGCACGGTTCCCCTGCACTGGCAAAGGAGAGCATCCAGCTGCAAAGATTTACTAGCACAAACACCTTCCACCATTAAAAATGCTTCATTGACTGGGACAGGACTCTCTGCTCTGTGGAGAACACTGCCAAGCAGTTAGACATGTTTTTTTACAAAAATTAGAGCTAAAATCCGAAGCAGTTTAGGTTTTTACCACTCAGCTGTAATCTCCACTTTACGTTATTTGTCCTTTGGAGCTGGATAGAAATCGACTCTCTCCCTGGTCTGCAGCCATTCTTTTGTGTTGGCAGCAGCTCCAATTATGCACCAATTAACCTTAATTAAACCAATTCCTGTGTAACTGCACATGCAGACAATGCACTGAACAAACGGCCTGACAAATATTGTCACTTAAAAGGCATAAAACCACATCAAATCCTTAATTGGAAAGTCAGGTTGTAAATTGCTACAGATTTGTAGCTCTTTGTTCTTAAAACGATCAAACAGGAGTGGTGGCCAAATACTCCGAATGCTCCCAAAACCTTGGCTGAATTAATTTTCTCAGGCTGCTGAGGCCAAAATATATTATTTGTGTAGGAAAAGGCAGTGATGGAGCATCCTTAATTGTAGCAGCTGGCAGACTCGTCTAGAGGGCATCAGGATGGCAACCCCAGGTAGAAGGCCACCAAGTTCCCCTTCTAGAGCCTGGGTGACTTTGGGCAAATTGCTGGATTATTTGGCAATGCCCACTGAACTCTGCCTGGCTGTTTGTCCAGAAAACGCTCCCTAAAGCTGGGCCTGTCTCTCCTGTCATGCAATGGAGGTGCAATTTTGTCGGAAATGGGATGCGGTTTGCACCCTGTAAGCAGTAACGCAGCCAACAGATGGTGCTCGTACATACGGTTACTCCAGGTTTCTTCTGAAAATGCCACGCAAGCTTTCTTCATTTTATGATGCAATATTTTCTGAGGGAGCTGCTGCAAACAGCACAGGTTTTACCTTAATTTCCCTGAGCATAACAAGCCCCTGGGACTGCTGGTGTGCTGATAGAGTCCTTGCCAAAGGGGTTACATGCCTCCAGTTTGGCCCTTTTTCAAACTTTGATAGAGGGGAAATAAGTTAGACTAAGAAAAAGTCCAGGCTCCACGTCACTTATTTATCCTTCAGTGAAAAAAAAAAAGACTGCAAGACCCTGAGATTGGTTTGCAGCAGAGTAGCAAGAAAAAAAAAAAAGTCATAACTAGCACTGAATTCAGGATTTTGTCTTCCCTGCTGTTCGTAAAATGTGTTTAGTTGGGGGGAAAAAAAAAAAAGCCCTTCAAGTCCTTTAATATGTATTGACTTTCTGGTGGTTCAGTTTTATGCTACTGAACGCTTTCCCTTCTGCAGTTAATCAAACAGGCTCTAGGCATAGCACTTTGTGGTAAAATATTCTGTCTTGTGAATACTGCAATTAAAAGCAAAGCTAATTAAGCATGTAAATCATGCCCATATAAATTAGTTACTAACACGTTCATTTNTAGTTGGGGGGAAAAAAAAAAAAAGCCCTTCAAGTCCTTTAATATGTATTGACTTTCTGGTGGTTCAGTTTTATGCTACTGAACGCTTTCCCTTCTGCAGTTAATCAAACAGGCTCTAGGCATAGCACTTTGTGGTAAAATATTCTGTCTTGTGAATACTGCAATTAAAAGCAAAGCTAATTAAGCATGTAAATCATGCCCATATAAATTAGTTACTAACACGTTCATTTGGCCACTGGCGCTGATGGCAGTGGGAAGGGGGATTCAATGATCCGTGTGCCTGTGCAGAGAGCCTGCTGCAAGGAACCGCTTGGGAAAGGAGGACACGCGGCTGCGAACACACGTAGGGTGGTGGGATGACGGTGATGTCTCGCAGTCGGACACGGCCCTGTTGATGTAGAGCTGAGGGTGGGATGGATGGCGGCCGATGCTAAAGCAACTCAAGTCGGGGATGGGGACAAAGATTAACCAGCCACCACACAGCTCCATTTATGAAGTGATGTGACCTCATCCATCGCTTACTGAAATAGAGGGAAACACTTCTCCGGACTGTAATAGAGTTTGGGATTGGGTCCACTGCGAGTCCAGTAAAGGGATTTGGCTCTGGATTAAAACACACTCCCAGGAGAAGCGATGGAAGCAGTCCCCCTTGCTTCTTGCTGGCTGGGCTCAGCCGTGCAGCTGCCCTGCGGTGCCCAGCAGAAGTACAGAGGACCTGAGAGCATTCGATGAATTTTTGTAGATCTGTTGAGTGGAGCATTTCACAGCAGGCGTGAAAGCAAGCTGCCTTGCAGCTAACCCCTTGCAGCCTGGAGAAAACGACTGGGAGGTGGCATGTCTGGCAGCAGAGCTAGGGGCAAATGGCCTGGTGTGAAGAAGAGAGAAAGAGGAATGAAAGACCTTTTGCAAATGAGGCAACAACAGAAAATGTGTTTTGGCAGCTGGACAGGTGTGTGAAATCCCAGGCAAAATATCGATGGGGGTAAAAATTGCCTCGGGGACAGTGCTATTACCAGAACTGCATGCAGAGCCAAGATTTTTTCCCCCAGGAGCATAATTTTTTTTCCTTCCAAGCCACCCATCAGCCTGCATTGGGTGGTGAGAAATCCCTGCTGTCTGCAGGAGAGTACAGAGGATGTCCTGCAAGCTGCTCCACTGGTGGCTCCCCATCTCCCCCACGCTCACATGCACCCTGCACAGACACAGCAAGATCTTGAAAAGCACCTAAGGGCATCCAACTCGCTTTTCATTAAAGAGAAGAGAATGGGCACCTGGATGTCACTCAGTGAGGCCAAAGGGATGGGGACAGATGGCTGAGCAGGCTCTGGGCTTGAGGGCCCGGGGAAGGTGCTTCTGAAGAGCAAAGGAGAGAAGTTGCCAGGCTGAGTAGGAAGCCACAGACAGCTGGCTACAAAACGCCGAGCGCTGAACTATTCCTGATAGGGGATTTTTTAATTAAATAAAAAATACAAATTGTATGCACCTCTTGTAAGAGCTGGGGCTGTGAAATGAAACTGCATGTTTTATCACTCCTGCCTGTTTGAAAGCAAGAGCCTGCAGGTATCTTCCGAGAGCAGGGCTTACTTTTCTGAATGTGCCAAGCTGAAGCTGACCGTTGCTGGACCAGGCCCAGGACCTGGGCTCCAAGCTGTCTTCTGCTCAAAAGCAGCCAGCGCCACGTCCCCTTCTCTCTGGAAAGCACCTTCGCCAGCTACAACAGCAACTCATCCTCCTGCTTGGAGCTGGACCAGTGGGCAACCACAAACAGGAGTAGCCACAAGGTGAAGGAGGGAGGAGGCTTGTAATCAAATGGTTGGGCTGTTCCCCTGGCTGGCTTCAGTCTGTGCTGCCTGGACACTTCGTTTGTTGTTTCACACTACGCTGACAGGGGATAAAAGCTAATGGTTCCTACTAGGACATCGGTGCGAACGTCGGGGACAAACTGTGCGCTGCCTCTTCCAGTATAAAAATGAATTCTGTGTCTTGTCTACCATCAGTGATGTATTTTTCTATGGCAAACTCCTGAGTACTAATGGACTCTCTGGTAGCAGGGGAAAGAGTAGCAGTGCAATTTCCAGTAGCTCTGGGCAAATTCACATATACTAAAATTAAATAGCCACAGGAGCTATTTCACAAATTTTTGCCAGCTCAAGCTCAGAAGGCACAAGAAAGAGGCTCCCAGAAGCTTATTTTAACCACAGACTCTGACGGGTGAAGATCTGGCTCTGCAGTGACAAAATCCACGCATCTGTGTGGGATTCAAATGGAGTCAACTTAATTGCAAATCAAGTTGTCAGGCAAGTCCCCCAGTATCTCTTTCCCTCCCACAGCACAGTCTCAGCACTGTCATTACTGCAGGCAGCTTTACCATTTGCATCTCCTGCTGCGGTCATTAAAGAAGTTGCAAACACGCCAGTCCAAATGTGTCACCCTCATCCCACGCCTCTTCATGCCCCAAAAGAAATTCCTGATGCCTTCAGCAGAAGTCTATGGACGAGCAAAGAAGAGGAGCCTGGGGAAGTCACTGGTGCTGGCTATGGGCTGTCCGGTCGTGTGTCCCAGGCCAGGGATCTGCAGTCCACAATTACAAGCTGGAGGAAAAACCTGAGGAGCAAACGTCTCCCCTAAATGTACCTACTGTTCACAGGCGGGTGGGAGCGATGATCTCCTGGCTGTGCCAATACGTGAAATTCTCCTGTTCTGGAACAGATATTTTGGGTCACCTTGAGGAAGATACTTAATCTCCCTGTGTTTCCATTCCCCAAGCAAAAGACAGAAATAGCAGCACTGCCTTCCTTCCAGCAGAGTAAGTGCATTAAAGATTGCGAGGTGATGGGAGCCCTGGAAGTGCCTCGATGGAAGAGATTCATTTGAATACATTTGTTGTGCATTACTCACTCAGCCCTGAGTTTTAATCTTCTCCTCCTCTCCATCATTGTAATCTAAATTTCCTTGAGCTCTCTCACTAGAGCTCAGTCCCAGTTTAATCCCCGCCTCGTTTGAGTGATTTCTCCAATTTCTCCTTTAGCAAACGGTGAGGCTTATGTTAGCCCTCATCTCTCCTCTAAGTCTATCACAGGAGAGCCACTAACACTCCCTTTGCAGGGAGCACCAGCAGTTTCTTTGGGAGCTTGCACAACTTCTCTGAATAATTTCTTTTCTGTTTTTCCAGTGGGATGACTCGCGTTTCACAGTCTTTTCCAGACCTGCTGAACCATCTCGTGTTTGGGGGGTAGGAAGTCTGCTTTCCATCAAAGCGGCGGCAGCCTGCCCTCCCTCTTCCCACCCGTGGGATGTTGTGGTCCGGGAAGAGGTGCGTGGGACATCCCTTGCTCACGCTGACAGAAGCGCTGTATTTTTCCAAGGTATAGCTGGCAAGCTGGGCGAGCAGCAGGATCGAAGTCCCCGGGCCTCATGCTGCGTGCCACGTTGCACTTGATAGCCAAAGCTGTTCTGCTTTCCACACCACTGGGCTTTCAGCAGGGATGAAGGCTCAGGATGCTCCTGGGGGGCAGCAAGTCTACATCTTGTTTCTGAGGGTTCGTTACCGCCATTGGGGCTGGGGCAGAGCTTCTGCTTTGCAGCCACCTTTGCAAAAGGTGATGTGTTGGGGTTTTTTGACATACGTTGTGGGTCGTTCTTGCATATTAAGCAATGCTGCCAAACTCATTTTCCTCCACGGCAGGTGCTACGTTTGGATTTTTTTTGATTTGTTAACTTCCAGCTTTGTTGACTGTTTTTCCAGCAGGATTATTTGTTACTCTATTAGCAAACAAGTCCTGGCTCACATAGGCAGAAATGTGCAGGAGGTATATAATTCCCAATTTATTAGCTTGGTTCACAAGATGTTATCACGAATTGATTGTAATGCTTAGTGGCATTAGCAGTACCTTCCTATCATAACAACGGTATTTACTGTCAGGAACACTATTTGTGCAGCAGTTGTGTCACACCACAAATAATTATATTACTTACATTCAATTTGTGTCATTACACATAACGCAACTGTGCCTGCTGTACAGTATCATACTTCATTAATGCCTGAGGCAGAACAGCATCACATAAATACCCTCCTTGGCACTTTTCTTTTGAAATGATATCCTACTAATTATTAATATGTAGATCAAAAATGACATATCCCAACTCTTAAAAATATGGAAAGAAAAGCCTCCGCTGCATTAATAGAGAAAGAACACCAGTTAAAATTCATAGCTCTGAAAATGATCGCTCTACAAATTTAAGGAGATGCTGTCAAGTTTGGTAAACCCCAGAAATGACAAATCTTATTTTCCCACATTTCTCTGCAAATTTCCCACAATTCTGTGTGTCCTTGTCACGACAAAATGCTTAAGTGAGTTTTAGAAAGCAGTGAATATTCAGCTGTTTATATGCAGCCCTATGATATGAGGACAGCACCATCCTGTCCTTGAGGGGCCAGTACCTCTGCTCCACTGTTAGCGTGACCCTGACACAGCGTCCCCTGGATGGGCTGACAATAAAGCTGCAGAGAGGGGACAATCTGTGTTAGAGTAACTTGGCCAAGGGTCCCTCCACAGAAGCCCTTTGCATCCCGCAGCTCGTGGGGGGCTGCTGAGCTGTTCAATAAGCTCCTCTGGAAGCAGCTGCTGCGTGGCTATAGCTGAAATTCCCTTTAGGGTTCCTCTAGCTATGTAGAGCTCCTCACAAAGGCTGTTTAGAAAAGGACCTATGTAGCCTATCTCCATACGTGACAAGAGGAGCAGATAGTAACAAATAGGGTTATGAGACCTTTCACCACGTGAGCATTAGGTTTCTTTCACTTTTGAAGGTCTTCTGCATGGAATCTGCTCCAGTAATAGAGCACAGTCCTTGTAACTTCATCTGAACTACCAAGACACTCTAGAGGAACCTGCCAAAATCTCATAAAAAAACTCAATAATTAAAAAATGCACCTTGACCCACACAGCCAAACCTTGTCTGAGGAGGTCTTGTTATTCTGAAGGCTGTTAGTGACATACCAAATGGGTTTTGATCCCAAGAATACCTGGTAAATGGCATGTAATTTCAGCAGAAAGTGTTTGCCAACATCTTTGCCTTTTAAAGAGTGATTTACATTCTGGGATCTGGGGTACTGGTTGTAAACAACGGATGGTGGAGTCCAAAGTGGAAGAGCCATGGGTGAGCTGGCAGAAGCAGCGAGATGCTGTGCTTTGAGCATGCCACTCATAGAGAGAGTGTATGTGATTGTTTCTACCTTCTTCAAGGAAAAGAGCTTGCAAAAAATGCTGTAATATCACTAGATTTCTCTATCCTCATGAAAATAAATCTACAAGGTGCCACATTTAAGTGAACTTTTTTTGCAAGCATTTAAGGGCACATTACGTCACCTGTGCCATGCTGTGGGAAGGAAGAGATTTCAAAGAGGCTACTTGTAAAATAAGGTACGAGGGGCAGAGTTCAGTTGTCACCCCACCTCATGGAACTCCTCCTTGTGTCAGCAAGTGAACATGGATATCAAAGGCTAACCCATGCCAAGGGCTGAGGGTCAATCTTCTTGTGAGACAGCTGTAACTGGAAGGTTTGGGGCAATTCAGAGGGGAATCAGATGGATTTAATTAAACTAAAGAACTTTTGAGCATTTCCAGGAAGCAGGAGCATTTTCAGCTTTCAGTATAGGACGAGGTAACGAGGGCAGAATGCAGATGGAAAATAATTGCACATACAATATTAAAGCACACTTGAATTACCTTTTTTGTAAGATAGATACCAAGTACATTGAGACAAGACATAGCCCATCTCTAACTTAGGACATCATAGTTTAAAAATAATAGAGATTTTTAACATATTCCTTGAAGAACTCTCTAAAACTCATGGCAGTTGAAAGCCAGATGAAGTAGCTATTTTATCTGGCAAGCTTCCATGCAAAATTTCCTGCTGATGCTGGCTCAGGCAGATGGAGATTTGCCGGGAGGAAGAACAAAGTGCCATAGGGCTTTATTGGATGAGCCTTGAAAGGTTTCTGCAAGCTTCTATCGCGAGGTTTATGAACCTTGGGCTTGTTAACTTCAACGCAGTTTTGTTCAGTGTTTTAACCCCGCTTTATTTCCTGTGATCCAGACGACACTTCGACGCATCCTCAGAAAATTTAGTGGGATGCTCTTCAAACAACGTGTGACTCTGCACAAATAAGGGCAGAAACTTGCTGGTTTACCTCAATATATAAAAGTTTTTGAATATGTCTAGAAAAGCGCTTTTCTCTTGAAATGTATTCTTTGGTTAGATCATGCAAATTTAGTGCTGGCTGTTGCTTCTGTAAGATGAAAAGTATTAACAACTCATGAATATTTCATCATTTGTTTCTGCACTGGTCAGAATGGTAATTTGAGCTCCAGACTGTAGAGATTTAGCAAAAGAGAGTTGGACACTCAGAGGATAAAGATGGAAAAAAGCGCTTTTGACAGGATTTTTCCTTGCCAGTGCTGATACGTAGACAAGTTGCCTAACGGATATGAAACTGGGACAATATACTGAGGGCACATATTTGGGCAGTGCTACTGAAGCAATTCTTGATCCGCAATGCATTTAACACTACAGTAGTTTCTTTATTTACCTTCCCCCTGGCCCCCCCCTCAGAGAATAACTGAAAGCACCATGTCACCCAAGATCACAGGCAAAGCATCGTACAGAAGAGAGTCTTGGACAGGGTCCTCATTCACCTCAGGCTTGATGGGCACCAACACCTCCCTCAGGACGTGAGCACTGCCCTGGAAAGGCTGTGAAGGGGAAAGTGTCAGCAAAGGTGCTATAGCTGAAGGTGCATCAGCCTTGATTCTCCTTTTAGGACTTCCTTTACCTGTTGCTGTAATGTCCATAGTGAGCTACCTCGCTCTCTTTTATGCAATTGGCCATCCTATGAGAGACCCCAGGGGCTACAATTCCAAAGCAATGTTGTTGTTTGTAACCAGTGTGCAACAAAAGGAGGGCTGAGGAGAATCTCCATCCTCTGTTGGATGCAGGGGTAACAGAGTGACAAAGCATGAGCAAAAGGCTGAGGTACTTAATACCGCCTTTGCCTCAGACCAGTTATTCTCCAGGTACCCAGCCCCTTGAACTGGAAGACACAGAGAAGGAGCAGAATGAAGCCCCCATAATCCAAGGGGAAATGGTTAATGACCTGCTATACCACTTAGACACACACAGGTCTATGCAGCCAGCTGGAATCCACCGAAGGGTACTGAGGGAGCTGGCGGATGTGCTCGTCAAGCCACTTTCCATCATTTACCAGCAGTCCTGGCTAACCGGGGAGATCCGAGTTGACTGGAAGTTAGCAAATGTGACACCCATCTACAAGAAGGGCCGGAAGGAGGATCCAGGGAATTACAGGCCTGCCAGTCTGACCTCGGTGCCAGGGAAGGTTATGGAGCAGATGATCTTGA
>VYXH01009885.1:245528-291234 GCA_013397275.1 Burhinus bistriatus | reverse complement strand
CTAGAGTGTGTCCAGAGAAGGGCAACAAAGCTGGTGAGGGGTCTAGAGAGCAAGTCTTATGAGGAGCAGCTGAGCGAACTGGGGTTGTTTAGCCTGGAGAAAAGGAGGCTGAAGGGAGACCTTATTGCTCTCTACAGCTACCTGAAAGGAGGTTGTAAGGGGGGGGGTGGGGGGGGTTGGTCTCTTCTCCCAAATAACAGGCAACAACAGCCTTAAGTTGCACCAGGGTAGGTTTAGATTGGATACTAGAAAAAATTTCTTCACCAAAAGGGCTGTCAAGCATTGGAACNTGGATACTAGAAAAAATTTCTTCACCAAAAGGGTTGTCAAGCATTGGAACAGGCTGCCCAGGGAAGTGGTGGAGTCATCATCCCTGGAGACATGTAGATGTGGTGCTTAGGGACATGGTTTAGTGGTGGACCTGGCAGTGTTAGGTTGAAGGTTGGACTCGATGATCTTAAAGGTCCTTTCCAACCTAAACAATTCTGTGATTCTATGAATAATTTGTATGCCAACTTCAAACTTTCCCAAATATTAAGGGATTTGGGTTTGGGCCACATTATTTTGGGAGTGGGAAATGTCATTGCCCCATGTTCCAGCCTAGCACTAGCATGTGGCAAATTGCTTTTTTCCTGTACTGAGGAGTTCAGGGTTTCTTTTCTTTTTCTTTCTTTTTTTTTATTTAGGAATACCGATGGAAATCCTGTCCTGCTGTTCCTTCAACTCTGAAGCTTACAGCAATGTTTTAAGTTTCTAACAAAAGGAATGGTTACAGTTTTTAAAATGACCATTTCTACAAATTTCTAACCGGCTTCCTTTCTCTCATGCATTCCTCTAGGAAGAAGCGGGGGAGAGATTCTGCCATAAGCAGATGAAGCCTTTTTTTCAGTAGCTCAGAGTCCGACCCTCCATCTCTTCAGCATCCAGAGCAGGCTCCCTGCGGTGGACTGAAAGTTGTCTCATCAGACTTGCGTTTCAGCATTGCCACCTGACATGGTATGACAAGCTTTTAACTTTTGAGCAGTGGCGGATGGAAATGTGTCACTGCTTGGGGAGGGCTCAGCTGGCGAGAGCCACAGCGCAGGCACTGGTGCTGTTTTCACGGTCTCTTAATGACTCGTTCTGTTCTTAATGACTCCCTTGCTGCTCTGTATCCACTTGGGCACACCTGAGTGACACAGCAAAGAGGGCTCCTTGTGACAAATTGTCCCTGCTGTCCCGCTGACTGGTGCATTGCTGTGGGTTTTTCTCTGCTGTGGTGCCGCAGTAGCTCTGTTGTGCCCTCAGGAGGTGGTCAGCTCTAAAAGAGCTGGGTCCTGACGCTGCCAAGCACCCCTCGGTGCTGAGCCCATCCCACTCACTACCATTGCTTCATGGAAAGAAGGGTTAAACCAGCTTTGGGAGCTCAGGATGCACTTGGGAGATGCCTTCGGTGTTGACAGCAGCCACGCAAGTGTTTAGATAGCCAGTTTCCAGAGGCACTGAGCAGTTGAAGCTGTCACCCATTTTCTCTGGAGTAACGAGCACTCAGTGCTTCTGAAAACCTGCATTAATTAGCCTGTTTGACATTTTAAACAGCCTTTGCCTTAACCTGAGAGTACAGCTACACCAGTAAATACAGCAGGCCAGCACTGCTCGCTAGTCCTGAGGGCAAGTGGTGTGACCCAGCCTTGGTCCCTACAGCTGAGACCTCTTCAGCCCTCAACCAGGGTGGCCTTACTGACCACAGTCCAACAGTGAGTTGGCACAAGCCAAATCCATGCCAGGGAGTGTGCTGAGCACGAAACCAGCATTGGATGACCCCCAGACAGTTCTCAGTCCCTGGGCATGTTCAGCACAGATGTGTTCTTGGAGATAAGGATGGGCCATGGGGAATTTGTGTGCTGCAAACCCCTCTATCGATAAGCAGCATGAGAAGGGCACATTGGTCGTGGCCAAGTTTCAAGGATAAACCACAGGAAAAATCTCACTGCCTTGTTGCTTTCTGAATTTTGGGGAAGAAAAAGGCCTTACTGCCGGCTGCTGGAGTCAGGCTTGGCATGGGAGCTCCTCCTGGGGCAACTCAGAGGGCTACTACAATGGCAGCAGCCCAGAGCAACCAGGGTTGATTCCAGCTTGCATGTTGCTGGACTTTTCATGGGCATAGCGGGCAGATAAGATGCTGAAAAAGGAACAAGTGGCTTAGCTGCACCCCTTCAGCACTGACTGCGTTGGCTCTCCTGCTCTTGCTGCCCCACTCCCCTGTTGTGCAGGCTCCTTGCTGCTCCTTTCTCCAGGCCCTTAGGAGGAAGGCTGATCTTCCTGGATAGCTTATATGCGTGTGCATCAGGAGCAATGGATGGTGTTAACCCAGGACAAGTCATGTGGACAAAAAAGGGAAAATGAATCCCTGATCTTTCAGCGCTCCCAAAAGCAGGCTGCAGTAATTGTTGCATGGTTGCAACGCTGCTGGCTTTCTCGCAGCTAAATGCTAGCAGCTGAGTTATCTTCGTTTTTAACTGCAGGATGGGCTTTTCTGTGATTGTATTGTTTTGATTGAATATTCCCTGGGTCCGGTTCAATTTTCTACCAACATCAGTCCCATCAGCCTTGGAGTCTTCTAATGAGGTCAAGAAGCTACCACAAAATTTAGAGCAAATGGGAAAAAAGAAACATTGGTGACAGGTCGATTGCAATTTTAAAGAGCGAGAGCCATCCTCCCTGGCGGGCTGCCCTTTTCTATCTGTAATCTGTCCTACAAAGCGGATGGGAGATAACTCACTGGCAGATCCCTCCCCTGTACCGATAAAAAGGGTTTTCATTTACCAGCGTGGTAGCTTGGCACTGCGGAGCAATATTAGAACGATGACTCCCCTCACGCTCAATGCACTTCCAAACCCTATTTATAAACTTTAAAAAAAGGAGCTGAGGATTTGTTGTCCTTTGGATGAAGAAGAAAAATGGCACATATGTCTTGAAGTTTCCCTTATTTAATACCCACGAATATTTTGTTCTGAGGCACTACCTTCCATCAAAAAAAAAAAGGTTAACCTCCTGTTTCTTAGAAAAAAAGAAAAAGAAAATTATCACCTCTGTAGATGGGAAAGCAGAGCCAGAAAAGAGTAAGAGACCTGTTCTGCAGAGCTGGAAAAAGATCACATCACTGATTATTAGAGTAGTAATTTGATCACACGTCCTTTAACTTTGAGGGCGGATTAGCTAATGATGCAATTAGCAAGGAAAATACCCATATTGCCTCTTGCAATGTGCTGAGCTAATCTGTCGCTTATTTTATTATACATCTGTCTACTTACAGCAGGAATCAACACAGTTTAGACATTTTGTTTTGTTTTGTTTATCCATATCCTTTGAAGTTAAAAAAAACTTCATTGGCTCTTTCCCAGAGCCCCAGCATTCAGGGCAGGGCAGGATGGACTTTGTTCTCATCAGCATGGTAGTGTTTAACACATATGTTAGAAAAATAGACACTTTTTAGCCTTATTTCCTGATAGAAAACAATTGGCTTTTTATATAAGGTTGTCCTGCCTTTCTGCCTGTCAGATCCTCCTTAAAAACTTCTGCATCCTTTGACCAGTGTTAACCACACTTGCTGGAAGCGTTGAGATCTCAGCAGTAATTGCGTTCATATGAGTTTTGTGTAGTTTAGTTACAAAAAGAGGAGGGGCAGAAGACAGTGCCACCTGGAAGGAGATGCGCGCAAGACTTGGCAAAAAGCCTTTTGGAAATGTGGAAAAGTTGGGAGGGTCTGGGGAAGAAAAACCCACCAAACCCCAAAACCCAGAAGACCTCATGGGCCCAGCGTAGTGTCCATGGGTGGTTGGTGCCCTTGCACTTGGCTGAGAAGGGCCCACCAGCAGCCCCTGAGGATGGCCTGGTCTACCGATGGGACATCTCCTTTCCAACCACACTAAATTTAAGAACCCATTAATGTTAGAAATGAGTCAAACTGAGGAAAAGACAAACAAAAGTAAACCTTTTGTGTAATTCCGATAGCTCCAATGCCAGAGTTAGAAAAGGTGTTTTTTTTGTAGGTGTACAAACCTTCTCCAAAACTTCTGAGACCAGAGGGTTCCTCCTCTCAGTCTCGGACTCTGTCT
Source organism: Burhinus bistriatus (assembly GCA_013397275.1). Lineage (NCBI taxonomy): Eukaryota > Metazoa > Chordata > Aves > Charadriiformes > Burhinidae > Burhinus > Burhinus bistriatus. The sequence goes on along the minus strand of VYXH01009885.1, from coordinate 287,137 downwards.
CCTGCAGGACAGACTGTCTGGAGAGAGGCAAGGAGTGATTTTTATTCTTAATATTTTGCATTTAACCGTAACGGGAGGTGGTACAAAGTGAGACTAGGAGGGTGGACGCTCTTTGGTTTTGACTGAAGCTCTCTGAAGGCTGCTAAAAACCCCATAATTGGGGTTTCTAATTGGGCCAGGGAAACAAATGCCTGTGTGCTAATCCCATTAGAGAGTGAGTCTTAAGCCTGGGTATCTGTCAGCATGAACCTGTTCCCCCAGGCCTTCGTAGTGCTGACTTCTTAGCCAAAGCTTCCTGCCGCGTATGAAGTATTGTATCATTAAGTCTACGAGCAGAGCAAGGCTGTGTTAGCTCTTCCCATGGTGCCGCCTAGACCCGCTCCGAGCCGCAGATGACATGATGGCAAACACAACATCAGCTCGCCAAGGTCACCGTCTCATCGCTGCCAACCCACGTATTAGTACAAGGAGGAGAGAGCTTCACCACGTCCTCACCACAGCCCTGCCTTGGGATTGCCTGCCAAAAGGGAGCTGTACCACGCATGCCATCACCTGCACATCATTACAGAGAGGACACAAAAACCCACTGAGGAAACTGTCATCTCCTGCTTGAAGTTTTATATGGAAGCAGGGGCATCAGCAGCCACCTCGGGAAGACTGAATTTGATGTCCATCAGCTGCACTTTGTCTTATGGGAATTTAAATACACTGGATTTGGGTTGACCCTGAGCAGAGCGCAGTAAAGAGAAAGGCAGAAGCCCATGTTGCAGGCCAGATGGATCCAGGCAAAGCTGATTTTTAGAGCAGACATATCTAATAACATTTTATTTTCCTCTGCTAGAATTGTATGTCGACAGATTTCAAATATCTTTCTAAGTCCCAGTAGCCTGATTGAAAGTGGTATGTCTTTATCAGACTGGTTATGGCCCTTCTGAAACGTGAGTCTCACTAGCTGCATCCAAATCTTGTGCTTTGTTCCTAATTAAAGCAGATTGGGCCTTTGGGGAAGGAGGGGCTACAAAGCATTTCCTGAAGCACTTTCTACTTGAATTTCATTTTGAGAAAATATACCTGGAGGATGATGCAGCAACTAGGATGGAGACAAATTTGGGTTTGGTGGGTCAATTACACTTTCACAGTATGTTTCTGAGGGACAGTGAGAAATGCAGGAAGCGCAAGTGATGAACCCAAGGTAGCCTTAAGGGTTTGACACAGAGGTTTCACCCTTCGGAAACATAAGGCATGAACTTAGAGCCGCTGTTAAGTTGCTGACATATTCTTTTTATTTTAGAAATGCCTTAGAGCTGTTTTCTTCAATCATTTTGGAATGTGAGCTGAAAAAAAGCCACTCAGGCTAAACCAGAGGGATAAACTACCCATCCCCGCAGTGTAATAAATACCAGTTCAAACACAAATGAAATCATCTCTCATCAAACAGGCCCTACAATGTTGTGCCATAGACTTTTTGCTGCCACCTACGCCAGAAACCATCGGGCAGGAAATATGGACATGAAAAACAGGTTTCTGCAGTAGTAAAGCAGAGCCGGTTTGATGGGTGACGCAGGATGACGCAAACACGAGCTCTGAGGAGGAAAGTGTAGATGCATCTGTCTCACCTTCCTCCAGGCAACATCAGCCTTAGTTTAAACATAAAATAGTCCTTTTGTAATTGCTGTTTTCTACTGCTAGAATTTTTTCTCTGCGGAGATCTGGACACATCTCGTGTAAACGATACAAGCTGAGTTCATGCTGCTGCTGGGTAAAGCACAGTCCTCACCTGCCTCCAGGTGGGGGATTTGGTTTGCCCAGGTGATGCTGCTGATGAATGTGGGGAGAGGGGATATAAATGCTTCCCCAGCAGTATAGCTAGATGGTGTGGGGATGGTATGGAGTATCCTCTCTCCTGTGCTGCTTGCTTCCAAGAAAGCTGCAAGGAAAGTCTTTGCTGTTCCTTTCTGCATCGTCTCCAGCTACCTTTCAAAATGTTTCATGGTTTCCAAATGCAGCCCTAGAGCTAAGGATCCAGCCCTGTCTCTGAGAAGGTGGTGAAGGTCAAGGTGAGGGCCTGTCCTAGCTAACACCATGGGAGAGCTCAGGCTTCCCAGCCCTCCCTACAAAGCCCACCAGCGGCATGGTCCTGGAGGAGCATCGCTTGCTGCCCTGGAGAGGAGTTTCCCAAAGGTTCCTCAGGCTCAGATATAAAGAGCTGCTTGCCCATTTCATTGCCAGCTTCTCATGTGACCTTTTCTACTCCAGTGCTACCCTGGGGACATGGCAGCCATGGAGAAGTGTGACGTGCTGGAGAAAGGCTGCAGCATGCTGTAAATGGCTGGGTAAGTGCTTGCTGTCTCCTCTCCTCACCCTCAGTGCATTGGACTTACCCACAGCACCATAAAACAAATGTGCAGTGCCAGTTCTACCCCTGAGCACCTTCTCCTGTGTAACCGGAGTTGCAATAAACTGGCTTTATGATCATCTTGGGCCAGGAGGGTGGTTGTGGAAAGGGGCGGAAGGGTGCAGATGGGGCATCGAGCACTCCTGCATCTTTGCTGCAATATACTTGAGAAAGGAGGGGAGCTCATGTTGATTAGCTGCCCTGAGTGGTGATGAAGTCTAGATCAGGCTGAGTGCAGAAGGCAATGGGGAAGCTGGAAGCCCTGTTGAATGGTCATTAGGACAAAAATCTCAATGTGTTTGATTGTTTAAATGTGAAGAACTCGCATGGGTAACCTAAAATAACATGTTCATTAAGGCTTTGGCTGAATTGAGTGACTACAGTGCAAAGCAGGTGGTGGAACAAGGTGGAGGATCTCATGCTTATTTGAACCTGCTGTGCATTTGGCCCACTGCAGTAATCTTGGAAAGGATGAAATACAGTTTTTCATGCTTCTCCTACCCCCAAGGCTTCTGAATGCTTTAGAAGATGTACAGCAAACAGCTGCAAAGCATGTTTCTACCTGCCAGCAGCAAATTTGTGAAGTCGGTGTTTTATGAATGCCAAATTACCCTGAACTGGGAGAATCTGCAGCAGACACAGAGCAGCATGGAGCAGAAAGAAAAGACCACAAAGCTTGGGGGTGAACAAACAGGTCTAACAGTAATAACTGTTGAAACCAGTCTGAATTGCTCTCCAGGTTGTTTCTTAAATCTTGGCTTTCCTGGTATTGCCTGTGCCACAGTGTAATGGGATGTACGTGGTGGAAAGGTTGCATTCCTGAAGGCTTGGCTTTATCCATTCGATAGAAAATAAAAAATTAATCTTAACCGGGGGCAAGAAAAAGTTAATTGGAACAAGGCAGCTTGTGTGCTATTCTGCTTGCAGACTATAACTCACATCAAGGGTTGTCTCCCATGGTCACTTTAAGGCATGCGCTGTGCTAAGCAGATTGGGTTATAGTACTTACTCTGCAAGGGAGAGAGCTTGACAAAGGATTTTCATCATGAAATGAATTTTTCATCTCTGCTGAGCATATCTGGTGACAGAAGAAATGTAATCATTTGAGGTATCAACTGTCTTTCTCTACTGCTGGCAACGTGACTCATGCCTCTCACGTGTTATCTTCTCCCATGCTTTTCCTCTTGGGAGGAAGAAAAATGTATGAAAAGTTTTATTTTGGACAGTATATTTTTTCTTTAGGTTTGAAATGGCTATTTATAGAACATGTCTTGTTGACTTCTCATTTCTTATGAGGGAGAAAGCTGAAATATCACTGGTACCTCTGCGTTGCCTTGGGATCCCTAGTGCTTGTCGCATGGATAGAAATGTAGGCAGGTAGGGCGTATTTCTACTGTCCTACCCTGGAGCTGCTCTTGCAACTCAAGCTTGCAAGGAATGGGTGGGGTTTGCAGTTCTTAACTGACTTTAAAGCCTAGTGCTCCCAAAAATAGCATCTCTCTCACTTTGGGCAGATTTAAGATGGCACAAAGCAGCTGAGATAGCTCGCAGAAGTATGTAACAGCAGAGTCCATAAATGGCCTTTCTCTCCTGGGTCAGGGAGATGAGCTAGCATTTGGTTGAAAAGCAGGGAATAATCCAGGAATAACCAGGCTGCCAGCCTGCTGATAGCTCTCCTTGGCCCGCTGCTTTTCAGAAATCAGTTGCTGGGATAACTCATGCAAGTGCTTTGGCTGATAAACAGGATGTGTCTTTCCCAATGTTCTCTTCCTGGTGTCTTTTCAGACCCTTCTTGTCCCTCTTCTGATCTCACTGTTTGTAGTTGAATTTCTAGCCTAGGGGGCCCATGGGGAAACTGTTTCAGAGCCCCCAGAACGGTACTCAATGAGGCAGGCTTGCTCTAGCCAGGTCAGACATCCAAGTATCACACCATCCTTCCTTCACCCAACCCTAAAATACCAGCCAGTGCTCACCAGATCTAAAAAAGATCTTGTATTGCCTCCCACTAGATGCCTAACTGAATTGAACTGATTGGCAGTTTTATGCTCAGGGGATGCACATTGGTCCCATTTCTTGAGCGCTGTGTCTCTCGGGCTGTTTGGTCTGGCAAATATTAAGGTAATCCTAAAAAATCCTTGCTTCTTAACAAGCAAAGTATGTGGCATCTAGATGGAAATTTAATGAGAGGAGGCTGATGTGCAAACCTGACAAAGCAGCGACCTTTCCTCTGCGGTGAGCCAGACAGAGCCCATCCGGAGGTGCTGAAATTAATTAACATGTTGGTTCCAGCCAAATGCAAATGGGCATTATTTATGTCATAGGGCTATTTTATTGGGATGCAAATTTCATAGCGCTGAACTCTTTGCTCAAGAGAAGACTTGAGCTGAGCCAGCACAAAGAATCATTGAATTATCTGCAATTCCTAATGTGAGCACGCTCCAGGGTCAGGGCTGGAGCAATCTATCCGAGTGTGGGCTTGGCCATCTGATATGATTTAGCAAATAACTCATTGAAGAGGAGTACAGGTTTTTTGTATTTTTTTTTTTCCTGTATTTTTTCCCCACAGCCTCTTCCTAGAGAAACTGATGCATTACGGTATAGCCAAGTGGTCCGTGCGGTGGGTGGGGAACTGCCTAATGGGCCACACCCAGAGGGTGGTGGTAAATAGCCCCTTTTCAAACTGGCAGCCTGTCACAAGTGGGGTCCCCCAGGGATCAATGTTGGACCCAATGCTGTTTAGTATCTTCATACATGATCTGGATGATGGGATGAAGCGTACCCTGACAAGGTTTGCTGATGATACCAAACTGAGTGGGGAAGTGGACGCTTGGGAAGGGAGAGCCATGCTGTGGGAAGACTGGGATAGGCTGGAAGAGTGGGCTAACAAGAACCTTATGAAGTTCAACAAGGACAAGTGTAAGGTCTTGCACCTGGGAAAACATAATCCAGGAGCACAGCACAGGCTGGGATCTACCCAGCTGGGGAGCAGCTCTGTGGAAAGAGACCTGGGGGTCCTGGTGGACAACAAGCTCAATATGAGTGAAGAGTGGGGTGCTGCAGCAAAGAAAGCCAACAGGATGCTGGGTTGCATCAGCAAGGGCATCACCAGCAGAGATAAAGAAGTCACTATCCCACTCTACTCAGCGCTTGTCAGGTGACGCCTGGAATACCATGTTTAGTTTTGGTCTCCACTATGCAAAAAAGATGCAGACAGTCTGGAGAGGGTCCAGAGAAGGGCCACCAAGATGATTCAAGGATTGGGAAGCCTGCCATATGAGGAAAGGCTGAAAGAACTGGGTTTGCCAAGCCTTGAGAAAAGAAGGCTTAGGGGCGACCTTATCACCATGTTCCAGTATTTATAGGGTGGCTACAAAGAAGATGGAGACTCCCTTTTTACAAGGAGTCGCATGGAAACGATGAGGGGTAATGGGTACAAATTACTCCTGGGGAGATTCCAATTGGACACAAGAGGAAAATTTTTCACAATGAGAACAATCAGCTGTCGGAGTAATCTCCCCAGGGAAGTGGTGGATTCCCCAACATTGGACAGTTATAAGATTCAGCTGGACAGGGTGCTGGGCCATCTTGTCTAGACCGTGCTTTTGCCATGAAGGGTTGGACTGGATGATCCTTGAGGTCCCTTCCAACCTAGTATTCTATCCTTCTATTTCAGTTTGCAACATAAAGTAATCTGCATATACTTTAGTGAAAAGAAAAAGATACAGCTATACTAATACAGAAGCTGTTATTACCAGGAATTCTGAGTTATCCATGTCCTGAACGCTAAAACCTTCCCATTGTAAGATTGTTTTGGCATTGTTTATAATAGGCTAAAATTTAGCCCTTTGGCCTGATTGTGTTTTAAAGAATGACTTTTTGTCTGTTAAATTATCTGACCAACCGTGCTATAACCTAGGAAGCAAATGATCTTTGTAAAGTTCACTTGATGCTCATATTTGTTGCTGTGCTACTTCTGAGCTTGACACTGGGAAATGAGAGCAGGGGATATCTCTGGCGGCTTCAGAGCTCCCTGGGTGGCAGTCGGCTCCCTGCAAGGAGAGGCAATACCACCAGCAAACAAGGGCTGGGTGGAGAGGGGCATTGCATAACAAAAAATAATTTAAAAAAATAATAATTTTTAATATAATACCAGCCTAGGACATGAATAGGAGTTGAGGGAACACCACCGAAAACAAGAGGCAGCTTTGAGATTAGAGGCCAGGAGCTGAGGTGTGGTGCCAAAAGTAGAGGGATAAAAGGGGAAAGCAATGTAGAGATGGGTCTTCATGCACTGAGTTAGTCTGGAAAACTAGTACAGGGACAAAAACGCTGCAGTGGGTGGGACAGAAAGGTATGTGCCAGATTGTACTTATAACAGCTGAGTCAGCTGCTCTCAGCTAGAACTGCTGCAGCTCCATCAACAGTCTGGCCTTGGCCCCTGTTGTTCCTGCCTTCCTCTAGCCATTTGATTCTAGCTGGGATTAAATTTGGAAAAAAAAAAATTAAATGAAGCAATGAAGCTGGACTTGATGCATATTAAATGTCGGCCTTTCAAGCCCACTAACATGGAAAATTTTTTTTTTAAAAAATGTACAGATTGCTTGTCTGGCATTGACTCCCATCCCTGGGACATCCATACCAGAAAGGAGGTGACCCCTTGTCAAGGTCCTGTCTTGTTAGAGTCAAATGTTGTTAGGAGTTGAATATTAGCCTTAATTTACTGCAGACTGCTCAGACCTTGTTGGGAGATGGCAAGAGACCAGACAAGAGGATTAGAATGGTCCCCTTTGGCCTATTTGTCCTGTATGACTAAGGAGTAAATTATCCTCTCCATAAGCCCTTCTTGGCTTGAGACTGGGTTAAAAAAAAAAAAAAATCCCCAAAACAAAGTTAATGAAATTACTAATGCATTTAAGAAATAATATTGCTCAGCACAGGGTCAAGTGAGCCAGTTCTCCGTGTCCTGGCGGATGGGAAGGCAGTGCTCAGCACAAATTGCTTCAGTATTTCTGAAAGGCACTGAAGTGTGTCTTGTACATGGCTTCATGGTCTCAACACCTAATTTAAGCACAAGGTCTGTGGTTTTGTGGAGATGACTTATGGGTCCGTGACTGAGTTGTACCGCATGTCCATTTCTTCTAACAGGTTTTAGTTCCATAAATTAAGTCACTTTAGTGTTATACATGTCATTTAGGTGCAGCAGGTTATTTCCAGAAACAGTGGTTTCTGTGGCAGGAGTTGGGGTGGTTTTTGGGTCTCACAAAGATTAATCTGCTCTTTTAAAGTGCTAATCCTTCCATCTAAGCTGACGTGAGAATCCTAACCACCTTTCTATTACACCCCATTACCCAGATACATAAATCTCGTCAGGAAAAATCAGCTTCCAGCAGCCAGAAGTGATTCATTTTTGATGCAAGCAGAGTCCATGCAGGTTTGACATGAGACTTCAGCAAGGTAACAGAAATTAAAGGGCACATCTTAAGCTGATGAGACATTCGGATATCAGGATTCTTTATGTTACAGTGTAAATAATCTCTTACCACTCCATTAAACGAGAGGCTTTCAGGGCATGCAGCTATTGTTAACCGCCTCCTAATCCTGCCTTTCACAGTGTGCTAATTCAAGGTCTCCCAGTGCTTTTTGCAGAATGCAACTATTTGCAAGTTAGGACTGCACAGGGAAAGGCACACTAGGCTGAAATGAGACGCCAGCATGTATAATGAATCCTTGCTGCCATTGCTCAGGGATGCTTATTTACCCTACTTGAAGATAAAGCTGCTGCAAGAGAGGGAGAAGGAAAAAATCCTTTCCCAGCTTTAACCAGAAAGGAGGAGGAAAGCGTATTGCTAACAGATAGAAATGTCTCTGTTCCTGACACAAAGCCAAGTATAGAAGACCTGGGTTTTGGAAAGATGTTGAACTGCTCCTAAAAAGCTTAATTTTAGGCACCATCAGCACTCTCAGTAAGGTTTTTTTTTTCTGTGGAGAAACTAATTATGTAAAAACTAGTTAAACCCAGCAAATATTTGCAGTGTTGTAATTCCTTGGGCGGTGCCATGACTGAAAGCAGTGCAACACTGGAAGAAAGCTGATAAATGGTATTCATTTAAACTTGCAATTAAAGGAAAAAAAAAAAATCTCTTCATTTAATGCTTGGAATGGTTTCACACAGATGGTCAAAACTGTCAGCACATCTTGAGGGTATTCTTTGCCATATAGTGACAATTGCTGGGCCCTTCCTGCTGAAGGAAGAGGAGATAACTTTATCCCCTCATCACGCTAAGCTGCAGCGCCACTTTTCACCTTTCAACAAATCCAGTTCTTGCTGATGTGCAATATTAAGGCTGCAAAGCCCTGGCTATGAAGGTGACCTCCCGGGTGACAGCGGTACTGGGTGGGATGTTACTGGGTGCTGGGCTTTGCAGGTTTGTATAAGAAACTGCTTGCTCCTGAGCGCCGTTACTGGCTGAGAGGTTTTATTTGGATGTTTGTCAGTTAGTTGCTGTGCTTCATGTATTTTAATTACTCAGATGATAAAGCAAAGCTTTTACGATGTTCTAACAGGAAAGCTAAAAGCACTCTTTTAATGCGGAGGTAGGAGCAATTTGCCAGTCCAGTTGCCGGGGTCCATCTCGGGGCTTGCGTCAACGTGCCTCCGAGGTGTTTTGTTCTTTACTGTTGCGATGGTCCCACTGGCAGAGAGACCCTGTCCTTCACTGGGGCATAACGGTCGTACTCGATGATCTTAAAGGTCCCTTCCAACCTAGACAATTCTATGATTTTAAAGGAAGCAGAGGGAAAAGAGCTTGGAGTCCTTTTTTGAATGAAGGTGCTCTTTCATGGATGCCAAAGGAAAGGGAATCTTCTGGCTACCTCTGCAAAACCCCAGCTTGCGGAGGATGAAAATGGATCATGATGAAGATGCAAACCCCATCTGTTTTGTGTGCTTTGAACAACAAGGAGTACCCTGGCTGTACATGTGAAATGCTAGCTCATCAAGTACAGAAATGAAGCTTATTCAGGCAGTTGTTTTTCAAGGGCATCAGTCTGAGTGAAAGCCGTACCAAAGCTGACCGCTACCACTCAGTTATGCAATTTTGGGCAGGAGGGTGTGATCAGTGTTTCCATTAAAACATCACTTCAGCCCAGCTTGCCTGGAGCCTGCAATTCCTGATGGATATACAGCCCCCTCTTCAGCGGTTCACTGGTTCCAGCACTCTGGCCGGGTCTTGCTTATTCCTTCTCTGTCACCCTGGGGAGACACAAAACCTACCTTTGCCTGTATGGCAACGTGGTGAGGGTGGGCAGAGATGGCACTCACGGCTCTTTCCAGCACAAGAAGCAGAAATGTCCTCTCATGAACTCCATAAACAGCAAATAGTTGGAGGCTAGAGGAGTTTTTGGAAGAAGCATAGCTATACATTTGCTCTAGTCTTATATTTTTCCCAAGGCATCTGCTTTCAGCTTTGTTAGAGGTTGCTACGTGGGGCTATATGGATACTTCAGCAGCTTCAGCTCTTAAAGCCTTTGGAAAGTATCTGCTTTGGTAAGGATCTGCAGAGCATTTTCTGCCTCACGCCAGTTATGAGCTCTCCATCCTCCCAGAGCAGTCTCTTAAACTAAACCCTGCTGACAGGAACAGACCTAGTGCCTTGTTTGTTCACGAGTGACAAATCAACTGCACGCGAATTCCCAAATCCCTCTGTAAATAGGTGCTTACTGAGATCCCGCCCTTTAGGTTTTGGTTGTGGGGAGAAGGGTATGTGAAAAGCAAGTAGCCCTGAAGCAGACAAGCGAACCTCTTGCCTGTTGAAGAGTTGGATAAAGCAAAGCTATGTGCAAGTTTGAACAAATAACCTTATCTTTCCATTATGGAGTGAACTGTATGGACAAAGACTTAGTGTAAAGTTTATTAGCGTAGTCTATGTATGTGCATACATGGAGAATGGCCAAATACAGATTTGTCGGGGAGGGGGAAACAAAAATGGATCCAGTAAGATCAATGAGACTCAGTTCAAGTACCATGCTGATCGCTCAGGACATGCAGGAGGTCTGGCACTGCTCCTTTGCTGGTCTTCTACCCTAATGGGAAAGTCTAACTCAGGGGCCAAAGCTGTCCCATGATAGCACAGATGCTCCCAATGAAAATAACTGTGAACCAAGTTACAGTGCCCTGTGTGGCTACAAAAAATGTATGTGGAATTTGTTATAACAAATCTGGAGGCACACTGGCAAGCAGAAAGCCTATCCTGTAAAGCAAAGCTGCTCTTAGGCACAGTCTACAGTCAGTTCAAGGAGTACGATTACTACTCATGGACAAGAAACCCCATTTAATAACCTCAAGGCTGTGACATAAATGACTGTAAACAAGGAACCTTGTAGCTGAGGCTGGCACTCCATCCTGGCCTGGTCACCTGCCAGCAAGGTCCCTTCTGGGTGACAACTACAGGAATGGAGGTCACAGAGACCCCTTTGCCCTTTACGGTTCAGATTGAGTTGCTGCAGTGGGATGTGCTTAGTCTCAAGGGCGAACCCTGGCTGGAAGGAGCAAAAAAGTGCCTAAAACTAGTGAGACCTTGTCAGAGATACTGTGTGTGTTTGTAAATCTGCGTAGTGTGGTATTTTACAATAATCATGAGAACTTTGGTCAAAGATGTCACTAGGGAGTGCAGGGTAGCTAGCCCAAGGGAGGCAGTCTGAAATACGGAGGTGGACAATCATATCCTGTATCGGGACAGCACCAGGTGACGGCATCAGCAATGATTTTAAACCTTAAACCCACAACAGCTGCTGTTCAGGGGAGCTGAGCTTTGGTTGTAGACCCAGCAAACCTCAGAGGCTGGCTTGGTTTTTCTTCTAAAGATGTGTAACTTTCCATGGAGCAGGAAGCTGCCTGGATGCATTTCTTGGTGTCCATGTTTGTCTGGATCAGACCAGAGGTACCGGCATTGTGTGCGAGGCAGCAAGTCTTACATTTCCATCATGTACTTACAGTATATTTAGTCAAAACTGCAATAAATATAGCAGGGAAAATCCACTGCTGACCAATTTCTCTGCCTTAGTGATGCTCATCTGGAGTGCACAGAAAGTCCAGAATCAATAAAAAGCTTTATTTAGAAAGCTGAGGCCAGAGGAGAAAGAGCAAATGCTCTGCAGAAGGCAGAAAGGGTTAGACAGAGCAATTATGAAATGCAGAAAATTACACTCAACCTTTAGAGACATGAACGGGGTGCAATGTCAGGATTTTAATCAACCATCCTATTTTCAGCACTGTGTTTGGATTAAAAACTCCCTCAATAGGATGTCCTGGGTAAATAAGGCTGGGTCAGGGGCATATTTTCCACTCAGCGAGTGAGTTAAATATAGAAACCTGTTCTTCACCTTTTGAGGAGAGCTTTTCCGAAGGAGGAGGAGAGTGGGAGCTCCAACCCCGCTTGCAGGTAGCGCCTGTTGTACCTGTCTTGCCCTCTGCCTCTTTCTTTTTTTTCTTTCCCAAAGGATTTTTGAGCTTTTCTGTGCCACGTACTCAGACGTGAGGTCTCCTTTCCTTAGGGGCCGAGGCAGGGCTGTGCTGCAGCCTCCAGCTCCTGTGACAGGTTGGATAACTCATGCCAGCGTACAGGAGGCGAAGGTCACGCGAGGCTTGCGGGCTTCTAAAAAACCAGCGGTGAAACCCGTCTCCCCTCACCTCGCAAGATGCCCTCGGGTTTCCACTTCGACAAAAGAAGGCAAAAAAAAATGTTTTCCTCTAATGGGGTACTGTGTATCGTAGTCAGGAAAAGATACGTAGGCTGGGAGAGGAGCTAGGCAGCCAAGCAAAGAGCAAAGCCCCGCGTGCTTCAATCTGGGGCAGCTTCATCTGCTGCCTCAAACTGCTGGACCGTCCTTCCCCGCCCCTTAGCGGCGTATATCAAATAGAAATGAAGGGTATCCAAGAGAGCAGACCCAAAGCAGTAGTCAGGGTTCTGGACTCTCATTTTTATAATTGCAGGGTGAGTTACTTTGGGGTTTAATTGTGTGCTGTGATGTTACAGCACTAACGAACCGGTCAGCAAGTCCCCGCTGAGGGGGAGCCGCGCTCTTCAGTGCTGGCTCCGGGAGAGCATCAGCAACAGCACCTCTTGCAAATTCCTTTTTTATTTCCTCTTCCTTAAAATCCATGTGTACCAGCTCTCCTTACCTGCAGCACAGCTGACGGAGCTAACCAGGGGAATGCAACAAATAGAAAAATGCAGCTGGCAGCTCACCGTGGAAGACTTCCCTCTTGTAGCCCTCACTGCGGCCCCATCCCTGGTTTATGCTCTGTTACAGCCCGGTCTGGCACCCTTTGAACAGCAGGAGGTTTGATTTGAGCATTTATTGACTGCAGCGTAAATCCTCCCCAACTGCCACAGACATTTCTGAGATAAACAAAATGGAAGTAGTGTATTTTGTTTCAATTAAATCTCCCGAGCAACGTAAGCTGTCTGTCAAATCAGGATCTGCTTTGATTTAAAATATCCATGGAAAGATTCAGGAAATGAGAACTTAAGAAATGAAGAGCAGTTTGTCTTCCTTGAAACCTAAGTTTCAAAATGAATGTCTTCCAGTTCTTGATAAGCAGCTGCTCAATGAAATAAAACCAGTGGGAGTCTGGACACAGACAGGTAGTCGGTTCCTCAGCGTTGCTCTCGCTGCACGTGACAGAAGAGCCTGGTACGGCCTTTCCCATTTTAGAGGGGACAAGCAGAGGCGCGGAGCCCAGAGGGTCCCCCAGTGGGGTGGCAGAGCCAGAGGTAGCCTCTGCCTTGCTGTCCACCATGCTGATTCCCACAGCTGCAAACACAGTGCCAAAAAATGGAAGGGAAATATCTGAATAAGAGGTTTGAGTTTTTTAACCTAATCCAGGTTAGGTTAAGTTGCTCATGCTTTTTAAATACCACAGGATCTTACACTGTCTTGCAGTGATGAGTGGTGTTCCTCGGGGGTCAGTACTGGGACCAGTACTATTTAACATCTTTGGTGACATGCATATTGGGACTGAGTGCACCCTCAGCAAGTTTGCCAACGACACCAAGCTGTGTGGAGCAGTTGATATGCTGGAGGGAAGGGATGTCATCCAGGGGGACCTGGGCAGGCTTGAGAGGTGGGCCCGTGCCAACCTCATGAAGTTCAACAAGACCAAGTGCAAGGTGCTGCATGTGGGTCAAGGCAATCCCGTGCACAAATACAGGCTGGGCGGAGAATGGATCGAGAATANGGAAGAAATTCTTTACTGTGAGGGTGGTGAGGCACTGGAACAGGTTGCCCAGGGAAGTTGCGGAGGCCCCATCCCTGGAAGTGTTCGAGGCCAGCTTGGATGAAGCTTTGAGCAACCTGGTCTAGTGGGAGGTGTCCCTGGCCGTGGCAGGGAGGTTGGAACTAGATGATCTTTAAGGTCCCTTCCAACCTAAACCATTCTATGATTCTATATGCAGGCTGGCAAATTGTCCATGGACTTCATTGCTCTTTTCTAGTCATCCTCAGCTTCTCTCTGCTTTGCGTCACTTCAAATAAGACTCCCGAAGAGTTGTGGTGAGCCCAAAGTACATTTCAGGCACTGTCAGCAGGGCACAGTTGTGGAAAACAGTATCTCCACAAGGAACTGTGGAGTGGTGCTAGTGAGCTCCAGCCTCTTTTCTCGTTTCTGCTGTAGGCTCCATGTAGTACCCACTACAGCTGACAAATGTATAGAAAAGCCTCAAATGGTTCTGAAAGAGGCAAGTTAGGCAGAAAACAGATAAGAATGAGTGTACATAAAACACTGAGCATAAAATCCTTCATTTGAATAGATATAAACTGGCCCAAGAGTGAGGCTGTGGACTTTCAGACAAGGTTTTTCAGACTGCGTGGTGTTTGATGCTCTGAACTTTTCCCATTTCATCCACTGCATTTATTTGGCCTGTTCCATTTTGGTTGCTGTTTCACTTTGGATAAATACAAACAAAATGTTTTAATGCACTGTTGGAGCCTAAGGATCCATAGGATGCATGCGAAGGCTGAGCAGCAGCTGGGTCCCTCCAAGCTATTGTGTCTTGTTTGGTTTTTATTACAGCCTTGACAGCATATCCAGTAAGGAAATTATTGTATTACCTTATTTTTTTTCCACTCTATTAATTATAATACCATTATAATTAAAGGAATTGTCAAAGAATCTTATCAAGTCAAATCAAGCTTTTCCACTTTATTATTACAAATTAGTATTTTATACATTGAGCCCAAATTAGTTTGATTATTAGATCTTTTGGATTCCTGAACTTTTAAATCTCTCTTATACATTTCTATTACAATAATAATTTTAAAAAATCTAAGTTATTGTCTATGATTAACAGACCTTGGTTTTGACCACGGTTTTTTGGAGTGCTGATTTATAAGCTGTATAAGAGTTCAGTGTATAGATGTCCTTTCTGTGCAAGTTCTGGCTGACTGCTTTCCCCTGACGGAGTCAGCACATTTTGTAGTTGCAGCTACAGCTTGTCAGATGGTGGTTGCTTTTGGTTACAGACCTGGAGAACAGCAGGAACATGAGCAAACAGCAATACTCTGGTATCAAGAGCCTTTCAGACCAAGCTTCTCATCCAGCTCCTGAGGGTGAGTTGTGCTGGCAGCTGAAGAGGTCTGGGACATCTAGCTGACACCAGGGACTTCATATTCAGGTAGCAAAGGTTAGGCTGGGGTTGGTGGCTTGTTACTTGGGAGACCTGTTGGCCACAGGTGTAGTGTAACTCTTAGAAAAGCATCTCCTTGTAATTACAAGGGAACAGGCTTGTCTGCTTTCTAAACTAGATGGAGTTTCCAGGAACTGCTTTGTGGGCACATACCTCCTTCTAGCCAGCAATAAACCACGTGGCACTGAAATCTCAGTTTCAAACCCTCCTGAACTTGAGGAAGAGTTTTGATTTGTCTTCGCTGAAGTACTGTCGTGTGAGGCTTTCTCTGCTTTCAGGATCCTCAGTTTCTCCTGCTATAGGAATATGTCCTTAAGCAAGTCACCTTAGAGAGGGTGAGGTGGGCTGAAGGACAGAGCAACGCAAAAAGACAAGGTTGAGTCAGGATCAGGGTCAACAGGTAAAAGTCCATTTCACCGTTAATGCTTTCCTACCTGGGAGTCTAATGATGGAAGACATTAAATATGCAGGAAAACTAGTATTAGCTGGTGGACCACTGAAGTGAGCTATTGCTCACTTTATCTCTCTCCCTGACACTGCCCAGCCAGCATCATCCCATCTTTCTGGTCACAGCATAATCTGAAGTAGAAACTCACCATGCAGCTGCAAAACCAAACTGTGCTAGGATTTAGAACTCGGCCATGCCAGCACCTAGAAGAAGCTGCAGTGGCGGATAGCAGTGTAGCAAGTCCCAGAGTGTCGATGCATCCGGACTACCTGTACAGAGCGGTGCTGAGACATCGTGTGTCTGCTCGTAAGCTGCTTTAATACCAGGATTTTTTCCTTTCAGAGAGCAAGTCCTAAACACTCAGCGCACAAATTCTTGCAATGAAAGACAACAACAACAACAAAATCTCAAAAGCTGTTCCTTTGTTGTTCAAACAACAAAAAAAAGAAAACCAAACTCCAGAGCAGCGCTCCGAGGTCATGTTATTCATTTATGGGGGAAAAACGAAAAGTCATGAAGCCTTTCAGTGAGCTTGAGCATTTACTGTTGTGCATTTTGGGATGGGAGCTTCAATGCCCTGAGATGAGAGACTCGCCAATGGACATGTAGCTGTGCTATTGCTGCTTGAATTTCTCCTCCACAAGAGTCCAGGAGCCACAGCCTGACCCACCCAAACTGGAGAGGGTCCTGCAGGAGACCCCAGGAAAGGAAGGAATCCCCTCTGTCCACCTCTCTGGAGACAGCAGCAAGGCTTGTCTTAACATCGCTCCTTTAAAAATCACTCACAACTTGTTTCTCACACAAAGCAATTGTGCCTCTTTATCCTCCTATCTGTGCCAACAAGGAGATTCAGCCTCCAGATTACGGGAGCAATGGCGTGTGCTCATCTAGACATGTCTTTCCTCAGACAGATGAGAGGTCCAGAAATGTTTCCCAGGTGTTTTAAAAATGTATCAGCCTTTCAGTGCCAATTCAGAGAGCTATCAAAGGGAGAAACTGCTCCAAGTGGTAGATTACCAAGGTGACGGCATGCCAAGCTGTGGATTTATTCAACTCAGCAGAAGATGCTTCCTTGCGGCAAAGTGGGGAAACTGAAATCTGCTGCTTAACAGGTGACGTGCAATTCTCCGATGCCAGTCTGCCTTCCGACCAGCGGAGAGGTGCCCCAAGAGGTACATCGCCCATGGGTATCTCGGTTTGCTCTACCTGCACCTGCTTCCAGGAGGGAAGGACCTGAGTCTGCTGCTGCTTCTACAGTGAAGAAATGGTGCTCTCCTTAGCTGATAATTTCTCTGCTGCAGCTGATCATGTGTCTTGTGGCTTTGGTTTTTCATAAAATTAGGGTATCAGGCTGCTTCTGAATCATCTTTATGGTGTGTATTTGCTACCAACTCTTCTGGCTCATCAGGAAGTCAGCCCTCCTAACATTCATTAGTAACAGCGTCAAAACGTGTCTGCCCCCATGGTCTTCTGTAGTTAACACAGTTGGACAAAACCACTACTCATTTGGTTTGGAGAAATCAGGAATTCCCTTTGTGTAGCTGACAAGTTCAGTGGTTTATTGAGATCACAGAGTAAAGGTTGCTCTTGGGGTACAGGCAGCTTTGAAGCTGCAATGTCTGCAGACCTCAGTGTTTGAGACATCTTATGCAGTCCGTTAATCCTCTTGGGTTTCAGATGTTGCCCATCCAAGAAGCATTAAAGGCAAGTGACGAGTTGCAGTTCAAGGCAGAAGAACCATGAGACACTGGTTCTCCTGCTCTTGCCAATGTGTTACTTGAGGATTTGTCATGTCAGAGGAAACCACGTAAACCTGCAGCTCGCCTCCATGCCCAGTAGTAGAACAGCTGGAACCATGGTCAGTACTCCTCAGATCTGGACTCTTGCCATTTCCAGAGTAATTCAGGCTCTTCTGGAACCTTTCTGGCACAGAGCAGAGGAGCACACTTCACTTTACTCTTCTAGCTCCTGGATACTAATAATATAACCACACACATAACTTGAAAGCATATGAAAATATATGACTGCAAAAATGTCATGTCAGCTTTGAGGGACCTCCTCAAAGCCTCCTGGTACTCAAAAGCTTTCTGGGCAAATTAAGCTGGTACTAGCTGTGAAGGTGAGCATCTCCTAATAAACATAGCTGGATGGCTGAGAATTTGTGTGCAAGTTTTCCATTAAAATAACTGTAGATAAGGTTGCTACCTTAATTGCATTGTCTATGGGACTTTTCCAACATGGCTTGACAACTCAACTTTTCACTCCTATGGATTGCGATTCATAAAAGGGAACCTGAATGTGAAGTGGTAGAGGGGAAGTTAAACTGCATATGTGGTTAGAAACACTATTGCTCCAATTCTGGTTGACTCAAACTTTAGAGGGGCTTGGTGGAGAGGGCGAGAAATGCGGGTGCACAGGCTGGATCTTATTTTTCAGTCATTCTTCTATAACTGCACATCTGAGATTTTTTGGTCTCTCTTGTCCTACTCAGGAGGGGGAACATCCTCTTTCCAAATCCCAACATAAGTGTGCTATCAATTGAAATGAGGAGGAGAGACCTACTTGGGCTAATTTTAGAGTTGTCTCATTTAGGGCTTCTGGACAGAAGAACAGCAGTTAGCCTGTCTTCTGGGTGCAGGTATTGCAGGAGCAAACCACGTGCAGTAAGTGCAACGTGCCTGAGACTCAACCTGTGCACAGACCAACAGTGAAATGCCTCTGCAGTGAGTCTGACAATTCTCAGAAGCAAAATACTTTGCTAGAGGCTATGGATGAGTCTTCACCCAGATTTCTGTTAAAAGTTCATTCAAGAATGCTTTTCATTGGCTTGCATATAATGTCTAGGTCCTCAGACCAGCATATATGGATTTGTAAGAATTTCTTGCTAAGGATTAGCCTTATGAACCTGTGGGGTCCTGGTGTTTGAGCATCATTCCTTCTGTTGACTAAATGGTGGTGCTTTGCACTGCGGAGATGTGATCTGTGCAGAGATGGGCTCTCGTTTCTGAAATCACTTGGGCATAGAGGCTCTTGCTGGAGAGAGCCTAATGGCTTGAAAGTTCATGAGGGTTTACATTTGGAGTAGTGCCTCGGGAACTGATGGGGATCGGCAGAGCTTTACAGGAAAATCTGCCCAGTGCCCATTCACATTTTTCTGCCTTTAGCAAAAGCCATCAAGTTAATGCTAATTTAAATTCTCACTTAGGCATCTGTAGGTATAATTGCATAAAGCACTGTGCATTAAATTGATTCCAAATCCATGTGTGGATGTAGTCTTCAGAAATACTACGTATGTTAGCCTGTTTCCAAAATACATTGGCCACTGAAGATCCAAAGCTATTACGTATCCCTTTTTTTTTTTTTTTTTTTTGAAAACATAATAATCTAAATTTACACTGGGTTAGTTATACCCTGCTACCAGTTCAGTTCCCACAGATGTCCCATCGATGCCATTGGGAAGCAGAGTCCCTAATATTTTTATGAACCGTTTTGCTGATGGTTCCCAAGCCTGCAGGTTACATGGGTTGATCATGCTGGATAAATAAAAGCTCACAAATTCAACAGAAGCTACTTAAATCTTGGTTGTAACATGCTGTAATTAAAAACTACTGCTGTGTAAACACCTGTGACCGGGCAGGAGCCTGAAAGCAAATCAGTCAAAGCCACTCTGAAACCTGCATGGAAAGCAAAGCCAGAGGGCAATTCTCACCTGCTTACACCTTGTTCTTACCGTGCCAGAGTTGTTTTTTTTATTTCGTTATGCAAAGTGCGATCTTAAAAGAGCTCATGTAAGGAGAAACAATTCCTGTCACTTAGAGCTCCCAGGGAGGACCCAGCGTGAGCGTGTCCCTTGATGGTGCCAGCAGCTCTCCAGTCCCCCTGCCAAGGGGGGTGAGGACCCCCATCCTACAACATGGCTGCATCGCAGGGGGACACAACGTGTGTCCAGTGGGCTAATTTGCAAGGGGGAGATTGCAGTTGTCATTGGCAACTTCACAACTTTGTCCTTGAAAAATTGTTAATACCCAGTTTTGGGTCTCATCCCAACTTCACTGGCATTTTGCAAATTTTGTTTTCCAGTTAAAACCTTTTTTTCCCAGTTTTTTTTTCCCCCCCTTTCTAGCAATAGCCATGTCTGGGGTGCTGCTCTGCTGGAGAAAGCTGTCTCTCGCCAAGCAGCAACTGGAGAAGCCCAGCCTGCACACTGCTGCTCAGTGCTAAGCTGTCTTGGCACTATTAATTTTTTCTCCTTTGTGATCATGGATATAATTGAAGCTTCTCTTGGGGAGGAAGCTTATTACAAATAAGTTCCTAAATGATCAACTGAAGCAAACCCTGAAATGTTCTTTCACTTGATTTAATAATCCTTGCCGAATGCATATGCATGCCAGGTTTTTGGCTTGGTCTTCAAGACTCAGGAGCTGTGTCTTGAAGAAGGATCTGTCTAGACATGCCTCCCCACTTCAGTTTTGGGGCTCAGTGCTGATTTCAACCCAGTTTAGCTACAAGCAGTAATCATAAATACACCATGTTTCTGCGTGGAAAATGGAAAATAAAGGGCAGTTTTGGCCCCAAGGAAGGTGCTGTGGTCCCAGTCAGGTCCTGCCTGATGGGTACAGGGGCACGTGCTTGTCGGCTCTCTGGGGACCCCCTCACCTGGGGCAGGAGATCGTGTCACCAGCATCTCCTGCTGGGCTGCACTCCCAGCTCCTCCGTTAACCGCTTTTGAGGCTTCACCAGCCAGAGATCCTTCTTTTGAGACACCTGATCCTTCTATTTCTTCCAGGTCCCATCAGGTTTCACAGCCTTATGTATTTTTAAATCCCTCCTTTGACATTTGAAACTCTGTTCCCCTGCGAGGCCGCCTCCTAAATCCCAGCTCTTCAGAAAGCCCCAAGGGGACAGCTTTTGCCAAGGATGAAGCTGTTCTGGGTTTGTGGGCAGAGCATCAGGTGTTGATGTCTTTTAGCGAATAGTGTTTTCAGAGACACACTCAATGGCTTTTGTAGGGGAGGAGCGAGTCAGGATATTATAAATCACTAACTCTTCACCTCCAAATGCTGCTTGGGATGTAAACGTTGTGCATAAATTCCTCCAAATGGTATTAGCTTTGTCCCTCTATATGTCTTCCCTCCCACCACACCACTGCTGCTCTAGAGTATGATCTCTCTTAGTCGCTCAGTCTTGTTGCACTTGGATATTTATGCTCACCTTTCCCTTATCTCTGAGGGTTCTTTTTAAAATTTTGATATTATGTTTAATTCTTGTTTTAAAAAAAACAAAAGGCAGATGTACCACTCGGAGCTGAGCTGCACATCACCTGGAGGAGCAATGGCTGGTGTAGGAAGAGGCCCTCTCCAAGCCCGAAAGGAGTATCCAGTCTCTGCAGACAGCTTTTTGATGGATTTTGCTACTGGGGTGATCTGGAAAGACGGCTAGTCCCTTGTCCCAGGCTGGATCTCTTGTTCTTCTTAAAAATTGCTCTTTCAACTCTTGAGAGTATAGTTTTAGTTTTATCCTCGTGTCCTCCAGTCTCAGTTCTTCCAGCGTTTCCCTATTCAACCTCCTTTTTCCCCAGCCTCTCCCTACTAACATCGCCCCGTTGGCGTGACAGCCGATAGCTGCAGGCCACGCAACTCAGGTGCTCTTCACCGAGATGCGGCTCCAACATTACACCGCTAAAACCGGCCATGTCTTTTTCCCTTCTCTGATAATGACGATGCAGAGCAACATGCGGGTGAGACGCATGGCGGGGAGAGGGTTTTTATCTGCTTGCCTGGTTTGATGTTTAATACATGAGGAAGAACCCCAAGCACTTGATCACGATGTCAGGGTAAGCCACAACGGAACATGTTGACAGCAACTCAGCGGCTACATGACAACCAGAATCAATCTGATATATGGAAAGGTTTAATACCTCTAGCAGTGACACTGCAACTGAGCTGAGCCCCAGCCTGGGCCTAACTTAATCCCTGATCTGTGTGAAACACTTACGTACACTTTCCGGAGGCTGGGGCGGTCGGTGAGGTTGCTCTTGATGAGCACGGGATGGCAGCTGTGGGCTAAAACTCACTGAGCTGCCTCCCCAGTAAGCGATGGGTTGGTGAAGGATTGAAAAGAAAAAAATATTACAATGTCTTTGTTAGGCTTACTTAAATAAATCAGAAGACAGCCTCGCCTAAGCTGGCTGGTGGTGACTTGGGTTTTTTTAATAAAAGCAAAATGTTTTCTCTTTATAAATAAATATACGATGAAGAGGGCTTCAAAGGAAAGGCAAATGAGTAGTTAGTATTTGACTTCCTGTAGCTAAATTCATAGATGGAAGGTCTATATACTGCCTTGTTTAATGTCACTCATACCTGATATAGACCATTAAGGAGCCATTTAGTAATCCTTTATCAGCCATCTGCATTAGGAGTGGTTTTGACCAAACAACACCCACCCCAAAAGCAGGAATGAGAAGAAGGGGTTAAACTGTAGGCAGGAAAGGGAAGGCAGGAACCAAGCAGCAAAACAATTGGCACCTGGGCTCCATTGAAGACTAAAAGTGGAAAAAAATGGCTTAATTGAAAAATCTGCCCATTGTGTGCGACTGCTAGCCTCCAAGGGAAACAAACAAACCCATTCAAAGAGGGGAAAAAAAAAAAAGAGGAGAGCAAAGAATTGGAAAATCCTGTGCTGCTCTGCAGACTTGGGGTGTTTAACTCTTCCTATCCCAAGGCTCTGGCTAAAAATATTTTTCATAACCAAAACATCATCTCCCTTGTTAAAACATTCAGTTGGATTAATAAGTTCTTAGCTCCTCCTGGCATCTTCCATCACCAGCTGGAGATGCTGGGGCCTCCCAGGGCAGCGTTGGATGTATGGAAAACCCTGATCATAGGGGGGACGAGTGCAGGGATGGTCCCCAGTTTCTTTTCTGTCTCAACAGGTGTCATGAAAATTTGGATCTCAGTTTTCCCACTCACTTCAGTGTTGTTTGGGAGGTCTCCACAAGTTGCCTGGAAGTGTTTTCGATACATTTCTACTTTAAACTAACTTTAATAATAACTTTTGCCACAGACAGCAGCAGGTTTCTGCTGTAGAGGAGGGCAATGGGGGCTTGGTTTGCTCCCTCCTGTCAAGCCCAACCTTCCTCAGCAGTGAGTTGCTGAGACCCCCTTGAAGACAGTTTGGGAACCCTCATATATTATTCCTGAACCAGATCCATACTGAGGATGGCTCACAGCAACAAGCCTGGTGCTCTCTGGTACACGGCACACTTCACTTTTTGGATTATCGGCTAGGAATAATGTTTTATTTATACAGGGCTCACCAGAATTGCTGCTTTGATAAATATTGGATAAGCTAGGCTAGTCCCAGCTTCTTTGGACAAGCAGCTTTTGTGCAAAAGCTCCTAATAGTGCTGGGTGGCTGCAAGGGTGTAATTTCATTGAATTATCATATCCAATTTTATTTTGCAGAGCACATAGATGCTTCAACCCGGTCGGCTGCCATATGAAATGTCATAGCCCTAATGGCATTGGCGAGCGTTACCTCCAGCTCGACGTGCTCTGGGCTTCAGCAGGCAAAATGCTATATGCAACAAGATATAAAGCCCCGAGTCCTCAAAGAGGTCAGTTCTTCCCATAACACTACAGATGTCCCTCGTGCTGTTTATTCTGCCTGTTAACTTTCCATTTATCCAATTGCTGAATTGCTCCTCATGCATTTTTATAAAATTATCTTTGAATATGACTGATTTGCAGGCTTTTTAAATGTGACTCTCTGGGCTGTCTCTCCATGTTTAACCTTGCTGTTGAAAAAACTCTCATGTGGACAGTGTCAGAGGCTAAGGATGGAGCTAATTTTAGACTATTCACAGTTGAGAACATAAGACTTTGCCTTCCAAATTTGGCAAAATGAACATGAGGCAATTGGGTTTGTGTGCTGTAAGATATCTCCAGCAATGACTTCATTGGGCAGTGAATTCCATTGTCCTTTATTTTCTACAAGTCTTTTGAGGGCGCTGTATTTTTTTTTTTAAATTTAATGTGCATTTTGGTAGCATGATTTATTGTTTCAGAGACTTCTTATGATACAAACTAGAAGATATTCATTTATTTTGCTTTTCCCTCTTTAATTTGTCCTTGGCACTGCTAAAGCAGTTGTGCTGATTCTAAGGTTTTAGTGCATGAAACAGTGTGTGGGGGTGGTTCCTATTATACCAGATTTCTCTGGTTGTGCTTGGAGCTGCTGCAGCATCTTTGTGATGTTCAGGTATCTGTCTTATTTCTGTTCTATTAAGGTTGCAAGCAGTGGCATAATTTCAGAGGATCAGAAATCTCTGTGCATGTGTCCCAAAGGGCTGCTGCCCTCAAGGCACTAAAAAGGGCCCATCCCATGTTTGAGCCCCAACAATATCTCCACATTTCTGTGCAGGGCTGTTGCTGCTACATCCTTTTTTAACCTGAGCTCTCCCATGGTTTGAGCACTCCCTAGAAGCTCAGAAGCCCTGGGTGTCAGGCTTACTCCATGGAAAGCACTTTCATTTTACATCGTATCGTTATATTTTAGATCTATCTCTGGTGCCTCAAAGCTGCAGTATCTTGTGCAGATTTTCCCTGTCTTTCCTGTCTAATAAGCCGTTAATTATGCTATAAAGAGTGCCAAAGCTTTAACGGGAGTGTCTTCTCCTACCCCAAATATTCTGCAGCTTGGCGTGGTGGATGCGAGTCCCCCGGGGGGTTTCTGCTGGGGTCTCTCCCGCCCTGGTTGATGCCCTGATGGTTGGGCTGGGTTGCTGGAGCTTTCTGTCCTCTAGACAGGCTTCCAAAGGTGTCCTGCTTATTGAAGGAACCACCTTGGTCCCTTTGCCTGGATACCTCTATGCTGTTGAGATGCAGGTGTGGGAGGGGGGAACGAGCACAAAGCAGGTCTGTGGAGAGAAAAATGGCTTTTCCACGGAGAGGAGCTTGGCTAACTAGATGACTGTCCGTTCAGAGAGCTAGTTGCTGGCAGTCCTACTCCGAGGGACCTTTTTCTCGTCTTTAATAGAAAGCGCATACCCCAGAAGTTCGACTCGCTGCATTACAGAGATAAGTCACCTGCCAGTGATTGTAGTGCTCTTTGCAGACTAGCCCCAGGCCCTGCTCTAACATTATCATCTTTCATATTGTTAACAAAAATAATAGTGCCAGCGTGTCAGGAGTTCAACCGTCTGGCTAAAAGCAGCCCACAGAGCCGTGGTACATGCCTGCCTTTTTACTGTAATCTAAGACTTTTAGCAGCACTGAATTATGAAAGTACTGCTGGCAGAGGCAGCAACGCAAGGCTGTCACGGAGCTGAAAGCCCTGCTCTTCTTTCCCAAGCCGTGGATTTAAAGCCTGTTCATGTCACGCATAAAGCAGGTTCAAAATCGGGTCCGTAACTACGTATCCCCAGCGCGGTGTTGCTCCGTGTCTGGATAAGCATGGAAGAAGCCCAGGCATGGGAGAGCAGGAGTGGCGTGGGCTGCGGTGCTTGGGCACAGCTGGGAAGCGGAGAGGGGTTTAGTTGTTTGCCGTAGCATCTGCCCACGCTAGGCCTTCCTCTAGTTGGTACCATCAGTTCCTTATCAACCAGGGTTTTACCTTGAACTTCCAGAAAGGCACCCCATTGGGAGGATGATGTTATCGGAAAGGCTTTTAAATAATTGTATTCGAGCTTTAAGATTCCGCAAGAAAAATAAAGGCCATAAATTCACATCTGCTTCGGCGTCAGACACAGCTCGCTCCTGGTGCCACTTTACGAAATTGCTCCATCGGTCCTTACAGGGCATGGCCACCTCCTCGAGGAGGAGGTCAGGACAGGACTGAGCTCAGCATGGAGGCAGCGATGGCGCTGCCAGCACAGCAGCAGATTAATATTTCAGGGGACACGAGCGAGCGGTGACTTTGTGGCAGATTAAACCAGCCAATGTCCCATGTGCTCCTGCATCTGCTTCCTTCCCGTGCTGAAAAGGCAGCTCTAATCCGTATTCCTCTCAAAACCGAAACAAATGGGAAAATGTGTCAATTTGATATTGTACTTATTCGCATTAAAAGTAAAGGATTCTCTCTTAGGATGCGATGGTGGCGCGCAGCATGCAGCCTGAACATGTATTATTAATGCCATCTATTTGGCTACAGCTTTAGAAAACAGCGTGAAGAGGGAGTTAGGGCTGAGCTTACGGGTAAAGCACACCACGGGGATGCTCCAGCCCCAAGAAAACACACACTCGGGAATTTAAATTCAAACCTAAATTTAAGTTCCTAACATTTTAAAGAGAAGCACAAAAATGTTAAGAGACAGAAATGCAAAAATAAGCACCCAAGCCACGTTAACTCTGCCCTGAAGTACTGTTACGAGTGGAAAAGTTAATTTGGGATTATTCTCTTTCAGTATTCAGTCTCCAACTAAATTGACTTAGTCATGGTTACTTGTCTGATTTGTGATGAAGGAAGAATTAAGGCTGTTGCCTTCAATCACAAAATTGAAGCAAAAGTTGTTTCCAGCCTCAAATATCTGAAAACAAGCTCACTTTCCAGATCGTGGGGCTTGCTTGCTATTGCTTATTCCTCTCCCTAACATTATATTACACCTTACGCTCTCTTTCTCTTTTACGATACTCTCTGGTGTGCCAGTACTTATTAAAGAAAAAATGAAAAATTCATGCACGGAGGACTCTGAGACATAAAAATGTTATGGATAATGGTGCAATAGTTGTCTCTTCTTCTTTCTGCTTTTGGCATTTTTATAACATCTAAAGGTTTAGGAGCTGTTTGGTCTTTAGCATGTACAGTAGATGGGCAGAAGACTTATGTTGCCTGCCTTGCTTCGCGGAACCCTTCAGTTTGCTCTCTTGCCCTCTCAGTGTGAAATGCAGGTCTGTTTGCTCTGCAAGGCCACTGTTTGAAGCGTGTCACAGCAAGGTGACCGGCCATAACCCTCCCCAGGCACTCTGCCAGGTGGCCACTGCCGTGATCTCTGCAGAGGAATCAGAGCCGAGGGCAAAAGATATTCTTTTGGTGGGGCTTAGGAAGCAGACAAGAGTCTGCTGTTGCTCCTCACCCACTGGTGTGGTCCTGGAGTGAGTCAATCAAGCTTCAAGAGCCTTTTTCTTCCCATATTCATAATTCCAGCTGTTGTTGTGTTAGTAGAAAAGCCCCCTGATAGTGATCCCTGATCAGGGAACGGTTGTGACCGGCTTTCGGACCAGGTAGGTGTCAGTAACACAAGGTGGGTATTCAAAATTTGCTTGGCACAAGAAGGTAGGATTCTCCTCCCACCTTTCAGTTCATCCCTGCACTGGAGCCTGTAGGCAGGAATGGAGCTCTCTTCCCCCTACCCCTAAGAGGTTCATAGCCTGAAGCATTTTGCACATCCATGAACCCTCACGGGATTTCCAAGTGCTGCTCCTGAATCTACGCAGCACCTGCATCTCAGCATCCTTGGGCAGGGAGGCCTCAGATCTTCTCCCCACCATGTGACGAACCATCTCTTCTTGTCTCTTTTTGAATTTGGCTCTTCCTAGTGTCGATCAGAGGCACCTCCTTCTTGTGTTGGAAGAGAGAGTGAACAACCGATATCTGTTCACCTGCTCTGTGCCACTCGGGGTTGTGCTCTTGTATTGTGGTTGTTGAGGGCTGGAGAAAGACTTAGATGTTGGTGCAGGAAAATGGGCTGCCATCGCCTTTGACCTTTCATTGTTCTCCTCCAGGAGCTACAGCTGTGGAAATGAAGAATAACTACAGCTATCGCATTTCAACAGCTGCTGTTGACAGGGCTAATAAACATGATTTTTTTGACTGCTTCCTGGGAAAAGTAAAAATGTGTTTCATACAGGATGTGATGCACAAAATGTGGTTTCCCTGAAAAACCCATGGCCGTAATCTGGAAGTTAAACTTATCAATGTGATTGTGAAATGGAAGAGTTTTACTCACGGTTTAAGTGCAAAACTTCAATACAGAATTAAGCAGGGCACTATTACAGTGTCTCCCCGCAACTACTTACTAAAATAAAGAAGGCATCCAAGAGCAAATTGTGAAATTGATTTTGTAGATATTTAATAAATTCTGAGCAAGAGTGTAGCATTTTAAGTCTGAAATAAGGAGTCTAGTATCAGTTCACATCTTTCTTAAGGTACAAGCTGCTGGAACTATAGGTTTCAGGAGAATCTGTTTGCTTTTTGTTTCTTTTCCTTTTTTCCTTTTTTTTTTTTTTTTAAAGAAATAAAGGAAAAAAGCTGAAAATGTGACCCAAATGTATGCTTGCAAGGCTCAAGCACGTCAGAACAAATAAAAGGCACCTCAGTTGGTTGTTTCTATTTAAGTCGCAGCACTTTTGGAGCCTTGTTTTGGCATGATCAATTAGTTCCTCTGCACTTTTTCACCTTCTGCGGAAGCAGTGGGAGCTTTACAAGTACCGTTTTATAATCCTCAAACAACCTACTAATGCTTTCGTTTCCCATCAATTTGTTGCCAGGCACAAAGGGGTTTAATCACAAAATGATTGATAACTCTATTTAAACAGAACATTAGCCTAATGACGTATGAAACTGTAGCAGAGTTGTTAGCTTATGTACAAATGTATTCCTTAAAGAGCGACTGAAGTTGCCTTGTCTGGCGTCCGAATCGGTTCGCTAATCTCTCTGCAAATTTCTCCTTTGCATTAATCTTCTGCTGATGAACACTCATTAGGCACATTGTGACCACTCGCTCGGTGCCCACGGCCGTTCTCAGCGTCTTGGGAGAGAGTTGGCAGTGTAAGAAGAGACCTAGATGGTAGGTGACGACAGGACACCCATGTTCAGGGCTATGAAAAACCACACATAGCCCACGCCATCAGTGCCGCCCACGCTGCTCCATGCTTTCTCTCCATACGATGTGCTCCATCTCAAGTCATGAGGCCACATCTTTGAAGTCTTCCTGAACACTGCTATTATCTGAATTGTATTGTAATTTTTTTTTTTTTTTCAGAAGTGACTCTTTTAGCTACCTTACCCAGAGGTTTTCTTCAAAAAACTGGTAATTAAGAGCCAAAAGCACAGCACAAGCCTTTAGGAATCTGGCCAGCAGTGTGCTCTCCTGGATGCCGTACCAGCTCTATATGATCCCTGTGTTTCCAGCCAAACCAGCTCCCTGGGGACTTGTTGCAGCTGGGCTCTGCTTGAGCCCTGCAGACCATCCATGTTGCATCCAGGACTCACATCCTGGATTTTTTTTCCTCCCAAAGGCTCAAGCTGACAAAACTCATGGAGGGTGAGCGATACATGGAAATAACGGTGAGACAGCAAGACTCTAATACCAGCCGTACTATGATGACAATGTTTTGCAGTAGGACATCCTCTACTTAAGAGCACGACTTAATCGGGTTGTAGCTGTGTTTTGCATAGTTGGGGCCTGCTGATACAGTGGATATCTGGGTCTCATAACTATAACCAGTCAGCAGGTATTGGCATGTGCCTTAAACCTCCATGAAGCTTTGGTTTTTCTAGCGGTCCCAAACATGCAGCTATTGCCTGGCAAGCACAGCAGGATTTTGGGGCCACTTTTCACCCTTCCCAGAACCCCTCCCAGCAGCAAGTATTTTAACAAAGGACTTGGCCAACAGGACCGTGCAATTGCTGCAGATGTATTAAGGGTTGTCTAAGGGAAACCAGGCTTTACGTTGTACTCCTGGGCTCGTGTCTGAAGCAGCTGGGATGGTGAAGCTTGTGCTGCATTTGCCATCTTTAATGGGAGATGTTTCATGAAAGACTCCCAACTATAATGGAGTTAATCTCTGCGTGAACCAGAACTCACCTGACCTCCATTTGAAACCTCTGGTACTTTTCCATTACCACACACTTAGAGCCAATCAGGTTTTTTTAGCCAGTGCATTTATAAAGATTATGCAGGCTACGTCACCATTTTAGAAAGGCTTTTCACCGCACATTTATTTTTCTTCACTCCTTCTAATTAGTATTTGGCCAAGGAAAGCTCCAGCTCCACTTCTAATGCTAGCTGTCGCTGGGTGACTAAGGAATGCTTCACATGTCATTTCGCGGTTATCCTCTGTCCTCACCCTAAATGTCTCACTTTTTGGATGAAAGGGTCCCTCCTGGTAACTGATCTCCATGCATCCTAACAAGTCTGTCAATCCTGCTCTGCAGAGCATGTGTCCACCCCACATACCTGATTGATATTCCCTTCACACCGTGCAGCTGCTGGAGTTGTTCTGTCACACTAAAGACTACCGGGAGGGTGGTTTGCAAGTCTTTTATACCTAAAACACAGCTATTTATATCCTGAATACTGTACAGGAATGATGGGAAGTGAATCATCAAAGATGTTTTGATTACATGAATAAGATTCAATTTCAGGTTTATCCTAATGATGCAAATATTCTTCCCTGGAGATGCGTGCGGAGTCTCCTGCCACGCGGCAGCTGTATATGGTAGGGCTTTGCCCCTTTCAGATCTGGCTAATTAAAGAGAAGGGCCTGATCAGTAATTTGGTGGGAGACGTCTAAGCCAAATATGGCGTGAGGGAGCGAGTAGTCACTTTTACTCATTATGTCACAGATTTTTTCTCTCTGAGTTCATACTAAATCTGCAGACCACACCATCCAGGAAGGAACTCAAACCTCGGACAGCTGGAGCTGCCATCCATGGGCAGAGGTGGCTTATGTTGGCGAGGCTTTAGCGCTTCCTTCTGCTCTGCTTTCTGCTCTGCTCCTACTGTCTTTTATCATCTTCCACCTCAGTTTCCCACTTGTAAACACCAGCCGAGCAGCCACAGCCCGGTCTGTGAAGGAAAACCCATGGTGAGGACCTGGGCATGGGGAGCCCTGGGGCCACCCCAAGGTGCACCACACTGCCTCCTGACTCAGGCACTGGAGATCTGGGTGGGTTTTCCACGAGATGAGGCTTCCCAGCACTGATGCCCCGTTTTAAGTGTTACTTTAGACAGGTATGTGCTGCCTCCCTCCAGTCCTGCATGCAACCAGACAAGATTTTTCTCCTTGTATTGCAGTGTTGCAGAAGCTGATGAGGAGCTGAGATGTTTCAACCTGGAGCTGGTGACTACAGGCATGGTTCCTGTACAGCAGATGCTAGCTGACAGCACTCGTTACTATTATTTATTACCCTCTTTGCAATAAATTAATAAGACCCCACTATCAGAAGAGATCAAGAATAGGCTACTTCATGAATGTTTGGGGGAAAATCTTGAGGAAAGCAAAAGACATGCATGAGATTACTAGAGGACCTTCTCCTCCCGCCCCCTCCCCCCCCAACAGTCTCACACTGAGAACTTGAGGGGGAAGTCTTTAATTAAACAGGATGGGTTTTTATATCATCCAAAAGCAGATACCTAGAGATGCTGATGCCCTCATCTGGTATTTGCTGCCATTGCCCTGGAACTTGGTCATCTTTAAGTCCTAAAATATTTAAGGTACTTTTGACAGAAACAAGGAAACGAGGTAACTCTCGTTTTCCATGTGTTCCCAGGTGGGGGCACAACTATATCATGCATATAGAGTGGGAAATTAGCTTGAAATGCAGCCTCTTTCATGCAAGTGAATACCCATCATGAGCCATTCCCCACCAGTCCCATGCTAGGTCCAAGATACGAATCAACAGCATTTCTACACGAGGAAACATTCCTGTTGAATGTGTTTGGGTTTTTTTCCCTCTTAGCCTCACGCCTTTCGTCAGCACACTTGCTTATAGCAAATGCTTAGTTTTATTCTTATAAATAGTCACCATTGTTTCCAAGAGGAATGGATGGCTCCTAACGCACAGCAATCTGGGCAGCGACACACTGTTTTTAAACACAGCTACAGTATGGATACGTAACACCTGAAAGCACACTGACTAGCGTCCCACCCCTTTTACTCCTCTTTTTCTCCCGCAATTTTTGCCACACTTTTTCAAATCCATGCCCCTGCGTTTTTTCTCCAGATCAGTTTTTCCCATTTATGTCTCTTTCTGAGCTAAGAAGCGTTGTCTCAAAATCTGTGCTGTATTCGTGCAGAGGTGACCTGGCAGCAAGCCGAGATGCAAAGGATGCGGAGATGCGCATGTGATGCTGAGGGGATGAAAACAAGAGCCTCCTGATTTTGGAGGAGAACTCCCAAACTGCCATTGGTGGTTTTATACCTATTTAGGACATTTGTTGTTCCGCGTTTTGTTTTTTTTCTGGTTTGTCTCTCTCCTACTATAAAGTTCTGCTTGCAAATAATAATTTACTAAAGAACTATATAATTTATTGGTTTTTATTTTGTTTTGTTAAAACTAAAGCAAAACAAATACTCATTTCTGTGGAAGCACGTTCTCTACCATGCAGGCTGCCGCAGGTCGATTAGCCCAGTTTCATGCTGGGCTGAAGACTGTGCTGGTGGTAACGTTCTTCTGCCTGCCTGCAAGGAAAAAAAAAAAAAAATACAATTTTTTTTACTTGGAGAATTGAAAATCAATGTTAGTTTTACTGGCTGGAGCTCAGCTATAGCAAAACTTGGGCCAAAATCTCCGCAGGTGTAAAGCGGTACAGCTGCTGTGGCTGGAGGGCGCTCACACCAGCTGAGCCAGCCGGGTTTTATTACTTATGTGATCAAATTAAAGGATTTTCACGTCTCACGTCAATTCTGACAAAGAGATTTGCAAGCAGCAGCGTTAAGGATGACAAAAAGTCATGCATACGACCACTTATTATTAAAAAATAAATCAGGCTTGCAGTGTCAGCGCAGCATCTCCAGGCTGTTACTGACCCTAAGACCTGTCCTGCTCCCCGTGAGATCAAACTGGGTTGTTATTCGCATGGTGTGAGCAGTGATCACCCTAAAAACTGAGAGGGACCCCACTGTTTGCACCAGCGAAGAGCCTGCCCCATCACCTCCAGCAGTTACCAGTCCTGTAAAATCCTGGGAGCACATCGCTCATGGGAACCAGGTAAGTGTAAGCGGTGGGACACGGTCCTGCCTGAGAAGGGCTGTCCCCTGTGGGGCTCTTTGCTCATACAGTTTCTCATGCCTCTGCAGAAAACCAGCTCAATTTCTTCCACTAAAGCCAGATGAGCAAACTAGACGTTTCATCGTATCCTTGAAAAACCAAATAAAAACTGCAATAAATCTGCCTGCGGGTGATGGGTACAATTATATTCCCCCTCCCCGTCTTTTCCCCCCCTCAAAGAAAAAATCATCTTTCACTGCAGAAAAATCTGTCCTTCATTTAGCGAAGCCGGCAGGTGTCGGGAGAGGAAAGACGCAGATTGACAGGGGAAAGAAACAGCAAAAGAGCTCCCAGAACGTTGTAGAAAAAAAATAATCTTAAGATGTTGACCTCGCACAGAAGTGTGTATAATCAAAGAAAAACCAGCAATATAATGTCCTGGTTATTTCCTAAATGGGAGTACGGTATACGCTGCGAGGTATCCCACTCTGAGAGCCTGCAGTTACATTTTTCTTGCAATTTTTCCTCCAGAACAGGAAATCTGGCATGTTTAGAGGTTGGTCCCCTTATTTCAGAAACCCCTGCACTTCCCCCCTTCCCCCCCATCTCCTTTCTTGGTCATATTATGGTCTGGTTTTATCAAATTACTTTGGGGTTGGTAATTTGCAAGTGCATTGGAGCAGTTGCATTAAATTTGTGACCTGCGTGAGAAATCACCTACTGTAGCATTAAAACCCAAATCATTAAAAAAAAAATAATAAATTTCTTCTATCTTCTCTCCTTGAGTTCATGTAGTCTTTGAATTTTTCCTCCACTTTAATATCCTTTCTGTCTATAATCCAGTTCACTTCCAGACCCTGCTGTTCAGTTGTTACTGAGATGTCGTCTTCAGAAACACCGAGCGGGGAAATGTTGATTTGTTTTGATCTCAGGGGAAATAATGTAACTCGGTGACAAGCCCACCAACGGCAACTCTTAATACACAGCTAGACAACTTGCAGAGAAATCACCTTGCTGGTAGGCTGCATACGTATATTTAATTGCATTTAATTCTCAAACGCTGATACAACTCGTTTCAGCTGTTTGAATAATGGAGGGTTTTTTTGGTTCACTGGCTGAACCAAAGCAGACTAGAGGAAAAAAAACCAATAAAGTGTTTGTTTTCATTTTCAAGTTCTTTAATCCTCTTTGCCATGTGGCCCTCTAAATCTCTTTTTGTAGTTTTTATTATGAAATGAACAAAAAAATGTAGTTTCAAAATGAAAAGCTGAAACGTTTCATACAGATATTTCCTAAAGATAATTTGGTGGAGCGGAAAACAAAGTTAAAACGCAGCATTTGGGTGCGTGTCTCCAATCAGCCTTTTGAGTAACTTCTGCCCAAACCTGCACCATTTCAGCTATGAATGTGCATTTTGCCAGGCGGAACTGAGGCAAGCACAAACGTGAGGCCAGCATGCACCGAAAATACCTTTTTTCCCCGTAATCGCATTGCACTTCTCCCACTGGTTTTTCTTACAAATGCTGAATTTTTGGTCTCTCTGGCCTCTCAGGCTACTAATGTGGAAGCTGGGAAAAGCTTTCCCAAAAGCGATAATTTGCTCACCAAACAGGACTACTCTTTCCAGTAGTGACTCCTAGAACAGTGCAGGGTTTGGCCAGGACTGATGTGCGCTTCATCAATTTACCAGTCTACCTGCGGGCCAGCCAGCTTTCCTAAAGCAAAGTATTTATTCAGAACAAAAGCATTTCAGAGGAAAAACTGTTAGAGCAGCGATGCTATGCCCACCTCGCTCCAGAGGTGGTCAACCCTCTCCCCTCCCACCCCCTATCAGGCTGGTGGTACCATCACCCACTACACACCGATGGTGCTATGATGGGACCATCACATGCGTTCTTTGAAGGCATTTGCCATCCAGTGGCTTCCCAAATGGGGTGAAAGTATCCTCTGCCCTCAGGGAATAAATCATGGATGGACTCGTTGCTTGCATTACTTCCACATTTGGGGAATGGTAGTCATTTTCCTCCGGTATATTTAGTTCCCTTTTGAAGTTCTTCTAGACTACCTATTGAGCTTGGAAGTTAAGTTGCTAACCCAGACGTCTCCAATGTCAGTTCATGTCAAGGGCTGAATGCCGCCTGCTTCCACACCATTTGGAGTTGAAACATTGGCACTTCCATATAATGGTCCTGAAACACCCCACGGTGCCACGGTCCTCCCCGTACCTCACTGTCCCCACATTGCTCCCGCTGCAGGCAACTGTCCACCCTCCGGTGAGGGGCTGTTGGGGAGCAGATGTGGGAGAAGAGACGAGTGGAGGGATGGAGGAGAGGAAAGGAGTGGGGGGAAATCCAGCGTGGAGGATTTCAAGAGCCGCAGTACAAAGACATGAGCCGTCAGCCAGGTTGAGGGACCTTGGAGCAGCTTGCTACAAAACAAGACTAACAAATAGATAAGCGCTGGATTTTAATTAACATGTTTTTTCATTCATGCACAAAATTAAAAACCCATCCATCCTCAATAACCATCATCTTTTTTCTTTTTTTTTTTTTAATTAGGGTTTTTTGCTATACTAATTGTTACATTTGTCCAATTCCATCAAATCAAATCAAACTAATGACAGCCAGATGGTCGCGGCTCTCAAGATGCCTCACTCAGGGCTAATCCATGCCCTCTGCCGTGCAGAACCAAGGTGCAGAGGGAACCTGTGCTCTTCCTCCAGGCACCAAAAGGACAGGATTAAAAAATACATAGTCAGCAGGAGGCAAAGCTGGTGAAGACCGCTGCCACCAGCTCTCCTCACGGACCTGAGGTTGGATGCCCCACCCCGTTCATACACTGCAGTCAAAGCACACGCAACAGGGGCGGAGGGGGAAGAGTAAGCTAATGGCTCTGGAGCAGAAACGGTGTGTTTGATCTCCTCACCCGCTCTGAAGGATGTAAAGATTTGTACATGCCCCCTGCCCGCGTGCTGCTGGCACGCTGCGTAGATGCTGTGTGCATCCTCTCGCACACCCTCTACCTCCTGCTTGGCCCATAACCCACACGCACGAGATTATTAAGGGCCAGATTTGTACCCACGTCTTTTGCTCCGCAACAAGAGACTTGAGATGTTGTTCCCAGCAGCTCCTGATAATACATGCATATTAAAAATTACAGGAGTTTTATTTAAGAAGCGGTGGATTAAACCTGTTGTGATGACTTGAATGATACTTGAAAATTATTAAAGGGTGCACCCATTGTAATTTGGGGTAATTAAGGCTGCTATTAACACTCTGCCCTTTCCTGTTGCCAGTTTAATTTCCTTGAACAGTTTTACGTCCTATTCCTCATCCTGCCTTGGGGTTTGTAGTAAAATCCAATAACCATTTTCCTTTCTAATTTTTCTATTAAAGCACCGTCTTATTTCGCCATCGCAGCTCAGAAGCGAGTTATGCCTCCGTGCAAATTCGCCTGCTGTTAGCGCTTGGGGCTGACGGCCCAGCCAGAAACCGAGGGATCTCATGCAGCTCTTTCATCACGTCCCGCAAGCGGTTTTCTTCAGAGACCCTCCTGGTTAATCAGAGTCTCGCTGAGGATTGCGAGGCCGGCTTTAACACCCATGGATTTTGGGACGCCTGACTAGTCAAGCACTGGAGCAGACTTTTCGGAGTCATCTGTTGGCTTATTAGTTTTGCCGGATATTTTTTTACTCACTTCACGCTGGTAGACGCAGCAGATACATGCATCCAGAAGATATACCGCCCATCCTATACATTGCCCCTATACAAAGCCAAGAGTCCTAGCTGAGGAGCACTTGCCTCCCCAGTGCACGGGACAGAGGTGTGCAGCCTCTCAGCACACCACCAGCACAGATTACTGGGATGTGGGTGCCCACGTACTGGGCAGTGCTCTGCCCGCAGCTGCGTTGCATCCATGTGCATCCCAGCGCCAGAGCACAGGCGCGCAGAGCCGAAAACCTGGGCAACACCTCTCCGATGGAGGAGGTTTCTTAATTCTCTGTGTTCCCAAGGTCAGGAGGAAAACCACCAGTCTGGCACAGTCATAGCCACCACCAGCTGCAGCCTGCCTTTACCGGGAAAACCTCAGCTTTCCATCCTTGCCTTTTTTGATAGACAACCCTGCTAGGAAGGAAAAAAAAAAACAAACCATGACCACAGACTATGGTTCCTTGCTCTTGGCTACAAAAAAAAATGTGGCTCATTTATTTATTTTTATTTTTTACTGACACAAGCAGAAGCTTGGTCACCTGGCATTCAGGCAATGCTGTCTCACTGTAATTTGAATGGTTGAGCCAAAATTTCAATTTAAGGGAGGCTTTCCTCTATACCTTTCAGTCTCCAGGAACATTAAGGTTCCCTCTGAGATAATCCTTGAGCCCTGTCTCCAAAAGGCAATGCTGAGGAGCAGCTTTTTGGGGATTTGGATCCCTTGGCTTGCATCACACACCTTATTCTGGCATGTTTCAGAAGTACAGATGCTCCTGCAGATACCGCAGGGCCTTCAGCTCTTTCTCAAGCTCTCAAGATACAGCTAAAGACAGCAGGAATCGACCTTCTGGCCGTTCAAAAGCAGGTATCACTAGCAAGGTTGTGATGGGATTTTCTCTGCGTTCAGGCCAGGCTGAACCTTGTTAGCAGCTGGATCGTCGCTGGTACTGGGAAGGCTCCCATCGTGGTTTTTTCCATGTCTTAAACTGTTTTGCATACCATGGTGGCCAACACTTTGACATCCAGACACCAAAACAAGTGGCACTGCAGTCACAAAATAGAGAGGCATCATCTGTGACCACCACTGGTATCACTGTTGCACCTGGGGCCTAATGATGACGCGCTCCAGCTACAAAAGGCTGCAGGAGGAGCACAGGTTCTTGAAATGGAGATTTGGAGCTAGGTCTTGGTGTAGTATTGATACAGAAAATGTGTGTGGCTGGCAGGAAAGGAGGGTGGAGAACTGGCTATGCTGCTGAGAGTAAGGGATTTTTACGGGGGATTGATCTCATCAATGCTTACAAATACTTCAAGGGAGGGTGCCAGGAGGATGGGACCAGTCTTTTTGCAGTGGTGCCCAGTGATAGGACAAGAGGTAATGGGCACAAACTTGACCATAGGAAGTTCCACCTAAACATGAGGAGGAACTTCTTTACTGTGAGGGTGGCAGAGCACAGGCACAGGCTGCCCAGAGAGGTGGTGGAGTCTCCGACTCTGGAGACATTCAAAACCCGCCTGGACGCCATCCTGTGCAACCTGCTCTAGGTGAACCTGCTCTGGCAGGGGGGTTGGACTAGATGATCTCCAGGGGTCCCTTCCAGCCCCGGTGATTCCGTGAAAGGGCTGGGGTGCTGGTGCCTGTGTGGTGGAGAGGGCTGGTGCATGTGGTGAGAGGCTGGACAGTCCTTGCTAGGAGATGTTGGCTCTCAGATAGGAGTCAAAGATACCTCTGCTAATATCACACTTTCCTCCCTTGTGATGGGCACTGCTATCCACTTGTCCGTGTATTTTTATTTTGGAAAGGTTAACAGACATTCGGTTAAGCCTGAACGGGTTCCTGCCCCATCTCTTGGCAAGAGGGCAGAATTGGGAGAGATAAGGAAAACTGTCCATGCCAATACACTAGACTGGAGATCGCTGTTTTCTAGCTGCAGTTTCATAGCCTGTGTGACCTGACCTTATGGGTCAAGGGGCAGACAAAATTCAACACCATCTGCTATTAGTTAGTTAATACTTAACCCAAAAGTTGGGGTCGGCAGCCTCAATGAGCTACAGCTGTGCTGGAGATAACGGGTTTAGCTTTGGGAGGCATCCGATGCCTGAATAAACCCAGGGGATGTGGTAACCCCCTGGCGATGTTTGGGATGGTGCTGAGCTGATTCCCCCCTGGCCCCGCTTCACGCAAACCTCTCGTGCCCGTGGGATGCCAGTGCGTCTCCGTCCGGCTGGTCCCAGTTTGGCTGCCCGGTTTCCAGCCTGTATAGCTGCAAAACACCCGGGTGTTTAACCGCGTGCTGCAAGGATCTTGTCCTGCCTGCCAAAAGCTCGCAGCAGCTGCCCAGGCGAATTTTACAAGTCAGGTGTTTGCCTCTGACAGGCAACTCTTCATATCTTTATGACTAGACATTATTATATTGTTCTTTCATTTGATAACTGCTCCGGTAATGGCTTCCATTTGCAGTAAATCTCTTGCGCTGTCTTTTTTCCCCCCTATTAAACACAAGATGATAACCTTTGCGGGAGGCTGCGCGCAGAAATTCAGCGAAGCTTTGAGAGGCTGGGGAGGAGGGGAGATGTGGAAGGGGAAACGTGGTCAGCACTAGCAAAGTGCCTGGTGGGAAGATGCTTTTGGAGTAACTAATTACACCCTGGAGCACTTGGAAGAACCTACCCAGCATGCAAGTTGAACTGGAAAAATGAATATTTAAATGGCTCTTCAAGTTAGTATGTCTTTGGAAAGCGCTGCTCAATACCTGGAAAATACGCCTGTGACATGAGAACGGATGAGTCTGAATGTGACTCAACACAAATATTTGGCTTTATTCTACCACCATAGAGCAGAGCCTATCCCAGTTAAATGGCTTCACGGACACCAACTAAAATACTTCGGTCAGCTCGGTTCCACTTGACCTTCCCCAGTAGTGCAGCCCTTGGTTTGCTGCAGGCAATGCTGGAGCTTGCCCAGAAACCTGGGCTGGGAGCAGGCGAGACCCCAAAGCCATGAAGGAGAACCCCAGAGATCTTCACTGCGGCTGCTCTGGGGCTACAGCTCCTCTTCCTTGTGAGTTTTTAGATACAGTCACCCTGGAGGGTGACAGCACAAGGAGAGAGGACATCAACCCCCAGCAGCACCAGGAGTTTGCGCTTCTTGTGCCCTGTTGCAAGATGGGTTTTGTGGCCCAGTACTGCAGCTCTGGCCAGGTCCGGCTTATCTGGTGGCTCGTTCGCTCTGGAGTTGAGCTGAAACTCGTCAGCGAACTGCAGTGACTAAACGCATCCCTGAGCAAGGCTGGGAGCTGCACAGAGGTCCACTTGGCTCGGACAGGTAACCACACGTCTGAGTGCTTCACAGCAGGTCACTAACACGGGGTGTGCAATCGCAGGAGGAAGAGGAGAGACCGCAGCTCCGAACGCCAGCGCCTTGGTGCCCAGCCGCAGTCCTGTGCCCATGTGTTTGAGACGGACCACGCAGGCGAGCTGTACCCCATCACCCCGTGTCTGTAAGTCCCCAGGAGTGAAGAGGGCTGAGGGTGGGGTGGGACTGATGTTCCAGGGCCACGTACGGCCTCCTGCATCGCTGGCTGTAGTGGAGCAACTTCAGCTGGTGGTGGTGATCATCAGTATAAAACCAGAGACTGGAGCCCTTTGGAGGGTGCCAGGTAGTCACGGTCCAAGTCCCTGCGCGCAGCTGAACAAGGTGGGCTGGAGATGCAGGAGAGCTCTAAGGAGCCCGAAAAAGGCCAACAAATGTTATTGGGTGGAGGCCCGAATTTCGGGGCCTCATTTGGGCAGCCTCGGTTGCCTCTCAATCAGAAGCGCACGTGGGAAAATACTGCAGGGCTGCTCTTCTTGCTCCTGGATGTGCCGGGGTTAGGGCCAGAAGATGTTTTCCCGCTACGGCATCTCAAATTCAGGGTGCGCCATAACCTCCTCTACAGCGGAGGAGAGGGCTTCCCCCACCGCTTGCCCACCCAAATTACCCCAGTTGCAAAAAAGGGCCTTTTACTTTCCGTCTGGAAATAGGATGGAAAATTACAGCGGTTATCGACAGCACGTTTAAGTTCACTTCAGACAATGACTATTTTGTTGGCTTCCCAATTAAATCATTATTTACACACTGTAACGTAAAGCGTGTACTCTGCCGGTAAAATCCGTAAGAGCTATAAAGCGCGTGTGTGGATACAGTCATTATTGGTGCTACCTAGTTTCTTATCTATTTTAACAGCTAAAATATTAAAATGGCAAAAGCAAAGTACTGATTATCCCCGGATATGCCTAATTTCACACCGCGAAGGTATCTGCTAAAATAACGCGTATGTAACGTAGGTAAATGAACGTCCGTGGGAGACTAAAGCCGGAACACAGCAGCGATTCCAGAAATAATTGTTTCTTTGGGATGGGGGAGGGGATGGACACCACATTAAAAAGCAGCCCACCCTAAAGCTT
Source organism: Burhinus bistriatus (assembly GCA_013397275.1). Taxonomy (NCBI): domain Eukaryota; kingdom Metazoa; phylum Chordata; class Aves; order Charadriiformes; family Burhinidae; genus Burhinus; species Burhinus bistriatus. Next base: position 246,520 of record VYXH01009885.1, on the reverse strand, counting down.
CAAATAAAGCCTTTTGCCAAGCTTTTAAAAATAAATGCTAGCAACGCATTTTAATTTCCCCTGTGGTCAGATACGCCGGCATTATGAGAAATCCCTTATTTATGAAGGTCCTGGATAAACCCAGGCGCCGATCCTGGGAACGCCCCGATCCCTGTCCATTACTTCTTCAGCGGCTCAGAAATAAAAAGTGGTTTGTCTTTTTTGGGATTTTTTTTGTTTTTCTTTTTTGAACCCGGCAGCCCTGCGAGGATGGGATCACCTCACACAGGGGAAGGTGTGCGGCGTTCATCTCTTCTTGCGTGATTATTTGGGGGAAAACCACCCAAATTTGGGGGGAAAGGGTGGTTCATCGCTCAGGCCACCTGTGGCCGGCTCCCGGATAAGCTGTGGACGCTGCGGCCGCAGGAGTTTCTGCTGTAGCGGTTATTTTTTTATTTTGGGGGTTTTGGGTTTTTTTTGCTTAGAGGTGTGGAGACTGAAAGATGAACAAATTCAACTTTTATATAGAAAAATATTTGGTTGTTGTAACTTGGCAAATCGGGGGAAAACGCCGTTGTCCGAAGGGAGCAGCGAACTCTCGTCCTCGCAGGTATCGCTGCACGCACGAACGAAAATACCACTTTTTTTTATAGGGTAAATCCCCAAAGCTGTTGGACGCAGTAAGCCCAAAAACGGAAGCCCGTTTCGGGCACTAATGGGATTTTTAATTTAAGAAAAAAGCGCTGTGGGTTTGTCGCCCGCTACCTTTTCTAAACTTTTTTTTTGGTGCCAAAGCCCCATTTTTGGTGGCAAAACCTGAAGGTTTTTGCAGCCGCCTGGGCCCCGCGGGGCCTCGGCGGGCTGTGGGGCCTGGCCTCCCGTGGGGTCGGGGCCGGCGGTGCCCTCTGGTACGGCGGGGCCTTGGTTTTGAGGAGAAAAAGACTGAAAACCGCGGCTGGTGGAAGGGGGGAAGGGGTCCTGCCGGCGCCCCCCCCACGCGCGACTGCCCCACA